>SRHC01000131.1:1463500-1819713 GCA_004794325.1 Pomacea maculata | reverse complement strand
GGGGGCGAGAGTGGTGGGAGGAGGAGGAGGAGGGTTGGTGGAGAGAGGGTAGGGGAGGAAAAGCCATCCCGTGGAAATGTACCGCGCGTGTCTTGAGTCCGACTTGCACGCGCCTGTCGTCGCCGTACGAACCCCCGCGACGACCAGTACGCGTCCTTGGGAGGGAGGGGGATGTCACGTGATTTCTAGGCTGGCATCACGCCAGGGGTCAAGGACGTCTTACGTGCAGACTCTCAGAGCTCTCTCTCTGTCTCTCTCTCTCTGTGCGCGTTCGCTCGCTCTGGAACATCGACGAGTCGCGCGCGTGCAGACGGAGACCCGAGAACGTGCACGCGTACGTGTGGTAAGCACGTGTTTGTGGACTTGTTTTTGTTTTTTCTCCAGTCATTGTAGTTTGTTTACATGGCTGACTAATGAGTGCAATCATGTTTACATGGCTGAAGTATAACTGGACTTCATGATTGTTGTTTGTTTGCTCGGCTGACACGTGGTCACAGTGGATCAGTCACATGTCCGACTAATGACGTAGCATTCTGCCATTTCTGACACATTAGTGATGTTACATCTGAGATGAATGATGTCTGGTGATTGCTGTCTGTTTGGTTGGCTGACTGGTACTACAGTGGATCAGTCACGTGTCCGACTAATGGTTTAATTATCATTCTTTCGACGCCATCTACCTAAATACATTCAAGATAAATAGATGAGGCCTCTATAGATACCTCCCAACGCCAGGAAACCTTGTAAATATATACATATATATATTTTTTTCTTAACCACCACTTTTGTACATATCCACCTTTCTTTATGTTTACTACAAAATATTCTATAATACTTAATTACTTCATTTACTTAGTTAATTGTTTCCCTGTAAAGGGCGAGGGCTAAATGGAAAAAATATTTTCTTGCTTATTTTACTTCTCATTAATAAAGAATTATTAATTGTCATTATCAATTGTCATTTCTGCCATTAGTGATGTTACATCTGTGATGAATGATGTCTGGTGATTGTTGTCTGTTTGCATGCCTGACTGGTAAGTTTAGTCACGTGACTAGCCTGGAGCTTGTATGCTGTTAAAATGTCGGACTGATGGTTGCTGTGGATTTATTAACCTTTCCGAGTGATTAACGAGGTCTGTTTAATTGCCTGAGTTTATCATGGGCTTGAGCTTCAAGTATCCGATGTAAACCATGGTGTTCCCTTTTGTCTAATATGAATCAGCTGATATTAGAACTGTTATGTAACTGATTTTATGATTGTTGAACGAACCAACAGAACAGTTGAGTATTTACAGAAATGATAATGGTGATAATTAGAGACATAGACATAAACAACAAATAAGAAAACAATGCCAGAAATCAGTCTGGTACCGGAAGGACGCGGCAGTTGGCACGACTAACCACTCACACCTGTCTGGGGTCCCATGCATTTTTGAGTTCATTCTTTGAGTTTCTAGACTCATGGAAACAGAGCAGTGAGTGTCTTTGTTGTTTAATCCACATCCTGCTTGAGCAGTCCAGCTGGATGGCTGTCAATACCAGGGGAATGTATTCCCTTCAGACCCCGCACCACTCCTCCGACCTTTCCCCCCGAGGACCTATAGATTTGCTGGTTCACTGGTTCTAGCGTAGTTGTATTGAGCCAGCGTCTGACATTGGTGTTCACCTCCTCACTGTATTCATTGGTTGAGTGTAGCAGTGTTTTTGGTCAGAAGGCGGCCATTGTTGTCCTCGATGACTGAGGTCTTGTGTTGACTTGTCTTGGTGAAGGTTTGTAGTTGTCCTACAGTGGCTTACGAACCGACCTTCTGTAGTTCATGAGCTTCAAAGAACTTATACGAAAAAAAAGAGAGATCACCTTCACCTGTCCGAAGGAAGGAAGAGCAAAGAGCCGCACAAGTATCCGCGTTTCCCTTCTTGGTTCCGACATAAGGCCACAGGAGAAAAGCGCACAGCATGATGCAAATGTCACAACAATGGCAGGATTCAAGAGGGAGAGAGATTAAAAAAAAAGAGAGAATGAGAGAGGAAAATAGAAAGAAATAAATTGCTCCTTTATTTAGAAGACCTGAGCCTATTTTGATAAAAGAAGTAAAAAATGATATTACATCACTAGTATAGTCATCTACAGAGATGTTTTGAGAGTAGAGAGAGGGAAAGGAGGGTAGTACAGAAAGAAGAATAGAGAGAAAGAAAAAGACAGAACTATTCACAAACATATTTTTATTACCCACAGTTTTGGTTGGCAATCTGTATTTTAATCGGACAAATATTTCCTTCAAGGAAAGAAAAAAAACCTCATTATTGCCCATCACATCAGTCCAAATATCTCCTTTCAAAAAAGTCAACAAGTTGTCACCTGTAATCAAAACTTCCTCTCACGAGACGATCGTCCGAGATACTCAATCACGAGACCTTTCCTCCCTGAAAATTCGGTGAGAAGATCTGATTATGTTAAAGTGCGGCTTTTTTCCCGGGTATTTGTTGACATGTCTCTTCTGTACTTTAAATGGCTTGTTTTTTCTTTCTCTCTCTCTCTTGTAAGTCAGACATCAGGAAGTTCTGGAATTGACCTTTCCTTAGAATTCAGTAAGTCGGTCACTTTGACAGTCTCCATGATATCTTTGTTTTTGTTTTTCTTTGACCAAATGGTTGTGTGTTGATATCTTTATCCTTGTGTAACTTGAATGGGATAATTAATGTTTAATTATTGTGTTGTGTGGCCGTGGAACATCTTGCCTTAATTCGGTCAGTCTGCGACATTTGACTGAATTTTTTTTTTTCTTAGGCAGTCGTCGTTGTTTGCTTCTAGTCACCAAGTTTGGATACATTCCTTGATTATTTGTTTGTAGAGTGATTACAAATATACTCAAAAAAAGAAATCATTAACATGTGATTGTAACCAGTCATTCAGATGTAATTAAGTCCTTTTAAACTTCTTTCACTTTACAACTCTCAAGGAAGTGAAGGAAGGCGCGCGGGAACACACAGAGAGAAAGAAAGAGAGCGATAAAGAAATAGATGTTCAGATGACTGATGAGGGGACATTTACCATCTGCTCTGACATTAATTGTGTCACAAAACAGGGGGAAGGAAGGGTGGTGACACATCAGTAAGGCATTAGTCTGTCACAACAACTCTACAACCCACAGCAAGGAGATAGACGCCCGCATCCTCAATAAATCTTTTATCTTTCTTGATTTTTGGATGTCTGTCTTTATTGTCTTCCTCCTCCTATTCCCGCTGTAACTCTGTGTGTGTGTCCCTCTGTGTGTGTGTGTCCTTCTCTCTGTGTGTGTGTGTCCCTCTTTTTCTCTCTCTCCGTCACCCTTTCTTACTTACATACCTGCAATATATAACCAACAGATATACATAGCACAAACAGTGATGACAGCAAGAATCAGTTTAAACGGAGAAACTATGTCAGCGCTGAAGCTCAGTTCCGGAAGTTTTTGCTAGTGGTTTGAAAAAACAAAAATAGAAACAAAAATTGTTGCTTTGCAGTGAAATCGAGGCTGGACGAGGTGCGTTAAGTCTGGTTACCTCAGGTGCGAGGATGCTGCCGCTGATGTAGATTTGTCTGACCGCCTTTTGCCTCACCGATTTTTTTCCAGTGATAAAATGTATGCATGCACATGTGGGCTTTCACGTGCTTGACTACACTCTCACGTGAGAGGGAGAGAGAGGGAGAGAGAGAAAGAAAAAAGATACAGATATACGTGAGAGGAGGGAGCATGGTGACAGGTTTCAAAAAAAAAGAACGGACTTTACTTTCACCTTCTACTATACTTCCGTTTTTATTCTTCTTTTTCTTCCCTTTCTAATCTTTGTTGTTCTTTATCTTCTCTTCATTCTCGCTTTCTCTTCTAGGCATGCGCGCGCAGCCGTTCCAAGGAATCGACAGCATCATCGAGGTGGAGTGTTCCGGTCGAGGGTTGGACTCTAGCACAGACCTGCTCATCATGACTCTCTTCGCGACCGACCGCGACCAGATCGTCGCCTCCGCCAACCTCAAGAAGCTGGAGTGCACGACCTCGCAGAGCTTCTCCATGTGCATCATGGACAGCAAAGGCCACGACACGAAAGTCAAGACCTTGGTGCTGGACCTCGCCGAGAACGAGAAGCGAGTCTACGGCTGCAACGTGTCCGTGGAGGTGGACCGGCGCGGCTCCATCAAGTCCTGGTCACTGGAGGTGGAGAGTGAGTCGTAGTCATAGCAACTAAACTGCTACGTCTTCTTTTTATGTGTGTGTGGTTGTAGCAACCAGCAGGGGATGGTAGCTGGTGATGCTCCTAACCATAGTTGTCACAGGACCTGAGGTACATTTTGTATCCATAGCAACCAGCGGGGGATGGTAGCAACGTGCTGGTGATGGTCCTAGACATAGTTGTCAGTTCCTAGGGTACATTTTGTATCCATAGCAACCAGCGAGATGCCTGTCAGGAAAGTAGGAAATGTCTCAACGTTCTTGTGGTATCAAACTTGATGGTCATGGGAACTGGTGGTCAAAGCCACCGGTGGTGATGCCTGTCGTGAAGATAGCACCTGTCGAAGTCATCTGGACTAAGCGGTACCATGTCCAGCCCGACACTGCAGTTGTCTTAATAGTCGGTCATCACCTGCCATGTCCGTCCTACCCTGATGCCGTCTAATGTCAACAGTTCCTGTTGTAGTTGTTGCAACAGTGTCGACCCCAGGTGAGGTTTGGTCACAATGGTTCCCGTTGTAGACATATGGACAGTTGAATGAGGCCAGACATCCCTGATGGAAGCTATGTAACAATGGTCATTGAGGAGAGTATACGGTATTTTTAAAGAAGTTGAAAAAGAGATTGAAAGACGATCATTCTTCCCTAAGGTGTAGGGGGACATTAAGGGGTGGACGTGCAAAATTCACAAATATTACACTAAACAGACACACCTTTATTACCATTATTTTAACATGAGTGTAATGGTCATGGCGCAATGGTAGTAGAGGTTGTTGTTTTTTTCTGTGTTGTTATTGTGGTAGTGATATCGACTGCTGTTCATCGATACGCTGAAATTTATCATGTTGATTAAAACCTTGCAAGCTGACCAAGCAAAAAAGCTAAAACGGACAAACAAATAAAGAAAATTTTCAAGAATGTTCCTTCTGTTGTAGAAGGGCCCACAACCGCCATTATTCCAGTGCCAGACACCATTGCTGAAGGTGAGTAAACACCAGCATCAACACCAGAATCTGTTTTCTAGGAACTCCAGTCTCATCGCTCTGACACTTGGTCAAACTGCAAACTTTTTTAAAATTAAAAAAAAAAATTATATTTTGGTCGGCTGGTGTACAGTGTTATAGTTTGATGAATTTATTTTGTACTAGAACATCTATAGACCACGATCCACTCTCTAGTCATCTGTCTCTCGCTTTCTATTTTTTCTTTGTAGGTTTTTCTTTTGCTCTCATTTTCTTTTCTTTTTTTTTTATCTTTTTCTCTTTCGTTCCTTATTTTTTATTTTCTTGGTCATCTTGTTTTTCTTTAGATACATTTCGTAAAGTTCTTTCCATCGCTGTGAAGAATTGATTTCTAGTATGTCTTCCTTCTCTTTTTTTCTACCCACCCACATATTCCAATTACTTCGCTAAAATGTGTGTGTAGTCTGTGTAGACCTTTTGCACTGAGACTGTCATGGAATAAATGAAGAAAAAAAAAAGGATGTGGGACGGGAATCGCGCAGGCCTTTCAAAAACAAAAATCATAACACTTTGAATAATCCCTAAGCTTCAATGATTACACGTTTCTCCTGAGATATTTGCTCGAATTCCTTCTTCCTACCTGTTTTCTAGGCTAATTAGTTTAGGTTGCTTGGTTTGATAGGAATTCTCAACTAATTGTGGGTTTGCGGTATTTGGGATGGGTAGGTACCCGGCGATGCTCCTATCCCCATCCAGACGCTAGCTCTGTGAACAGGTGTCATATCCTAGGATGAGATCTGAACCTAGAACCATAGAGACCCCCACTGCTTGTCTGTGTGTGTGAAAGACAGAGAAATAAAATTTATGAAAGAACTCGCACATGAACCCACTTTCTACAGTTATCAATGGCGGTAAATGTCCCTGTAGCCTTGGCCTCTTCCTGAAATCCATCTGCAAGAAGCACAGACTTCTATGATTCTCTATGTACCTCTGTGGCAAGAACTGCACAAGGAAGACAGAAAGTCGGTGAGACGAGTTAGTGCGAGCTCACAAATGTTAGGAATGGTGAAACCCGATCCCACAGCATCATTGATACCATGGTGGTCTTTTTTCCTCTGTCCTGATTTATGCTGAGCTGTTGTCTAACATCGTAACTTCTCCTGCAGTCATAAGCTTTCCTGGAACATAAAGAAGTTTCTTTCCCCCTCTCTGACATGTAGAGGACAGCCCACGTGACTGTGCCAACAAAATTTGGGTTTTTAAATCATGTGAGTGCTGTGGGTTTTTTCCCTAAGGCAAGCCAGAACATGGTATTAGCCCAAAATACTGATGATGAAGTAGAGAAGTCGATTAAAATGAATGAAAAAAGAGAAAGTCACGTGAAAAAGAGAAAGAAATGAAGTTAAAAACTCAGAAATAAACATACAAGGAAAGAAAGACAGCCATCACTAAGAAAGAGCCTGGAAAATCAGTTCTCTTTCCTGAAAGACATAATCTCACTTTGAGAAATTTTTTTTTTGACAAAGTATAACACAAGGAGCTATGGCAAATGATTCGAAAATTCAAAAATCGAAGATAGTCTCGTCCACGTCATGGAAACAATCCATAACAGCTCATCATATTTCTGGATAACCAATCAGGAGCTTGCTTACACACGACAGTAGGCGTCCGTCAAGGATGACCCCATCACCTGTGCCGTTTAACATCTTTTGAGATAACTTCATGCATGAAACCCTCCAGACAACATCGATCTGACAGTCGCCATCAACAAATAACTGCAAGAGCGGCGATGTCGAGACCGGACAGTGCACTAAGCAGCCATAACATCGGGTTTACGATGAACTAGGATCTGCACAAGTCCCTCGTAATGCCAACCCTGCTTTACGGATGTGAAACCTGGACTCTGCTTGCCCTTCCAGGGAGGAGAATTCAGAAATTCGAGAACAAGTGTCTGAGGAGGCTGCTCCGGATCTCATACAGGTAACATAAGACCAACGACTTTATACGAGGCATGGTTGCCATACTCATTGGCCGCCAGGAACAGCTCCTCATCACACTCTCAACAATCAAGAGGAATAAGCTGGATCCAAGTCTGTCTTTCAATGTATCTTGGAATAAGGTCTTCACCGAGGTGGTGAGAGAAAGACTGGATTACAGACTTGAAGGAGTGGACTGGTCGTCCCTTGCAGAATCTGTTCTCCATCGAAGACAAGCCTGGGTGGTGGTGGACATCTGACGACTTGCTTTCCCCGACGACGGAAGCCAGTCGAGGGGCCAACGAATAAATGACCAGAGACATGTTTGTGCTAGACACACATTAAAGTCTTATACTCTATACACACTTTCGCTAGACATCTGTAGAAGATTATGGATGCGACTGTACGCAGGACCTTTGTACCAGACATTTGTAAAGATGGTATTCTAGAGCTGATGACGATCGACCTCACAAGAAACTGTTAGAACTCATCCGAGTGCTTTTCTATAACAGTGTCCATGAGTCTTTACTTTGTATACAATCTTTATCATGGAATAAATGAGAACAGGACGAGTGCCTGTCAATGTCTAGGCGATGTTTAGAAGATTGAAAGAGAAAACAGAAAGATTTGAAAGGATGTTCATGGATGAATCGTTATACCTTTCAGTGCGTCTTCCTTTGTATCCATAATACAAAACAAAAACAAGTATTCTTTGTTTACATCAGTGAAAGGCTGAACATAAAGTTATTTTTCTACTTTTAAGCTGGTATAACTTTCATACTGTTAGCCACATGTCTGTATAAGTAAACCGTATCATCCTCCTCCTCCTCTCTCTCTCTCTCTCCTTCTTTCTTATCACTCTTTCACTATCTCTCTCTTCCTTTCTTTATACTCCATTTCTTCGCTAATTAATCATTATTCCTGTTATGAACTCTGCTGTCTGGGGCATTTCAGCTGTACCTGCTCAAACACCGACCACATCAAGCATGGAGGAAGAAAACACAGGTATGTTGCGTTTGAGTAAGTATATTTAGTATAAAGACATTTGTGGTTCTGCTGTATATGCAATGAGGAACTTGCCGTTTGAGCATAATATAAATATATAGTGTCATGAAATATGTAGTTGTGAGTGTGAGGACATATGGCGTTTGAGTATATATATATATAGTGATGTCATATCTTGTGAGTATATATATATATAGTGTGAAGACATACAATGTAGTTTCTGGAGAACATCATTGATGTACTGAGTGACCATTGTTTGTGATGGGTTCGTCTCATCCCTCTGCTTTTCTTTCATTCAGTTATTTATGAATTTTTGTTTGTTTGTTTTTTCGGTCAAATTTCCAGTCTTCGGTATTTTGTTGACAATACTTGATTATTTAGTCTTTACCTATCGATTGGTTTGACCATTAAGCTCTTATCGTTTCGCACTTGTTGACCTGTTGACGTCCGTAGCAAAGCAAGGTTATAGCAACAAGCACTGGAAAAAAAAATCGAAGAAATACGAGCAAAAAAAAAAAATGGGTTTCTCCCTCCTTCCTCTACTGGGATTTTCCCCTTCCACTGGGATTTTCCTCTTGTCTGATATATTAAAAACGTTTTTCGGGTCAAAGATCGGCATCACAGCCAATCCCTGCTAAGTCTGTCCCGGTAATTACAGCAAACACAGGACAAAAGAAAAGTCACCTCGCTCTCCACTCCCCGCACCCATCTCTATTAATCTGTTTGTCTGCGCGTGCGATGTGTATGTGTGTGTGTGAAAAAGAAAAAAAAAAGTTCTTTCTTGTGTATGCTTGGAATTTTTTTTTTCGGGGTGTGAAGGCATGCGTGCATGCGTGTAAGGTCTCTCGTAAAATATTAGCAAAGTTCTTTTTGGGAAAAATGATTTTCATGTATTAAAGACCTACCGAAGCTCATTTATTTTCCATTGCCTAAAGTAGTTGTCATGGTCAGTGCAAAACATAGGTATACAAGATTACAGCCAATGGGAGAGTTGTGGTGTATATTAAATAAATATTTTCTTGTTCAAACATAAAGTAACCCCCTGACACTTTCTGTTGACATTCTCTGTGTGTGTGTGAGAGAGAGAGAGAGAGAGTGTCACTTGATAGCTTTTTATCTCAGGAAAAGATAAGAATTTTCACGCTCACACGGTGTATAAGATCCTGTCATCAAAAAACAAACAAACAAATAAACCAAAAAAAAATCAAACGAAAACAAAAAACAAACCAAAAAAAAAAAAAACCACCCGGCATTGCATGAATAAAGTTGCTCGCCAGTAGGCCTTTAAAAGCTGTTCCTAAAGATCTCAATGTTTCGGGAAGTAGGCAGCCACCATTGTCAACCGATCGAACTGACCGATCCCAGTTGCAGGAGATTCTAAAGGGACTTATTTCTGGCTGGCCTGGAATTTCCAGCAACTATCCCCCAGTTTCCTAACCCCTCCCCTTCCTTCTAGCATCAAACTTGAATATTTATTTCTCGAGAATGGAGTCCTTTTCTAGAGAACTTGCGAACGTGTATGCACCTAGGGATGAAATAAATGCTGCTTCACTTGTTTTTCTCATTCTTTCTGTTTGTTTTAATTTTTTTAAATGGCTAAAATCAACTTAACTTTTGTCCTATTGTGCTGTTTCAATTTATGAGGTATATTGTGTTAGTGTTTATTCTGGAGAGATTCAGGAGTAAAAAAAAAATTAGCGTTTCATTCAGATTATTTCAGTTTAAAATGTTTGACTTATAAACTAACCCTGTTTTCAACTTGTTTTATTTTAAAACATTTGTTCTTTGAACTCTGTTTATAGATTTTGAAGTTCCACCTGGAGCTCTCATCACTGGAGTCGTCTTTCTTATCTTCTTCATGATCCTGTGCATTGTCCTGATTGTCATCCACTTCAGGGGTGAGTTCTCTAGTAGCTTTGTCGTCAATAAACCTAATGACAATCATGATGATGTTTGCACTCTGATAGAAGCAACTGTCATTAAAAAAAAGTATTTAGCATTTCTACAATTGTTACCTCGCTCTATACATCTGAAGATTACAGTTTGACACTTGAATTACAGACTATTATTATTTGCAGATCGTCGCAGACGACACTACCTCTCAGACGAGTACGACACCCCTCTGCCCATCACTGGTGTCATGGAGGACTCCCCCACCGCGGGCACCAGCGGTGGCAGTCGAAGGGTGGGGGAGAAGGAGAGAATTTTGGGGGTGTCGGCCCGGTCACCCCGACCTTCAACCTCTTCCCCTCTGCCCAGTCACCTGGTGTCCCGAGGGGGCGGGCCGTCCACATCCGGGGGCAGCGCGAGTTCGCTGCGGTATCAGCAGACGGGCCTCCTGGGGCACGGTGTTCACGGTGCGTGGTTTACCTCCATAGTAGGGGTGGTGACCCTTAATTATTGTCACATGACCCTTGTTACGTCACGACCCTCGCCTCTCACCCAACATTTGAATTGGATGGCTGTTGGCGAGATAACGAGTCGGGACTATCTATAATCTGTTACCTAATATTTTGTTATTCTGGCTTTTTTCCGTTTTCTGTCGTATTTTCAGTAGTAAGCTGCAGGTTTTTTTCTTGCCCGATGAAAGCAAAGCGTCAGGTGCAAGAGAGATAACTGGGGGTCATGCGTGCAAAGCATTTTTGTTTAGTTTTTTTTTTTATTAATTTTTTTCAGACGCTTATGATTTTGGGTCCTGGCAAAAATATTATTGTGTGATTATTGTTATCATCAGCAGCTTAAAAACAGCTAAAAGAAATGAATCGGTAATAATGTCCACAAAGCATGACCCCAGACTGACCTCCACTGGCTAATTTCTTTATTCATTCACTAAAACCCCGTTTCTTGTCATTTACTGATGTTTATATTTCATGTACGGTTGACTGTCTGTTCGTTTGTAGTCCTTCCCATGCAGCGTATTGAGCTCTCGTCTACAAGAGAAAACGCGCTTCACAAAATCTATTGTTATTCTTGCTTGTCAATGATTTTGACCTGGTTGCCTTCATTGACCTCAACCTTGCCCTTGTCTCTAACCTTAACCCTTCTTGACTCTGACCTTAACCCTCCTTCACTCTGACCTTAACCCTCTTTGACTCTGACCTTAACCCTCCTTGACTCTGACCTTAAACCGCCCTGACTCTGACCTTAACCCTCCTTGACTCTGACCTCAACCGTCCTTGATTCTGACCTTAACCCTCCTTGACTCTGACCTTAACCCTCCTTCACTCTGACCTCAACCCTCCTTCACTCTGACCTTAACCCTCCTTCACTCTTTGCAGACGACACGGGCTACGTCACGGGGTCCAGCGTGTACTACGCCGAGCCGTGGAGCGGCGTCGACAACGAACTGAAGGAGCGGCTACGTCCCTCGGCGCGCGTGGTGCACGAGAAGGTCGTGCACGAGAAGGTGACCCACGAGCGCTCGCCGTACGAACGCACGCCGCACGAGAAGGTGACGCACGACAAGATCCCCCACGACAGCAAAGGCGGCCCCCTCAGCAGCTCTGCGCCCCCTGCCGACGACAATGCCTGACCTCGGTTTCTCCTCAAAAGGTCTCCGTTCGTGACGTGCAATATATATACGGACACACCAAAACGCAAACTCGACACGATTACCGGAAAAAAGAAAATACCAAAAAAAGATAAAGACTGTGAAACTAATGTGTGACTGAGGTCACGTGGTCCTTATCGTCGACAAGACAAAATGTCCAAGGTTCTTGTCTTTGCAGGCAAAGGAGTGTTGGTGACGTTTTGTGCTCTTTCTGCAAAGAGAACCGAAAACGGTTCCATCCGACGCTGGACGTCCGATTGAAAAAGGAAACAAAGAAAAAAGAAACCAAACTTTTTAAAAATCCCTTTCTTCGTCATGTGTGGTCCACTGTGGACACTCGGAACGAAAGTTTCATTTCACTGGAGGTGTCTGCAAGGCTTTTTTCATCAGTTTCTGTGCAGACGAACCATTGAGAGAAGCATCGGTGGACCCGTTCTTGGGCTCCACCCTTCCAAAATGTTTGGTGACGTAGACTTGTCGCTTTTGTCATCAGTAGATGATCGTTATTCATCTGGACCACCATCACCCTCCCCCTACACACACACTTACCCTTTAGTGCAGTTAAAGAAGAAAGCACGAAGGAAAAAAAAGGTGAACTGCTTGTTCCTGAGACTATTCAAGGGGCAGATGACCGACTGCTTTCTTCTCATCAGTTACTTTAGCCGTTTAATCTTTAATCTTATCTGTTCTCTTAGCTAGTTTTAGTTACAGCTAATTTATGCGTGTGTGTGGTCTTTTGTTTAGCAAATCTGATAGGCATGACTTTTTTCAGTAAGACAGAACGAGCAAAAAAAATAAAAAAATAATAATAATAGCTAATAACTAAAAATATTTGTTATCAACGTCCATGACGAATAATCCTACTTAGACCCTTTTAAATAATTTAAGTTAGTAATAATTAATTTAGGTAATGATTAGGAAATAATTTCCTTGCCGGGTAATATTAGATTTTTATGGCACTCGACTTTTCCTCAAATATTTCACATTCCTCCGTAAGGGCTCACTTGTCCACTTGGAAGCAGGATTCAGAAGTTTCCAGAAAGAATCCCTGTCATCCTTGTGAATCATAGTCATTAGTGCTGCCTGCGGTCCTCTAACTTTCAGAAGCAGATGCAGTTCCCTTATTACAAAAGGTTCGCTTCTAGTCTGATGTCTAAGGAATGGTCAGAGTTATCCCCATTCACCTCCCGTTATTTTCTCAATAGCGGGATGTCAATATTATGCCAAGTATGCCAAAATAATGCCAAGAAATTGTAAAAATGCGCACTAAGACAGGCGTACACATACGTATTTAATTATTCTAGCTAGCGGATGGTTTTCTCGATAAACAAAATTTACCTGTGTGTGTGTTTATGCTTCTCTACTGTATGAGAATTTTGTTTAGAATAGGAGGACTCTGAGATAAAGTTCTCTTCTCTGTGAGATAAAGTTCTCCACCCCTAAAAAAATAATATATAATTAACTTATTAACTATTTTGTTAACTATTCAAACCTTGTCCGTCTTAATTATACGGATTGCTGTTTCCTGGACGCATACATTTTTTAAGGATGAAAGAAAAGTCTTTTTTTTTAAAAATTTGTAGTTGAAAGGGATTTTTTTTTACCGGTAAGAGGAAGACCTGGAGAGTAAGTTATGTATATGACATTCTTAAGACAGAGGAAAGTCTACACTACGCATACTAACCCGAAAAAATCATCTGTGGCTCCATGTTAGGTAAACAACAACAAGGGCAGAGCCTTTGTTTGTACACCGACTTGCGCTATATCTATGTCAAAAGCTGATGACTGTACCTGTTGCCTCCACTTTTGGACACAGATGTAGCTCTGGAAAACCCGATGACCTTTATCTGTGCCTGAACAAAATGTGAGAAGCTGGTGCTCTAACGACTGCCTTCGTGACAAGGACAAGGGAGACAATTTTCCTCACAGCCAGACGTTGTGTTTGCGCAAGAGTTACGGTTCTTTGCCAAATTGTTTTTTCATCGCAGCTCTAAACAAGCATTGTCAACAGAGCTGAAGCAAACATTTTTTGGTATATTTTGCCACTTTTCCACTCAAAAAAAGAAATCTTAATGACTTATTCGTGAATATTGAATTTTCCTTGCCTAACATCTATCGACAAGAGTTATCTAACCTTTCTGTGTCAAAGCTATTGAAAGTTCTGTTCGTCTAATCAGACATGTATAATATTGCATGAATCATATATTGCCCGTTTGTATAATACAGCGGTTGCATACTGTCAAAGCTCATCCAGACCAACTACATTTTTTTTTTTTTTTTGCATTTATCTGCAAAGGAAAAAGTCCACCGCCTTATGCCCAGGTGTATTTGTTTACACTGCGGTGTATCTGTAGGTATTGCGGTGTATCTGTAGATCCTGCGGGGTTCTGTAGATATTGAGGTGAATCTGTAGATATTGAGGTGTAAATGTAGGAAATTGTGGTGTATCTGCAGATGTCAGAAGCAAGTATTACCATTTACAGCGGATGTTGCAAAGTCACCATTAGGTGAGAGGGGTAAAGTTCATATTTTACTGCATGCGATACCTGAGCCTCATTCCAAATCACACGCAGGTGAAATTTTTGTTAAAATTCAAACTGGAAAGAAATTGTTTAGTGGGAGATAACCTTTTACTGTAGAACTGACAGTTGATGTCAGTGATGTCTTACATATTACTGTCCCTACAATTATTTACAATAAGAATATTAATAATAATTACGCTTAGATGTATGAAAAATGCATATTTTGAAGGTACTATTAATATATAAGGTTTGTATAAACCTTTTTCATCAGCAGCCCTAATATGTTTCTGACAGTCTAGCATGATCCTGTTAGCACCCTCGAGGTCTTAATAATGAATCCTGGGGCAACACTGGGAATTTAAGGACAAGTACCCTGTTACTGTAGATGTCAAGTGGTGTCCAGGGGCTACCCCTCAGGCTGTAATAACAAAGATGTCCAAAATAACATGAAGCAATGTTTCCGGGATCTGCTCACTGTTTTACAACCTCGGAGACAAGGCGCTTGTCCTTACTTTTCCCACTTTACCCCGAGGGCAAAGTTTTACCTCGTAGATTAATTCGATAAGAGCATATATATCTCTGTAATCAAAGTTTGGTACTTTAAACTATAATTAGTATAATTTTCAGCATCTCAAGCAGGAAATATCTCTTTTGTCACAATTGACTTCATGGATCACTAGACACAAGAAAATTATTAAATAATTGCAGTCTACAAACATTTTCAGACCTATAAATTTTATTAAGCCAAAGTTCAAGCACTTCATGAATTATTATTATTGTGACACATCTGCTGACTTGGAGAGTCAGAGGGGGAAAATCCAACACCAAATCATGTAAATAACAATATTTTCCTACTGAATTTCATTTTCGACTTCTAGATGTCATCTTTATCTCCTGAGCATAATAATAACAACTGTGCTACTCTTGAATTGCAGTTCAATAGGTCACTGCTGCAAACTTAACAACTGCTGTCAGGTGCACTACAAGATGAAGATCACAAACACTTTACTGTCTCTTAGAAACATATTAGTGATTCTGTCAAAAATCTTCTAGGACTATTTTCAAATCCATGTTACCGCCAGGTGTGGAAACCATGCTTGTACAAAAACAGATTTTTAAAAATCCATAATCACTTTGATAAACAGGATAGAAGTAGCCATTGGAGACAATGACATAGAGATCAGACATTTCATTTGTAGAACTCTTGTACTTTCATAATAAACACGTACTAAAGCCATGTTTGTGGACAAGTTTTGTTCATAAACTTTAGGGCTGTCTTATGAACATTAAGACCATCTCATAAGCACTAGGAACAGTGTTATAAGCTTATTACAAGATGCTTATTGATGAACAATTTTATGGGTTTTAGAAACAAATAGGTTTATGGCACAGTCTTAAAAACATTTAGGTACCAGCACACTGTCAATGGTGTGTTAGTTTCTAGGACACAAAATACTAGGCTAATATTTACATATTAACATGTTGCAAATGTTTGTCAACAAAATTTGATTCCAGATATTCTGCAGCCTTAAACATTAAACCAAAGACAGTAAATTGTTCAAAAATTTCTGATGTTTCGTTTGATAAGTTAAGCTGCAAATGTATATATATATGCGACAGCAGTTTGAAGAATGTTTAGACACAGGTACAATGGACAAACATCCCACACTTTTGTTATCTAGTATCTACATCCTTGTCTGACTGGACTTGAGCCTGGTGGAAGTAGAAGTAGCAGGGCTTGTAAGTTAAATGATGAAAGTCCGGGACTAGCACACAAGCAGGGTGGTCTGGACAGAAAGTCTGATGATACAGAGCTGTCAGATGATGAAGTCCATAATAGAGAAAAACCATGAAGCTGATTTTCTTTCAGTCAGTGACTTACTTCATTTTGCAAAGTCCAGAACTTTCTCCATTATCCCACTTTATACTTAAAGTCTTGGAGCGAATACAAAGCAGCATCATATTAGTCTTTAAGCTTAAAACTTTTAGAATTAAGAATCTTCCATTGTAAGTAAATTCATTTTTAAACAATAATAGAACAGGGAATAGTTTCTTTAACTTTTTACATAACCTTTGGTATCAAGAATTTCACATCGTAACTTCATTTTAAACAAATGAAACTGTAATAACTTGAGGGAAAGTCAGGCTATTGTCACCTCTGAGCTGAGGCCATAAATGTAGGCAATTTTTTTTTGTAAGGGTAAAGTCTCTTCTGCAAGACTAGCATTCATCTGAGTGAAGGTAATTGAGGTAAAAATGAGACCAAAATTGTCTCGGATTTTTTGGCGTGTAAATTTCTATTTAAAAATTTATATATGTACATACAAAGAGTTTTTTTTATAACAATCTAGTAATTGTTAAATAAAGAAAAATTAGAGCGATGGCTGACCTCAGGCTCTCCTGACCTCGCATCGTTGTGAGGTCGATGGACCAGGTGGAGCACGTGACTTCCGTGACATACCTGCTTACTGCACGACGGCTCTAGGATGAGGTTGGGGAGGGGTAAGATGCTGCATGACAGCTCTAGGGTGAGGGAGGGGTCGGAGGGCGAGACTCTTGCTGCGGCGGCCAATCAGGCCCTGCGAGACGTACCAGGGTCATGTTGCTATGGCAACGACTGGCTGGGACCGTGCCAGGACAAACCCAAGTTCTTACACCTGAGAACCCATCCTCTTACAAGGCAACACAACACACAAAGCTGCATGGGTAACGCAGGAAGGGATTTGAACTCTTGCGAACAGATTGTGAATTGTATCCATTATAGACCCTTGAATCTGACTTGAACACGTCAACACTTTTTTTTCAAATTATATACAATTTGCATGTGTTGTGGTCATGCTAGACATATATATACATACATGTATATATGTATTGACTTGAAACATTCCCTTGGGTGTACATATTACAATGCATGTTCTGTACATAGCAGTATGTTTAATTTATTCTATTCCCTCCATATATTTATCTATTAACTGTTGTCATTGGTGCCGTTATCATTTGTGTCATCACCAGAACTTTCAGTTGATGTTCGTCTCAAAACTTAGAAGAAGAATTGGTTGTACTTTTATTGTTTCATAAGGCGAAACATTATCTTCTCTCTTAAACCTTAATAATAATAATAATATTAATAATAATAATTTGTGACACTGGTCAAAAGTTAGCAACAAGGTAATGCAAGTATTTCTTGAATTATTCTTTCTAAAGTTTATTTATAATAAAAAATTAATTTTTTAATAACACCACTAAGAAATCTAACTAATCTAGAAGATGTAACTGTTCAGTTGTACACACTAATACTACATTGTGCGTTCGGTTATTATTATTATTATTTTGTCATTCTAAAATTTTCAGGAGTTTAAAGACTCCCGGCAAGAGACCTGAACGTTTCCCCCCTTGTATACGCAAACTATTTTTTTCAAACGCACGTATATTCAACATATATATATATATCCAAATTCAAACATGCACCCGTTCTACACATGTCTCCCAACATAATTTGTCATCGTTTGATCTCCTGCTATTACCATCAACGATGCACTAAATATTTACACAGTGATATATCGTGGAAACCAGGCTCAGAATGCTTTTACATATACAAATATACAATAAAACAGAAAACACACACGAACACACAAAGTATTAAAGTACCCAAGTGCTAGAAGGTTCGCCACCCTTTTAATACAGCCTGCTTCACCCAGTTGGCCCAGAAATGGAATGGGTTCGTGACTCTATAGAGGTCAGAGGTTACAGTAAGGCTTCAAGGTAGAGGATTCGGGTACCACCCTCACAAAAGCTCACTCCCCTACACCCGTAATCTACAGTACTTTAACATTTTTACCACGATACCCGTAGCTGGAAACTATCTAATATCATTTTATTAAGGACTAAACTTTTTATTTTATAGTAGGTTTGTAAACGAGTGTTGCACTCCCCACCCACTACCCCATTTCTCTTCTCAAACAATCTTGATGGTCGTTTGAACTTTAGTCCTGCGCTTGCTGTACTTTGTCCGTTGCCCTCTTTGGGAGGAAAGTCCAGTCGTGTAAGGATATTAAAGGGCTAGCATACCAAAGTCGGGTCAAAGTTCATGTCAAAGTCTAGAATGCGAATTAGGAAAGTGGTCACCTGTGCCAAATAGTTTGTCGCTGTCGCTGCCTCCTTGGTTTCTCTACCCCATCCACCGACACCACACATCCCACCCGCCCACAACCCAAATAAAGACCTTCTGCTCAAGTCTTTTTTCTCTATAGTTCGACATTATCACAAAATATGAGTATGCAACTTCCCTTGTCTAGGAGGAAAGGCAACAATTACAGGTCCAAAGTATGCACGGTTGTATAGATGTACAAAAGGGTCTCCGTTTTAAATTTAAGGATTTTTTTAAAATACTTTTTTCCTTACAAAGAACCCAATTCTTCACCCAGAACACACCACAGATGCTTAAAACTTCTTTTTGAATTTGTGTGCTTTGTCCCTCACCTTTCTTGGATATTTCAGTTCTGGTAGGTTTGGAAATCTTTCTCTCTCTCTCTCTCTCTCTCGTCGGATTTTTCCTTTCAATTGGCTTCTGTTTATTTCTCTAAATTCATTGCACCTTTAACCATCCTTCCCTTCGTCATGCACCATCTTTAAATTATGAAGGTTACATGTTTCATTGGTGAACACTGCAAAGCCCTGTGCAAGGTGTACATAGGGGATTCTACCGTGTTCCTTCGAAATCAACTGTCGCTCAATGTATGGGATTTTCCTATATTACATGTATTTCTTGTCGTTGTTTAGATTGTTGGACATTCCAACGTATACATCCGTTGCTCCCTGGATCTCAGACTGTGCTGGATGAGTATTTTTGCTAAACGCCCTACACGATGAATTTTTCCAAAACCCAAAGAGAAAACGCGTTTAATATCGCTCCGTTATTGTCGATAACATTCATGAAATCATTAACATCTGGTGGCAAGAGAGTTGTTCGCTCTCTTTCTTTATTTATCTGATTCCATCTCTCTCTCACACATTTTCGCTCGCTCTTTCTGAGCCGCCGTGGTGCGATGTCATAACTGTGTCCAGCTCACCTGTCCTTACCTGTCACATCAAAGTTCTTTTTACTTTGATCCCTAGTCCATCACCTGACCGAAGGGTGCTGTCATCAAATGTCTATTATGCCATGTAAATGCTCTTTCCAGCCTTTGACAGTTCTTGTTAGAAAAAGGGAACAAATGAGATCTTGGGATGGAGTTAGCAGACTCCTAAATGTCGTTGGTTGCAGCTCCGTCTGGTCCTTCTGGGTAAACTGTAAACAGTAAACTTTCTTGTCACAGTGGGCTTGATACTATAGCATCACGACTAACTCTTCCCTTTGAAAGCAGATGTGTTCAACAGAAATCAGAATACGGTTTATGTTTACCTGGCTTGTCTCGATCCGGAAATTCTAAGGTGAAAAGAAAGGAAGAGATGAAATGATGACTTGCTGGTTTGTTGACCTGATCAAGTATGACCTGTTGATAGTTGTGTATCCTAGCAACTGTTACAGCTGAGATATATCCATGGAGGTTTTCTCGTGGTTTTTGAATTTTCAGGAATTTGAAGCTTCTGTCAGCTCATTAGAGGTTGAAGGTCGACTCCAAAAGAAGTTTACGCGCCAAAGTTCAAAGGTCGGGTCTCATTCGAGCTCCCTGTCGTTTGGCGCTGTTTGTTATCTGAGTAGCCAATGTGCTAACGCTCTGTCAGTCTCTGTGCTAACATGCTAACTTGTTTCTATGCTAAGGTTCTGCGTTGGCTTGTTTGGCAATTGTACGATGCAGTGTACAGAATCCTCTGGCGCTCCTCTAGTCTACAGTCTGTGTATGTGTTGGCATGAGATGCTGCTGGCCTGTGTCTGTGGTCCTCCTTGAAATTGGTCTTTCAAGGTTTTCACGCTCAAGCTTAAGTAAATAGATGAGGACAATGATGACAAGAGTGATGATTATGATGATGATGAAGACGAGGGTTGGGATCTCGATACAGGCATTTCAGAAAAAAAGAAAAGAACAAAACAATAAATAAATAAATGAATGAATGAATAAATAAATAAATAAAAAAAGAAACTAAGAAGGGATATATGAGTCAGATCTTGTGAAACACAGACATGCTCTCTTGAATTCTCTCTCTTACTCACACTTTCACACACACACACACACCAAAAAAAAAAAAAAAACATCTCTCTCTCTCTCAAGAAAAAGATGCAATGTTTAGAATGAATTCAAAGCCAAAATGTTGTATTTGTACGGTCGTGACAATTTTCTCGCTTCCAAACTATCCTTAACTGAAGCTTGACCCGCTTTTCTATCAAGACAACCTTTTAATGCTTTAATAAAATATTTTAAAAAATAAATAGGATTGGTTAAACGTGAGTCTCATTCTTTACAATCCTTCTAGAAATTTCTCCTTTCTTTAAATCCGCGAAATATGCGAGCTTTTTAATGGTCTACCTTAATTTTGGGTTTGTTTTTTAATGGGGTGGAATTTTCATGCATATTCTTTAGAAATTCATACTGCTGTTTATTATTCATTGATGTTTATTATTATTATCATTATCAGCATCGCCATTTTCATCATCACCTTTATCTTCTTCTTTCTCCACTTCTTTCATTTCTTCTTCGTGTCTCGTTGTAAGAACTCTCTCTCTCTCCTAATTATGAGTACAATTCTTGTTGTCTGTGACTTTACGTGGTATGTGGTATGTATGCTTGATGGTAACTAATTGGTGGTGCATACATTTATATATATATACATATATATAGCATAAACAATGCGTATTTGCAATTCCATGCCTTAGTCCAAGAACTTACGCCACCTTCATTGAAGCTGTCTCCGCTTCATGCAATAGCCAAAAGCAACTCTGACTTGTTTAGTTTCATCAGTATGGCCAGTAGATTTGTACGAACTTCTTTTTTCTTTTACATTCATGTGAATGACAGGGCAGATGAAAGTACCAATCTAATTTTTTGTGTTAAAACCTATGGGCATGAACAGTTTTTGTTGTTGTTGTTGTTGCTGTTGTTGTGTCGTTGTCTGAGGAAAAGAGCTCCTAACCTGCAGCTCGATTGGACAGTCACGTGATTTGACTTTTAATAAGAATGTTTATTTACTTCGTTGGTATTTGTGACTGATTAGTACTTAAAGGTGTTTTATTCCATTGATTATGGGCGTATTACGAGATACATTATTTATTGATTGATTTGTTTATTATTTTGAGCGTGTGTGATTGTGTTTCTCTTAGCGAGCCTTATGATTTGAACAAATCTGTTTGTAACATTTGATGGGTTTGTTTTTTCGTTAGTTCACCATGAAACCAAAATATTGCCGCCTTAAAGCCAAAATACATTTTCATTACCCATATGTGGATTTATAAAATGTACATTAGAAAAACTATTACCTCGCATGGTAAGGTATTTCCGGTTCAGCTACCTGTAATAGTTTGCCTATCGTTTTCCTTACGTAGATGATAGATATACAACAAGAGTAAAAATTAACAGGAACCTATCTTTAATTTATCTTTTTAAAAAAAAAGTCTTGACCACTTATTGTTGAATTTTGTTTGTTTGTTTGTAATATCCTAAAGAAGGTTGTGAAATTTAAATCGTTGTACGAATTTTAAAAAGAAATAAAGAGTCAGCTTACAGGAACGGACTGCTGTTACTAGCGGTTTGAGGAAATGGAGACTGGGGTACAGTGGCAAGAAGGAAGGATAAATACACTGAAAGAGAAAAAAAAAGATTCAATGTCAGCTAATCGTCACTCTCACGAAAGGTCAACTAACGTCCTTTTGCCCTCCTGAGACCGTTGTCACCTTCACCTGCAGGTCATGGTCGTCGTGTAGTGACGTCAGTTTGGTTTGGATGTCGGTTGGGAGCATGTCTTTGGCCCCTGGGACCACCTCATGAGCGCTGCTCAGTGCAGGCTGAATTTTTACCCTGTGTATCATTTTTCTCCATTTCCTGTGATCCCAGGTCAGTTGTTATTGAGTTGATTTAGTTATTGTTACTGTACGGAGATAAAATAAATCTTTTGTACAAGACACACTATAGCGTGTGAATCATTTACAAGTACAGGATGTAAACAAATTCTATAATTTAATAAAATTACTAAACTTTACGTTTCTCAATTTTTTTGCTCTCTTTCTCTCACTCGTTCACTCACTTTACTCACAAGCACACATATAAAAAAAAAAATCAAACACACAATATTACAAAGGCATCAACTCTTTGGACATTAAAATGGCTTCTTTTAAGATGATCGAGGTTTCTCTTTTTTCTTCACAAAACAAGGAAAAAGTTTCGCTACTTTTGATTTAAAACAAATCCTGACAAAATAAAGTTTATATGACACTATACGATAATAACATTCCTCTTTGAACTCAGAAACAATGTCATTCAATAATGACTTTTTTAATAATTTCAGAATGGCTAATTACTTACTAATCGTGGGATGCATCGTTGTTTACATAACTGAGCACGAAAAATGGGGGACTTTATTACTGCCTGGTGAAATAAAAATAAAACTTATAGCCATTCTGTTAGGGTCTATGTGTCCTTGATCAGGTGTTGGGAGCAAAATTACATCCGGGTTATTTCGAAAGTGTTTAAAATAAAATAAAAACCGGTATGTGTATCCCACATTCTTCAAATATCTCTCCACAATCCGTGCTATGGTAAGATGCACAGACCTATCTGTGATGCCAGCTTCGTTGAGTTCCTGGCCACATGAAAAATAACTAGGTGAAATGAAAGGAAAAGAAAAAAAAATTACAAAACAAAAACTATAATAACAGACAACGACTTTTGTAAAGGATAACGACGACACGCAACAGCTTCGATGAAAGCAAACATCCGTAAAAAAGTAATGAAAAACAGACATGCAACAAATAGCAGTAACAATATCCATCGGGATGTAACACCAAAACAACAGATGTGCAACAAATAAACCACAGAAGCAACAGATTGAAGCAAACATGATTTGAAACGACAGACAAGCTTTCATAACGTAGAAGATGCACAATTCCATTGGAAAACAGAATAGAAATAGAAAACAAAAGATGCACGGCTCCATTCAAGTCGATGGCTGGACAGCTGTCAGAACCCTTACTTACCTTTCCTCAGCCAGCCGTTGCGAGGAGATAATTTTATCAGGGAAAGTAAAAGGCAGCGGAAGGAGAAGGCTGTGCTCCGTCTTCCACGTTCCAAACCCTACACACAGTGGACCACTCACTGTTTATAGCCCCTTAATAGACTTAGAAGCATTTCCTTCTTTATGTTTCTATGTAAATTTACGAAACAAAATAAAATCATACTAATAATTTGCCGTTAAAAACAATCATTCATAAGTTACTGCCCTGCGGCCACTATCTTCAGACACCTTTGCTTTTTAAAATCTTTTTATTTATTTATTTATTTATTTATTTATTTATTTATTCAACAAGATAGTATACACAATGGGAAAGTGGTTCTTGCAAGAGTGAACAGATGATCCTACTGGGAACAGTGAGGGGATGCAGTAAGGTAAAACAAGACATGGGCAACCTCACAAAGTGGATTTGTTCGTCAGTTAGCAGATCTTTCAGAATGATAGAGAACAGAGAGATGTCAAGAGTTGATGTTGATGATGAGGAGGAGGAGAAGGGGGAGAGGAGGTGGATAAATGGGTGGTTAGAAGTGGTTAGAAGCCTCTGACCTCAACTTCTTCACAAAACATGACTCACCGTTTCATGGACGACAAGGGAACCACGTCTGAAAAAAAAAAAAAAAAAAAAAAGAAAAACCTCTGAGTCTTCTGACAGTTCATGAGTCAACTCTTAGATCGACTGTCCTCTGTACAAAATATCCATCCCCCTCCCTTTGCCACCGCTTTATAGCTACTCTTCCTGGAGTAAAACATCCTCGGGATCTGGGCACTGCTTTATTATAACTTCGATATCCAGACGCTTGTCCGTGAATACTCCACATTACCCTGGGGACTTACCCTCGCTTCATATCTACGGGTGGTTAGTTCATGCCTTGCCTTCCACTTACCGGGCGCTAGACACGTTGAACCACTTACACCACCTAAAGTTCTTGAAAGTAAACTATTACATCCGCAGTCACAGACAACATGACTCACCTGATCCTAGGCGCCGCGGACGCCACCTGGCGGGATGCTGCTGTCGCTGTCGCCGCCAGGTGTGCACGATGTACGCCACCCCGGTTATGCCCAGCGCCAACCCAATCGTCGACACGACGACGAGAATCACGGCCAACCGGTTGTGATCGGAAATCAACGGCTCACTGCTGGAAGACTCTGACAAATGCAAAACTCTGGCCTGAAGGTTTGTGAAGAGTTCACCAGGTGCAAATTCACTTCCCCTAGTCCCCAATCTGCCATACCCAGAAGTTAACTTCTAGAAGTACACGACACCTGGAGATTTTGCACTTTACGCATATACTCTCTTACAAATTAAAATTACAAATACTGTTACATCAATTTTAGAAAAATTGAGATCCTGGGATGTTGCAGTTATCACTAAAATCCTGTTAAAAACTTTCATCAGAAGAGGATAGCTAAGTTACCTTCTTTTCCTACTACATGGACGATAATGGTTTTGGAGACACGGCCGTGCTCATTACTGGCCGCGCATGCGTACACGCCTTCTTCCACCAGACTGACGTTTTTTAAGGTCAACGTGTGACCCTTTTGTAAAGGTATAGATGTTTTCCTGGAAATGACCTGCACAAGGAGGCATTGAAAACATCTAAAAATTAAACACGAAGTTTGCTTGGAAGTGTGCTCCAATCATTTCTAAACACTGGCTTAACTAACGCATTAGTTAATTTAACAAACTTATTATAATAATCTTCTTATAATTACCAGTCATAATGTCATACTCACCAGATGCAAACTATTTTTAATGCTAAAATGAAATTTCGCCTTACTGAAAAGATGGTCATTGAAAACATCAACTCTAGCATCTCCATCATCATCCGCACAACCCCAGCCACCACCATTATCGCCATCATCATTTTTGTCATCGTTATCACTCGTCTTCACCTTTTCCCACGTGATGTCACACGCAGGACGACAAGTTGATACACTGCAGGTAAGATTCACCGAAATCCCGGATGTGAGGTCGATGGTCCCGTCTGGCGGGTCGAGCCTCAGGTCCTCTGGAGATGGAGCCCCTGTGTTGAAGTGCATCATTGGTGAAATGTCTGCATCATCTCTTGTAATAATTTATTTTTTTAACAAATTTTATTTAGATACGACTTGTAAAATAAGAGAGGGACAAAGATATGAAAAGAGCGAGATTTGTTATGATAACAGAAGGTATCAAGCTGGCATGATAATAATTTATAAGAAAAAATATTTAACAAAGAACAGAAAGAGAGTGTATGTGTGGTTATAAATGTTTGATATGGGTTATCTTGTTTTGTTATTCTTATTATATTATCAACGTCTCTATAGACTGGCGAAAACTAATAAAGAGTCTCGACATATCTTAAAACTTTTCAAAGTTCTGCATTTTCATTGGATACAGGTGGACTGCTGTCTGTCTGCCAAGACCAACTCTTAGCCTCTTGCGAAGTTCTCCGCTGTTAGTCTCGGCGAGCCTTAACAAAGAATGTGAATAAACTGGAAGCTTTGTAGTCTCACGCCTCATTTTAGTAGTTAACTGAAAAAAAAATCGTCTGCCAGCAGTGCAGTAATACACGTTCGTGGCTTAGCTGACCAGCGACTCACCCTGTAGATGTACGGTGTACCGTTCGCTCCACTCCGACCACAGTCCGAGCCCCTCTGACGCGCTGCAAGCAAACTGACGACCCTCGTCAGACTTGCGAGTGAACTGCAGAGTTATCGTTTGGCTCGTGAAGTTGATGCGAGCAGCTGGATGTTCGTCAACGGCGTCAGCAGGACCCAGTGCCCCTGACTGTCGTTCCAGTGTTTCTGCACTTGAAGCATTGAGGTGATCAGCAGGGATTATTTCACTGACAGCGCGTCCGTCCCCATCCGCGCTGTCAAACCAGCGAAACATCATTGGTCTATGCTGGTCACGTGGCTTGCTGGCACTTGACGCTGTGCAGCGAAGCGTGAGGTTGTGGCCCTCGACAGCCACGCCAAGGGCAGTGACTCTCGCTTCTTGCGGCGCTTCTGAAAACAGCGTGCTTTATCAGAGAGCGAAGAACTATATAAAGTATATACATATATAGATATTTGAATGCAGTCAGACGAAATTCCGCAGCAGCATCCTCACTCACACACACACACGTACGTGTGATAGATTGCTTACCTATAACATTCAACGTCTGACCGCAGTTGGGAATGATATCTTTCCCAGACAGGCCCCTCAGACAGAGGTAGGTCCCAGCATGCCTAGCAGTGACGTTGGAGATGGAGACCCGGATGTAACCGTCGACGAGCGTGTCAGAAACATTGACCGTATCCTCATAACCACTCATCAACAATGGGTTGACCAACTGGTTCCCTACGAGCGAGGCCATGAAGACGATGTTCTGTGGATTGTCCAAAGAAATCACAATCACTCCGTGCCACAGGTGCCTCGACAGTAGCTGCCAGGTGAGAGTAGCGTCTTGACCGGAAGTGACGCAAACAGGCTGCGCAGCGTCACCTAGCACCGAACATAAATGTGCACAGTGTATACACTGTCATAATTAATTAATTATTCATTAAAAAAAATTTTAAAGGTCATGTGTAGAGCAACTTTTTACCTAATGATTGTGTGAACATCAGAACAAAACCCTACCGCTTACCTCCCCTGTTCTCGATAAACACATGTACAAACATCACTAGGCACAGAAAAAAGTCAAGATTACAGACTAGACGTCATGGCTGGACATGAATAAAACTCAGCCATTTCGAAATCTGATATAATATGCTTGTTAGGAGTCTCTGAGATCATCATCATGCTAGTTAGGAGATCATAGGAGTATATCTGTGTACAAACATAAC
Organism: Pomacea maculata; assembly: GCA_004794325.1. Taxonomy (NCBI): domain Eukaryota; kingdom Metazoa; phylum Mollusca; class Gastropoda; order Architaenioglossa; family Ampullariidae; genus Pomacea; species Pomacea maculata. Next base: position 1,792,518 of record SRHC01000131.1, on the reverse strand, counting down.
ATCACAGTTTTTATCTCTTTCTGTTTATGGTGATGTTTGTACACATGTATCTCGGAGACGGAAAGGAAATATTTATGTAATATTTAGTATACTTGTGGACATGGTATCTTTTTCTAATAATTAACATATCATTAATATAAAAAAGTGCATTTAAACATTCGCGAAGACTTGGCGCTATTAGCGCTGTTATTGAACCACCTTCCTTTCCCTCCCAATTCAGCATTTTATTTATTTTTTATTTTTTATTTATTTATTTATTTTTTACATCGGTGGTCTTCGTTCTGCGTCTTAGAAAGCTTGTGGCCGGCTGGCACCACAGGTTGACATACAAATGACTGTACCATGAGGTATACATCGCATGCCAGGCAATAAAGTTGTTATGCCGACATTGGGCAACCCTATGAAAGCTCACAGAACAACAGAATATACAAAAGTTCCTTTGTGATTTGTCATCTTCCTAGTCCGTCCACAATGACTGAAATAACAACGGAAGGGTAGGGGAGGAAGAGGGTGTTGTGGACGGTAGCTACAAATCAGTTTACCGATAAATAAATGTCTATTTATAGTTTCATGTCCAAGCAGGTCTTCCTTCTCTTCCCCATCACTGGATAGTGAATTGTCTATCTGTGCAGACTACGCGCAAATCTAGTGCTGGTACATCCATTGTCTCTACGAAGTGCCACTTGCCCTTTGACCTGACCCCGGCGGCCAGGCAACACTTTAGCGAACTTGACTCCCTGCGCCCTGTTCTTCTCGCCTCGTCGGCGATTGATAAAATCGGCGAATCGGATGACTTGAAAATGCAAAACTCAGTGACGTCATGCAGCGACATCTCAATGTGTGATTAGCCATGCGCAAAGATGGTCTTCTGACTTCGTGCGGGTACCCGGGGTGTCCAGAAGTGTAGTGGTTAAAATAAGCGTTTGCCAATGCAGTTGGAAGGTCTTGGTTCAGATCTCGTCTCGGGACACTCTCTGTATGTGGCACCTGTTAGCAAGGCCAGCCGTCTGGATGGAGGGATTCCTGGTACTTCAGTTTCCTCTCCTCTCAGTGCGAAATTTCATCGAGATGGAAGCACTTTCCCATTTAAGCATTAAAATCCGGTTGAAAAGCCTCATGTGTGCTGTGTAAAGCTTGAGCACAGGCAACTTTCGGTTTATTTGTTTTGAGCTAGAGAATGCCCAGCCATCATTGGCTGCTTTAGAAAGAGTATCGACGAAATAAACATTATTGTGTCCCAGGGTATATTCTGGCACGTACACTAGCGATTTCGTGGAATAATACCGATATTTTCAAAAAAGAATAAAACCGGTCGTTCGAAAGAAATTTTTTTCTCATTCCGCAAAAAGAATGGATTTGTGGAGATAAAGAACTTTCAATGAAAGTACTAAATTTTATGTGGAAAACAGAGATATATATATATGGGAGAGGGTGGCTTAGATGTCAGCTGAATTCTGGTTGGGTGCCAGCGCTGGTCAGTAATTCTGATTGGCGGGCAAGTTAGTATTGTCCAGAAGGGACTGAGGACGTCGTCTGGAGAAGAAAGGGGCTACAGTGATAAATACAGCTTTTATAATTTACTAGGTTTGTTGTTTTCGCTTGGTTATGCTTATTTTGCCATTGCTGGGATTGAAGCCTTCCTTCAGTCCTCATCATCAACTATTTCATTACGAGCACAATATCACTAAGATAACAGCCACGTTTTCAAAAAAAAAAAAAAGCAACAAATGATAATAAAGAAAATCACAACACCTACATAAACTGATTTCATTAACTAAGACCCACAATCGGGCAAAAATCATTACAGGTTTGACTAAGTTTATAAAACTTGTGTGTTAAGGTCACCTGAAACCGATCGGGTTTTTGTTTATTTGTTTGGGGGTTTTTGTTTTGTATTTTGTTTGTTTGTTTTGTTTTTGGTTTGTTTATTTTGTTGTTGTTGTTGGATTGTTTTTTGTTTTGTTTTGTTTTGTTGGGTTTTTTTTTGCAAATTTCAGGACATTGCAACTTTGGTCAACATGCTGAGCCAGTTTACAAGACATTTCCAAGAGATCAGCCAGTACAGCGGGCATTTTAAATATTTGACCCATCAGACCTTTGGTCGGTTAAGAACTGGGTTTTAAATGTGTCAAGTCTGTGTAATTACACTCACCGTTGGTTTGGACGATCCAGGCAAAGAACAGAAGTCCGATCCAAGACTCTGCAGACCTGTCCATGCTGAGTTCCTCCCTCGTGCTCCTTGTGGTTTACAAGCGAGTGGCACTGAGCTCGCAGGTCCTTTGAGAGGAAGATGTCTCGATGACGATGCGGCCAGTGGCAAGTGTTTCTCAGCATCTCAAGTGGATATGAAGCCCGACTTTCGCCATCCAGTAATTAGCTTAAATGTCCCGACAGTCACAACTAAAAATTCCCCGGTTAACTATAACAGAGATGATGAGAGAAGGGCATAAAATTTAAAATAAAAATGATCTTTTCCCCGAAACCTGACTTTCAGCTTGCCTTACTCTTTCTGTCATCGACATTACACTTTATTCAACCATGACCTCTGGGAGCATTCAAACTGGGGATGAGAGACAGCTGTACTTTTCACCTCTAACCAGACAAGACCCTAACCAGATAAACAAAATTTAAACTTTGACCTTAAATTGCGTTGCACAATTTACCTGAATGTAAACTTTTAACTGTGGGCTTTAACCACTGGGGTTATTTTCTTTTCAAATCACCCTTCATCTCAGTGTACTTATCAGACTAAACTGTATGGACTCCGCCTGACCATAAGAGGACCGGGGAAGGTAAAACAGAGACAAGGGGATATTGGTACCGCCCTCACATAAAAATACTAACGTAGTTCTTATATAAATAAAACAACACACAAAATATACAGAGAGGGACAAACAGGATACAAAATACTTTATTATATGGGTATTGAGATATATAAAGTCAATTATCCACACACCAGACCACATAAAACCTGTGTTCTATCAGATATATTCATGCACAGAGCGGACGGAGGACTATCATCGTCAGCGGTAAACAATACTTAGCTACATAAATAATCAAACTTTGTCCGACATAATTCAGTCTGCTCTTCAGCAACTACTTGTGACAGGTCTTGAGTTCAAGTGTCGCGAGAAGTGCACGTGCAGCTGTACATTTATCATGAAGTCAGATGGTCTCGAGTTCACCGGAGTCGCCATGCAGACACTTGATGGTTCTTGTACACAGGAGACACAAACACTTGAAACCACAGACCTCTGATAATAGAAGTCTGTGCTTGAAGCGATTTTCCTGAATTCTTCCTGACTGAAGCTGACATCCGTGTATACAGATGAATTATGAGGTAGTGGGAGGGGGAGGGGCTTCGGCGGTGTGAGGAGGAGTAACCGTTGTGACTGGTGAGGGATGGTACAACGTAGTTGATGACTAGAACTTTGTTGCTGTAGTAAGGACAGCTCCAGCTTCCTAGCATCCTTTTGCTATTATCTAGTTTCATTTCGATTCATTTCGTTTTGTTATCTTTGGTATTTTATTAATTTTTTATTTACTTATTTTACGTCCATTTGTTTGTAGAGAGTTTTTTAACTGTTTGTTGTTGTTTTTTTGGAGGATGAGTGGAGGGGTGTTATTTTGCTTTTTCTGTTTTTGTTTTTGTTGTTGTCCTAGCTACATCAACAAAGGGAAAGTAGTTCGTTCGTGGAAATATGTACTCAAGCTGTGAATAAAGCGCTGGTGTCTTGAGTGTTTCTGTCCTTCCTGCACACCAACTGTTCCCCTGGCAATAACAAGCTTTACAGAGAAGCAAAGAATCCTGCCGACTTCTTTCCGCGAAATTTAGAATTGTGTGACCTTAAGCAACCCTTCCATAATCAGTTTACATGTATGTTGTCTCGACACATTTCATGAACACTGAACAACAAACCCCATTGAAGTCCTGATTTTACTTTCATTTGATTGGAATAAATAAGAAAACTTTGTGAGTGTTTGTGTGCGCGCGCTTGTTTTTATCTTATCTAGGCTAAAAAAAAAATTACAATAATTAGCAAACCTCGTCTGCGTAAAAACCATAGTTCTCCACAGAGTTTAGAATTCGAAAAGCAGCTTCCGCTTCTTCAAGTGTCCTCGCAGTGGACTGAAAATCTTGTGGGCGGGTTTTCCAGAAAACACTCTTTCTCGACAACAGGATCCAAGTCTCACAAAGTTGTCAGTCGGTGGGTGTCAGCAGCGAGAGAGGCAAGCAATACTGGAAGATGTTGCCGCTTTTGATTCTCCTCGTGTTGTGTCACAGTAAGTACCTGACCTGATGGTCGCGACATTCTTCGGAAAATTCCTTCTTCTACTTATCCCCTTTTCTTGCTCTTCTTGTTCTTTTTTGTTGTTGTTCTTCTAGCGATTTCTGTGATGTGATTTCAGTGACAAGTGCCTGGAAGTCTAACCTTGTCACTGAGGCCACGAAATGTGTTGGAGACGACTTCTTATTCTACTGGCCCTATTCCACAAGCTCTGACGAAAGGCTGTCGCCGGTATTCTGGGTCTCGGACCAGAATGGCACGATAGGCATCCTCTACCTGGACAACTTCTTCCCTGTTTCCCCCCGCGTTCAGTTTGACCCTTCCTCCGGCTTGACGCTGAAGGACCTGAAACCTGTCGACAGCGGGAACTACACGGTCACCGTCATCGGACCGAACAACACGAACATCAATATTCAGAATGTCCACCTGCTGGTATTCGGTCTGGACTTTTTATTTGTTTATTATCTTAAATATTTTACCTGTATTAGCTTTATCAACGATGTTCACCCACATTCGTGACTTACAGTCTCAGGTGAAACTGCATTTTTTTTGTTGTTGTCTTGTTGTCTTTTATTGTTTCGAACACAGTCTCACCCACAGTTACAGTAAGTGGCTTAATGTGTCTACTGTAAGGCATGTGGAAGGATAAACACAGACCTGTTTAACATCCTTTATGAATCAAATGTCCACCCGATGGGTGGACAGGTACGGAAGAGGGATCGGGGAAGTTTCAGGCACAGCGCATGCGGGTCTCGAACCTACAGCCTTTACCTGCAAGCGTGTGGCCTGAATATCGCGTGTATTTAAACATGTTCCTCGTCTAATTGTTTATTGTGTATTCTGTCAGAACCACCGCAAACGACCAATGGCCGCCTTGAGATCTCGAGCGACAAAATTAATCAGTTAAAATGTGGTCACTTCATCAACCGCGGAACCCCACCTGTGACGGTGGTTTGGGAGGTACAAAACTCTCTGTTTGTTTGTTTGTGTGCGTGCGAGCGTTGTTTTTGTTGTTGTTTGTGTGTGTGTGTGTTAATCATACGCTATAAAACAATGGAGTTTATTTTCAGGGTCCTGACGGCAGCAAAATCCTCAGCACTAATTATTCTGAGGGTTATTTTGTCCTCGAACTTCCGGTTGACTCCACGGATGGCAACTACTCGTGTCGTCTCGATCTGAATTCTAGAAACTGTTTAGCGAGTGACTCGTCATTGCTGATGGACGCTGTATCCGTCGTTGGAAGACCTCCAACAAATTACGAAAAGGACCTGCTGGACATGAGAAGTCAAGTCGAAGAACTAAAACTAAAAGTTAGTGCCATGGCTGGAGATGCTCTTGTTCAAACTATCCAATCACAAACTTCAGAAACGCTCAAACAGACAGAGAAGACGGTAGAGGGGGTGAGAGAAGACATCGCACATCTGAAGGAGGTAGTCGAGGACATGAACGAGACGATATCGATGCAGGACGCCATGATCAAACAGCAGGAGTCGATCATCAACACCCTTTTGCAAAGTGTGGCCTCTGTACAGAGAGAGGCAGTCAACTGTTACAACGCAACCACGAATATGGAAGAAAAAGTTGAAAATCTGGAGAAAAAACATGTAAACTCTTCGCAAGACCTGGAGGAAAGGATCCGATCTTTGGAAGGATCCCAGACGCAGTTGAGTGTCATGGACGAGAGCCTTCAGCGTCAGGTTGCCATTCTCACAGGAAACAACTCTCATCTGTATTCTGAACTCGCAGAGTTACTAGATCGTATGCAGGAAGTTCATAACAAATCAACCACCGAGAGCGAATCAATTTTAAGGCTAGAACTGACAAAATTAGAAGAAAAGCATGAAGAAACCCGGCAAGAATTCTCGAGTCAAGTTGATGGCTTGACAGAAATGCTTTCAAACCTGACATCAGCAGTAGAATCAGGAGCTCTGAGCATGCGCCGTGACTGGCAAGATCGGACTCCGGTAATGGATTCGCTTCTGGAGGAGGTCAGACAAAATTTCACAGTCTTCGACGTCAGTTTGGAAAATATGAGACTTGAGCAGGGTCAACAACTCCAAAGCCTGAGGTCAGAGTTGCAAGCCCTCGAATTCCGGCAAAACAACATCACAGACAGGATGGAGCGTGAAGTTCAGGCAGGCTATGGCGAGGTGCTGGCTAAGCTGAAAGAAGAAAGCGACAAACGAGTGGCCTACGAGGATCACCTGAACAGGTTGGAAATGCTTGAGGACGAGCGCGAAAGAAATCGGACAGACGACTACATGTCCTTGAGAAACGATCTTCAGCAGATGTCTGTCCTGCTGGAGTCGGCAAAACAAGAAAGCTCTTTAGCTGAGATTGAATTCCGCGCGGATTTGTCGCTGCTGAACGAGACAGTTGAACGGGAAGTTAGCGCCATGGGCAATGACCAGATGGCAAGCAGCGCCGTCTTGCGGCAACTGAATCAAGACGTGGGCCTATTGAAGGTCCAGCAACTTGCCACCAACGCATCCTTGAGCGACCTGCGAATCTCCAGCCAGTCGCAGATGAGGTCCGTCCAAGGACTTCTGGACTCCACCGCAGACCGTCTGTACCGGAACTTGACCACCGTCGCACGCCAGCAGGTCACGGAAGCCAGGTCATCGCTGGAGGCCAGGCTCACCAGCACCATCTCGAGGATCGAAATAGGGGAAAGAAAAAGTTTGGACCTTGCCAGCAAGGTTGGGTCCCTGGAAACTACATTGAAGAAATATCGTGAGTCTTTGTAGCATTTGGTGTTATTTTCCAATTTTTATTTATTCGGGTATGGCTCTGCTTTTACCTCTGCTTTATAAAGTCTTTGTCGGAACTACACTAACCACATTCCTTTCTTTTAGGGAAAAGGTTTCAGTTTCAATTCTGTAAATGACGGAGAACCCTAACCCTGACGAAGACCTGGTAACCGGTTTTTGGTTTAGATTGGGTACGCCATGTCAGAGTCGGTTACTGTATCCCAGCGAATATTTACCTATTAACTTGTTTACAGACCCTGTCCGCTTGGTGGGAGGCAGCTCAAACAGAGAGGGTAGAGTTGAGATCCTCGTGGGAAACCTGTGGGGGACAGTGTGTGACGATGGATGGGACGATGTTGACGCTGGTGTTGTCTGTGTGTCGTTGGGGTTCCGTCGGTGAGTATTGAAACACAATAATATACTTTGTGAGTTAAGCGATTCTTTGTTTTAAGCGGTTGTGAATCTGTTACCATTGAGTAGTTTTCTTAGAGTACTACGGTACCCCTAGGAAGGGGAGAAAATAGATGAAGCGGGCTTGAGTTCACCTCTGCAGGGTCCTTACATCTACCACAACCCTCCCTTAATTTCTCTGACGAATTTTGAAATGGTTGTTTGTCAGGGCGGGAGCAAGGGCGACAGCTGGTGCTAACTTTGGAGCTGGTGCGGGACCGATCTTCTTGGATGACGTCGCGTGCACCGGAAGTGAAGTGGACATTCGCCTCTGTACAGCCACTCAGCACGGGACCCACAACTGCGGCCATACGGAGGATGCAGGTGTCATCTGTCCGCCTTAATTACAGGTGCTCAGGGATTGTTTCACAAGTTGCTTTATCTTGTCATCAACAAAATTAAATTCATATTAAAAGCAGTTCATTGAAGCCACCATCATCCCCCACTCTCTCTCTCTCTGTTGTCCACTCAGCTTTACTCCCCTTTGTTCAATGGGATCATACGCGGTACGCAAATGACCCCTGTCCTTTTTTCTTCTGTCCACTCAAAACGACACAATATCCAAGAATTTATCACCATGTCTTCCTCACACAAATCAATACATACCAGAAACTGGTGTTACACAAATGCTATTAAATAGCGGGTTTTGTTTTTTTCATTAATTTTTTTTTCTTCGTTTCTACGGCACCTTGTAAAATAATGGATAGAGAGAGAGAGAAATGGAGAATGACAACACTTAGCATATGGTGTCAGATAAAAAAACAACACATAAATGTACACTGTACATTTTATTCACAAAACAAGTTGTTCACAAGGCACTCCCCTTTCTTTTTCTATCACAAATAAAACTATCAATAACAACAGCAGCACTGGCAATTTAAAATCTTAAAAGTTTAAATTACAGGGAAAAATACAGTTTTAATTGAGATTACATCAGCACTGCTTGTCCAAGTTTAACGAGATAATAAAGGCATTAACCCATTCAAACAGATTCATTTTTTTTTTTTGGTGGGGGGGTTAACCTGTGCAGATTTATTTGACATGCTTTTCTGCACAGCAGCAACATTGTAATTTCACACATATAATGAGCCACTACATACTAACACTACTAACACTTTGAGAGACCATCTACCTGCTAACGACAATTACATCTACAATTAACTTCATTCTTCTTAAGGCATATGTCACGTAAAGATTGTAAACAAAATACATGTATGCATTGCACAATTAAAATATGTAACAAGCGAATACATTCTTTTATAAATAAAATCAGGTTGCCTGACATTATACATTGTTACAGACTATACAAGCCTGCTTGTTCTTATCTTACACTTTCTGTGGCACTGCCATATGTACTACTGCTCAACTCAGTGTGTTCACCAGAACAATTGTGACATTGGTATGATAATGTGAAGTGCCAGAATTAAAACATGCTGCCTTTATTGTTTTCAAATATAGCAAGTCTTCTTGTGAAGGGGTGCATTCTGTGTATGAGATCATTTCTAATCTTAGCTTGAAGGCCATGAAGAAATTATAGCAAACTAACTGTAAGCAAATATATCTTTCTAAATATGCTTCTATAAGCAAGTCAGGGTATCAAATCTTCCTCTGCTATTTTTCCTTACAAGAACTGTTCACATTAACATCACAATTGCCAATCTTGACCAGCATATGAATTCTTAACAACAGAAAGACAATTTATCACCCACAACAGTAACTCACATAACAGGCATCAGGGTGCCAAACAGCTGTAGAAATAAAAAACTATTTCAATGAAGTTCTGCAAGGATGTCCCTATTATTTCCTAAACACACCTGACCCAACTACATACTCTGAGGTTTATCTGGCCCATCACTCTTTGCCACAGTCAAATAAGAAAAAGTATTTCAAGAGGATCTCTTCTATTAAGGACAAAGAACATGTTTTTGGATGTAATCAGAATCTGAATACTTTTTGCCAGTTTCCATTACAGAATAGCACATACTTTTTGTGTGAACGCTCACTTTTTAAATGTACACATACCGTTTAAACAGCCTCAAGGCACAGGTAACAGAGTGATGAATAACGAAGTGGTGCACAGGTTATGCTAGAATGCTAAGCATAAGCTTTGATTTTTGTTGAAGCAGCAAGATGTTCCTGTAAAGTAATTTTAACGAGGACACACAATCACACTGTTGACCATTCACTTCAGTCAGGAAGTTAAGTGTTGTATATACAAGGACTTTGATTACTCAAGAGGCTCTGGCAAACTGAATCACATGCTCATCAAAGCAGACTTAGATACTATCAATACTACAAATGATTGAAAATAATATGTGATTGTTGCACTTAATCACAGCCCCAAAAGCAATAGTGTATAAATAAAGGCGTTTTCTGAATCATGCTGCCTCAAATATAATGAAGCTTTAGTAAAATTGCTACAGATGAAGGGGACAGGGGGAAGGTAACTCTATCACGGCAAGGCAGCCAGCCCTGCAGACAGAGATAAGGACAGAAGGGACATCTGTGCATGAAGCATAGTGGGGAAATCAAACTGGTTATAACAGCATCAATACAGCTTGTTAAAATGTACAACAATGATTTTACTATTGTTTAATCTGTTACTAAATGCCCAGTAACAGTAACACAGTTGCTTGCAAATGACACAATACATATGTTTCATGTTGTTAACAGTCTAAGAAAAAGAAATTATTTCCAGGTGCAACCAGAGACTTGATGTCAATTAATGAAAAAGCCTTCAAGTACATGTAAATGCTTGTCATACAGATAGGTTATTTTGGATAGTAATTTAGAAATAGGCAAAATCCTCACATTGGAGAACAGATAAATAAGAACCATCTGGTAACCTCAGAAGCACAAATATACTCTGAGGAGCAAAATGGAGGCCTAATTCCTCAAAAAATACATTCAACTGAGGCAAAAAACAGACTACCTCAACAGCTAACACGATTTCCAACAATATGCTCTCCTCCCAACTCAGCTCACAAAAAATAGACCAGCTTCAGATAAAGAATCACTCTGAAATTGATGACAAAAAGAGATGATAAAAAAATTCTACATTTTTTTCTTTATATACACTTGTTTTGTTTAGTAAAATGATTCTGATGTCTTTAATAGCAAAAATAAAAATAGTTTATATATGAGATTATCATCATTTAAAACATGTGCCAGTTATGTTTATAAAAATTAATGTTTTAAACATCCTAATATTCACAATCATCTTAATCCTAGGTCTGTAAGATTTTAGCATTTTGTTGCCTTCTGCTTTTTGTTATTGTTTTTGTCAATTATCATTGTTTTTGTAAAGCATTTTGAGCCTGCCTTGATGGTGGAATAATGTACTATTATCCTATTATTACCTCCTACACCACTTTTGCTTAAAAAAAAAAAGTCATAACAATTACAGACCACTTAATCTTCCCTATACTAATCAATTTAATCAGCTTTGAAGAAAAGAAGCAAGTTCAACAAGTTAAACTTTATTTTTGGACTATAAAATGTCCAAAAAAAAAATTTTTTTATGTTCTACAATACTGAGATCCTTATTCTTATTCAATTATCTCAAAGCTTCAGTCAAACACAAGCCATAAATCATGGTTTAACCTAAATACTGTGCATTTTGAAACTTGAATGGCACAGCTATCATCAAATCCAGCTGAAAGACAAATAAATGAAATCTTAATTAAGTCTATAAGACACATAGTTCAGCCTTCTGAAATCTTTGTCTTGATTCAAAGGATATATTTTTCTTCCTAACATGACTTGGGAAGTCATCTAAAAACCTCAGGGGAGGTAACAACATACACATCACTCAAAGATGACATCTGTGCTATTCATCTTCAGTTTTAAAGTTTGTCCACATACAATTTTTGTTTACATTCTCTAGCAGGTCCTGTGATCCCTGAATCTATGCATTACCTTGAATGCTAAATCTTGACAAAATAATGAATTCTTTATATTTTATATCCCTCCAAGAAGTGAAACCTTATCAAATGTCCGAAACAGATTAATGCTAACACCTGTGCTATGCTCTTATATGAATGATATTAAAGTTACTTACAATGGCTTGAGTGAGTAATGAAGAAAAGAATGCTACAAAAAAATTCATTTGGCAAGACATAAACCAATCTTTATACTGGACTTGCAAGACTTATGGGAAGAAAACTTGTACACACAAAAATGCACATCCCTCCTTCTAAAAGAATTCCTCATCAGTTTAATATACAAATTACAATTAATTAAGCCCTGTAATGGGCTTTTTACCAAACAAACAAAAACTGTGTTTCAGCAGGTGATGCTGCCTAAAATCAACAGAATAATAACTACTGTTTACAAACTACAGGTGAGTTTCATTAGATGCTGCCTAACAGATGACCCAGCATCCATTATGCCACTGAAGAAATGCCATATAGAAAACCATTAATCATTAAAAGGTGCAAAACATTTTCCCTTCCCCAGTTTCCAAACCAATGCCAAAAACCCTGCCAGCTTAACACCATACTGTAATAATCTTGAAGCTGCCAAATATCTTCCAAAATGTTTCAGAAAGAAACCAAATATAAGTCCTTAGCATGGGAACAAATTGTCCTCTTTTATCACATTTTTTTTCTCAAAAAGAGAGCAAAGACCAGTTTTTAAAAAATATAACAAATCACGTTTTAGAGGTTAGGTGAACATGGAGCATGGTAGTCTATGTATGAAGAAAGACATACGAGGGACAACAAAAGACAATGTTCTTTGTGAAATTTTTTAACTAAATGCGTCTTTAAAAATGATAGATCACAATTTGTTCCCATTTAGCAATGATCACACAATACACACATGACAATATACAAACAGAAAAAGCAGCTTTTCATTGCTATCAACAATTTTAGGTTACAGTTAGACTGTACATGAAATAAATATTTCCCACCTTTTTATGATGAGGGACAAACCCCTTGATCCATATCACAAATGAACCTTCCCATCTTCTAATCTCTTTCTTATATTATCTGAAACAATATTACCCAACAATAGTAACATCTGCGAAAGCATCCAGAAACCTACTTTTCTTAACAATATTTATATCATCTGTTGAAACATGTAAAACTCGTTTCCCAATATGCCTGCCACGACAGATTTTGCTTGCCTTTAGCAATTTACTAAATACTATCTCCCTTAATTTCTCATATAATTCTTCTTTACTCCCCTTCCAAACACTAGTTGTGCATCACTTTGCCTATTGCTGCAAGTTTCTGCCTATCAGTACAGGATTCTGCCTCTGGCTGATGCAAAATTCTGCGATATTAATCGAACACACCAGTGGAAAATCAGATTAACCTACAACGAAGCTTCGCATCAAGAGACATCATTCCACCATGGAAAGCATACCAGTGTCATTTTCCCATAGAGGAAGTCCCAGATTGCAAAGACATCTGCATCATTCACATTCAGCTCGCTTTTGGGTCTTCTGGGGCAAACTATCTAGGCTTCCCACTGTTCTTCGCAACAATGTTTCATCTCAAAGCACAAAATAGACGGCTTCTTTAGCAAACATTGACTCATAAGCAAAGACACAAACATTGTCCAGGAGGGATGGGCCTGGAGCTGGACATGCTCTCAAACACTGAATTAGGCAAAGTATCAACAACCCTGCCACACCCTATGAGGCCATGTTGCTATCCTTCCGTGAACCATTGATCCGGAGGCAGGCAAACAGTCTCTGGCGGCTCTCCGGGTTAAGGGCCAACCGTAAATTTTCTGCTATCCGTGTGCAGGTGCTGCCATCAAAGGCCGGGGTCTTCAGGAAGGTGCGCAGGCGTACAGGGTCAATCAGGGACACCATGTCTTCAACCAGAGAGACATCTCTGCATTCCAGAGCATACATAAGAGCTGTTTTGCCGCTCTTCTTAACCTGGGGGTGAGAAAAAAAATATGACATTCTTTATACTCTTTGGTGTTTATTCTGTGACATCTGCTGATACCCAAGCAATGTACCATAACATATGTTGCTAAGAAAAGATTTTTTTAAAAACCAAACTGATACAATGATAATTATAAAATACGACACTAAACTCAACAATGGCAACAGCTGAGAACCATATCAACCTCCACAAAAGTTACCTGGGCATTGGGGTCTGCACCATGCCGGATCAATGCCTGTATGATTGGCAGATTGTCAATAAATCCGTCACCCTCAAAAGAAGGTTTGCGATGTTCCAAAATAGCACAGTGCAGAGCTGTGTGACCTGAAAACATTAAAATATGTTAGAATGGAGGACAAGCCTTTACAGTGCACAAGTGTCTAATTTCATTTTAAGTAACTGAACAGACAGTAGAGCTCCTTTATTATTATTATAAAAAGCTTGCTAAAATTAATGGAGACCACTGCAGCCACTGTCAACCAGATCATTTTTAGCTATGAGCATATCTAGTTACAGTATCTATTTTGTACATTTCATTAGCATTTTATCCAGGTTAATGAAATCCAAGACCCGAAAATGGTCAACGTGTGATTTTTATTCTAACACCATGATAACAACAACAATAACAGTAAACAATACTGACCATCAGAGTTCACAAGGTCAACCTGGAGGTCTGGTGCGGCCAGCAACTCTTTCAGCGTGTCCAAATATTGCCTTCCACCTGAAGCTGCACAGTGGAGCGCTGTCTTTACTTCTTTGGAACGGCCATCTGACAGCAGGTGCTAAAATATAAGGATAAGGAGTTTAGTTTGACGTGTATATCATCATCATCATAACCATTCTATCACTTCTTGCTCTCAAACACTCCTTACAGTAACTTGAAGCTTGATGATTATTTATGTTTACTTCTTTACTGCCAGAATTCAGCAAGTCTTCGCGCTGTTCTTTGTTCAGCATCTTTGTGACTCTTGTTCAGCGCAATGAGTTTACCTTTGGATAAGATATTGTGCTATATAGACTCTCACTTATTGTTAATGATTCATTAGTGCAAATTATTTTTGGCCAAGAATTCTTGATTCCACTCTGACTGCAGAAACAAACTAATCCAGTGTTAACTTGTTATCTCCCCACCAACCATCCAAAACAAGTGAGGTGAGGAGCCTACAACTCAGGCTATATCACGGCAAAGCAGATGGCCCTGTTAACAGGTGCCACATCAACAGAAATGAGTTTGGAGACATGAAGAATGTATGTAAAAAAAAAATAATAAATAATGGCACAGACGAAAAATTGAGATGTGAACAGATCTGTACTCTTGATTATGCAAGTTTGGGAGAGTGATGTCCCTTTGCCTAACTGGCTAGGGAGTGACTGCTCACCAAAGGAAAGGATTCTGACTCCAGTCATCCACAAAACATGCACTCAACCTAAAATAAGCTATTACTTGCAGATAACCTGCACAATCCACCAACAAAACATCTAATGCTATGGAAAACACAAGGAAAATAGAAATTCTCACCTCAGCAAATATGTTGACATCTGCACCAAACTGAAGAAGAAGCCTCACCATCTCTGGGTGATTGGAGCTGACCGCAAGATACAAGGGGGTCTGTAAAAATAAAAGTAAATAAATAAAGACAAATAAATAGTTATCAACGACCCCATTCTCTGACCCATTTGGCAGGACTTTACAATAGCATTTCTAAGGTAGAGTTTTATAACATTTTTAGATTAAAGAAGCATTCTTTTAATACATTTTCCCTTAAAAAATTTGGAATTGTACTAGCAATGTATGTGTACATCCTTCTTTTACTTGTATGAAAAAGTTATCAAAATTAAGTTTAAAAATTTTTTGCTACCATCACTCTTGAATAACATTTGTACATCAGGATTGTGTAAACTTTCCTAGCCATAGAGACATATTCATATGTGCTTTATCTAATTCTGTTAAAACTGAAACAAGAAGCACACAACACAATCTCTAAAAGTCAACAGGCACCAACCTGCCGCATACAGTTCTGCATATTGATCATGGGGCTTAACTGCTCACGGGTCAATCGTTCCAACAAAGCCTGTACCATGTTACAGTCTGCCTTGCATACTGACACATGCAAGTACCTGCAAAATATTTGTTAAGAATACACTGCATTGTGTGGCTCTATCCATGGCCTTCCAAAACTAACTTCTGTTCACTGCTGTATGGTTGACTGAAAGTTCATTCAGTCTTTTGTGCATAGCACATTAAGCTCACCTTCGAATGGGGAAATGCCCTTTACAAATTTAATTATCATTATGACTAATATATTAATTCTGGGTCTTAAAATGATTGGCTTAACAGAATCTTTCAGCACTTAAAAAAGGTGCACTCACGTGTCGCCTTCTGAATCTTGAAATTGTAGGTCATTTTTAGTCATGCTAGCGACAAGCCGTCGAGCAATATTTAGCATCCTCTGCTGTGGGCCACTCCGAGCTGTCAAATAAAACAGGCAAGGAAATTAATTCCTTTATTTCAATCTAAAGACTGCAGAGGCCACAAAAGCCTTAAAAATGAAAGTGCACAACTTCAGGAATGATAAAACAAATTTCATTGTAAACCTGAAAAATATCTAAACGTTATCTAAACGTTTACACAGCACATTACATGTACATATATGAGTATGTGTGTGTAAGGCATCCAAACTGTCCAACCAAATCTCTCAAAATAGTAAAATCTGAGGTAACCAGCACCAATAAGGATTAGTAGATGTCGGATATAATTCAATGTATTTTCTGGTTGCCTGACAGTTGCTATTAAAAATAGGCAACTGAAATATACCACTGCACTTTACAAATCAGCAACTCACTTGTGTTTGGAGATCGAGATGATGCCGGCCTGGCTTCAGGCACCTCGGCTGATGAGATCTGGCTGCTGGTAGAACTGCTACTAATGTTATTGGTGTTGTTACTGTTGTTCTCCAGAGTGTTGCGGATGTGTGTCGAAGTCAACTTGTCAATTGTCTTTGGGGAGCCACCAGTCGTCGTGGTCTGAGTTATTGATGGAATTTTGGGCTTGATGGGAACAAACTGGGGCTTAAGTCTGGGAGGTGGTTGAGGATTAGAGTTGACTACCACAATAAACTGCAAAAATAAAATAATAAAAGCAAACAGGATTGAAATGAAGGCTTAATCTTTCTACTTTAGAATTACTGAATAATGATGTTAGGCTCAAAATGATCTTGTTTTGTATGCAAGACATCTTCTCATTCCAGAACTACAAATTATAAAGAGTAGAGAGAAATAAAATATAGGTAGTATTTGCAAGCAGAACAGAGATGAAATATGTGTCTGTAAATTTAGATGACACAAATACAGTAAATTTTAAAATGAAACTAAAATACTACCGAAGTAGTTCTCTTTCTTTCATATATACATGCCCATACATATGTATACACCCATATATACAAATGCACTCACAAACTAGAATAAAAGCTACCATGAAAAAATTAATTACACAAAAAGATGAATGTGACATTTTCAAACTCTGAAAAACTCAATGTGTAAGTCATACCTGCTGGCCCTGAGGCATCATGAGTACAGGTGCAACTGTAACAGCTGGTGGACGGTTTGGTGCAATAGTTGGTGGCACAACAACCATAGGCACGGCTCCAGCACTGGTCGTACTTCCACCTGGCTTGGTTAGTGCTGGCAAAGGAAGTTTGCTTGGACGGCCTTGTGCCTCTGTCACGCTGGTGGGTACAGCCGCTGCTGGAGCAATCGTCTTGTTGGCTGGTTGCAGGACATTAAGTACGGAAGATGGCACCTGTAATAATAATCATAACAAAAATTTATAAAGCACATTCCCCTAAGAAATGCAAAAGCACAAAGACAAATTTACACAACAGACAAACTGATACAGTAAAACCTTCCTTTTAAGACATGCTAAAATCCACTGAAATCAGGTCATAACTTAGAGGGGTCATAGCAGGGAGATCAACCAGTCTGCTTTGATTCCACAAACCATGACTGAAAACAACTATGAATTAAAGTTGATTTATTTAAATGTTGAAATAATGCTCTTAAAAACCATATCATAATGCTTCTTTATAGTTTTCACTTTCACTTGGTCATGTGTATTCTGCCAATGTTAGACTGTACTTAAGATTGATAGTGGAACTAACCCCAAGTTAAAAGCAATTGATCAATAGATACGGATGGCCGCAGGCAAAGGCGCTCTCTTAAAATGTGCTATTTATAATTTTGAACTTGATTTCTGCAAGAAGTCACAATAAAGCAGAAACAGTTGGTCACAATTTTATTTTCAAAGAGGTGATTTCTGCAAAAGATCGTAAATCAGATGAGCCATAATTGACTGTTGTGCGCAATTAAAGAGACAACAATGGTGAGAGAGGGGTCATTTCAGCCAAAAACTACCACTGAAATTCGAACTGACCAGGCCCAGGCTAAATGAGTGTCTGAGGAGTAACATCTTTTTCGTATTAACTGAACCTCTCTATATACATTAAGAACCTCCAGGCAAAGAGCAATGATGACAAAGGCTTTTTTCAACACCCTTCCCCCAACAAATGATTCAGAAGAAAATCACGTTATGCACCACTGTGCCATTTGTTCTCTGAATGTTTATTGCAAAGCAACTGAATTTAGCTGAATTTGTCGTACAAAACATGTGATGCTAATAGTTACTCCTGTCACTGGAGATTTATTCATATTTTGAGTCTGGATGGACTCAACTTTCAGTATTAGGATATTTCAGCAATATGGTTTGATTATGTTTATATAGAATTGTTGGGGTCATAACTACAAGGGGGTTGTAATTGGGAAGGTTTTAATAAAGACCTTCTTACTGTACAGACTAAAACACGTCCACAAACAGTTGTACAGAGATATATCAACAGACATAATAAACACAAGACAGAAAAACCTGCTTAAGGTCAGGTTAAAATAAAATGTGATGATAACACACCTGTACAATCTTGTTAAGGGGCAAGTCACCATTGATCTTCCCCAGCTGACCTCTGCTGGAGCTACTCTGTATGTCTTTAGCAACAACCTCCAGGGCATCCTTCAGCTCATCCTTGTGTAAGTTGAAGAAAGAGCTCAACCCATCGTTCTCAAAATATTGTGACCAGGGCATCGTTGACATGTCACCTGCCTTCAGCACATCACTTGAGCTGGTGTATGGAGCATTGTCCAGCCCAAAAGGGAACTGTCCGACATATTCATCACTCGGAGAGTCATCAAGGCAGCCCATCACAGATCCAGGGTGAGAGCCAACGGACTGTGGGCTAGCTGTGTTGCAATAGCTACCATTACTGTAGGCCATGTGGTCACTGGCTGGACTGGGCATGTGGGTAGACATAGCATCATCATTTTGAGGACTAGCAACTCCACTGTCTCCAGACATGACAGAAGGAGGTGGGGAATAAGCAGATTTAGGGCTGCCACTTGGAGAGATGACCTCACAGTGTGGACTGTTCTCACTGATATAACCAGCGTCACAGTCGTGAAGGTTCTGTTGGAAAGGCTGAAGCAAACAGGCAAAAATGTTTGAAGTTGTTTGCAAGCACACAGCGATTTACACTTATTTGCAAGCATGCAAGGGTATACAGTTAATTGCAAGCGTGCAAGGGTATATGGTTAAAAACACTCACAAACATGAGAAGTAGAGAACTAAAGATATAAGATCGTAAAAATTGTCACTGATCTGCAGAACGAAACAAAAATGCGTGTGACAAGCAAGAATGAAACCTTCATACTCAAAGTGACCCTAGCATGATGACCATAAGTAAATGATAGGGTGAGTGAGTGATGAAGACAAGTGAACCTGAAATGGGAAAACTAGCAACCAATAACTGAAAAAGAAATTAAATGCGGAGATGAAAAAGAATGGAAGTATACCATTAAAAGAGGCACAATTTAAACACTAACCTTCCCTCGGGTCTTTAGGTCATGGACAGTCTGTGGTGGCAGCTGCTGAAAGTGCTGACTGTTTGTGCTGGTTGTCTGCTCCTTCTGTTGGTGCTGGTCATTAGTTTGAAACTGGCTCATTACCTCCAGGAACTGATCCACATCACTGGCTGAGAACTGCCTGCCCAGTTCTGATTGAAAAGGAACATCTCTCATATTATGTTCCACAGGGAACATTTTTGGAGAGTTGTCCACAACCTGTGGGGCACAACAATGCAGGACAAGCATTACACCTCTGCATTTTCAAGACACTCTGAATGCATTATGCCATGATGATTTTGTTATCAAAGACACATCTCTGAATATCTGATTCTCTCGCACTCGCACATACACATATAAGGTACTAACTCCAGTTGTAGTAACTCAAAAGTGAACGAAAAAAAATGGGATGGACACGACAAATCTAATAAGTATACTAGAATTAGCATGTAGTAAGCTATGATCCAATGAGCTGGAAACCACTAAAATACATTTCATTCACTTACAACTCCATGCCAACTCCAAACATTAAGAATTCCAAAACAATCTGCGAGGAACCATGAATCTTAAAAAATTACCTATCAAACTGATATCACATATCTGACTCTTCTTTCCAACTCCTCACACACAAGACACATCTTTATACTGGATCAGTATGCCACCTCACCATATAATTCAAAGCAATGGTTTGTAAACAGATCTATGTTATTAATGCAATTAGCATGCTTCATGACACCTTTATTCAAGGTCATCTGACTCGCACTAGAATTTGAATGTCCTCAGACTCGACAGTTTTTTTTCTAATTCACTTCTGCTCCCCCATAGTTTGTCCTTCACCCTGTTGCATTATGCCAGGAGATCTTTCAGACACATGAAAAAGCATTCTTGCAGGATGTGTTCAGGGTCTGAGTTACATGCACCACGCTGACACTAATCTGTTGGCAACAGCTTTAGGTGGTACATATGTGACAGCAGCCTGCAGTGACTTGTTCTCCATGGTCTAAGTATAAACTTATTATGTCATCAAATATACTTCCTACTAATTAATCATCATATTCTATGCAGTTGAGTTTTCAGTAAATAATCATACTCATAGCCATAAAGTATATTAATACATAACAATGCGATGAAAAAAAAAGAAGAAAAATGACCTTGTAACAAGTATAATCTCACCTGGCCACCGGATACCAGTCCAGGCAAAATTTTTGTGTAAACATGTTGTCCATTATTCATCCCTATGTTTGAATTGTAGTTTTGATCATATCCCATGTTTTCTGCTAATGGCCGAGTGTATTTAAAAGGGGTGCTGGCATCCTCATCAACGCGACGTTTTCCGCTCAAGTTACCAGTTGACATCTGCAAGGCTGAGCTCTCAGACTCAGCAGCACGCATGTAGTGAGAACCATGATAGTGATCATATCCTGTCTGATTTGATATTGGAGGGAATCCCTGGCAGGAGGGCTGCTGGTGATGACTTGGTACTTGAAGGTCAGTCACTTGAAAGAGTGCATCCATATTGTGGCTGTCATAGGCCTTACGGGCGACATGGTTGACGCTGACACTACTTGGACAATAGTTTACAGGTCTCCCAGCAGTTGGTCCTCGGCAAGTAAGATCCTCTTGTTCTTCACATCTCTCCTCCTCCTCCTCACTGTTCAAACTTGGCGGATCAACTGTGATGACAGAAGTTTGTGTTTTTAGCTGTTTGATGTCTCTGCCATTCCCTTCTTCGCAGTTGTCATCTGCAACCAAGTTCAGCAATGCCATCTTCTTCTCTAGCATCTTGCTGCCTTCATCAATGTGGCAGTTGTCAAGGGCAACCGAAACGAAATTCACATCATGACTTTCCTTTGCCATATCTCCTGTCACTTCTTCTGTATCTTCTGTGGGTTCTCGTCGTTTGATGTCCTTTATGGGATTTGTCCCATTCTCCAAAGCACTAGTTTTGACAACACATCCATTTGGACAATGCAATTCATGAATGGTCATTTTGATCTCACCTGAAATATTAAAAAAAAAAACCAATAAGTGAATAGCATAATTCAATAAACTGTTAAACTACAGTCAATCATACTTAATACAATCTCATTGATGTCAAGTGTTGTAAATCTTGCTCCTGTCATGGGGAAATGACTTATAATCAGGCCTGACGAGAGGGGGGGACAGGGGGGTCTGGTGTACCCGGGCCCGCGGCTGTCAAGGGGGGTCCGTCCTTGGTCAGTGGCTTTTTTTTCTTCTTTTCCTTTTCTTTTAAAGAAATGTCTAAGGATTACAAGTACAAGGGGCCCGGAGAGGTCGTCTGTCCCGGGGCCCGGGCTGGCTCTCGGCGGCCCTGCTTATAATACACTTTATTTTATTAGCTAAAATAAAAGTGACCACATACTAATGGGAATCTTCACTGCTCTTTCTCCAAAAACACAAATTTTTCCCTATTTGTTATTAATTCTTCCAACATTCGCTAAAGAAAGAAATTGTAGGGAAGTCTTCAACAAATATTTGTTGAGGAGTGCAACTGAAAGTTGTGATGGCGCAAACCTATACTCTACGCGCGCGCACACACACACATGAGGTCACTCGTCAACGTACGCTGTCTTATTGTGATGCTTGCTGGCCACCATCACTATGACTAAACTCTGTTGGGATGGGCTGTTTTTTTTGGGGGGTAGGGGTAGGGGTAGGCAAAGGCACTTGATCAACGAAAATCGCTTACCTCTTTCCTTCAAAGTTTACACACAACTACGTGTACTACAATAACTATGACTTGAAGCTTGCCGGCAATTTGCAAGCATTAACTAGACTCGAAATTGCACGAACGTAATAGCTTCTCAAGATTTGTTATCTGTTTCAAACCTAGGCATTTCCTTGTTACTGTTCGCGACCTCAAGCCATTCATCTAGTAACTATCCGCGGTGGCGCCAAGGTATGCCGTAACCTCGTTGTCTATTGGCTAAAGTTTTAACCAATCATAACTTCTTCCTTTTTCGTTTTACCAGAAGGGGATTCCCACGAGTTTTTCCTTAAAATATGGCAATAATACTCGTTACTTCTGCTCTGACTAGTATCTTAACATAGAAGATATACAACACCAATTAAAACAGCATTATAAAGTAGTCTAAAAATATATTCGACAGAAATTTCTTGTGTTGTTTTCGATCGATGCGTACGGTGCTGCTATAATACTTGCTTACGTCACGACATGGTTACCGCGGCAGCTGGTCTACGTGCGTCAGTCGTGTCTACTTCTCTTTCCTGTTTATTTATTGAGGTTTTAAACCTACAACATTGCAGCCTAACTTCTTGGAGTATTCACTCAATACACCTTTGTTAAAATGGTTCACAGAAACAAACAATGTTTAATAAAGTTGTTTCTGAAAAAATGCAGAATTTGTTTTTATCTTACTCATCACTACAAATATAATATTGACATAAATCCAACTAAATACTACTGCAGTGATGTGTCAGTATTTTTCAAGTGTGATTTTAGCATCTGCAAGGTCAAGGTAATTAACAGTTATAGGAAGACTGATGGCTTTTACAAGTCCTGGTATCTTAATAAAGGTAAAGGCTGTGTGTGGTTTACTAGGTCTGAGAATCATATGTAGAAAGCAGATTTACACTCTACCTTTTCTGAAAAATCTTACATCCATTTCTGTGTGAGGACAGTCTTTCCAATCATGAACCAAGAAGGCCTCAGATACACAAGCACACTCTCTGAAGCACTACTCAACAGACTAGACAGCCTCCTTCCATATAATTATTTTAAGTATTTGTTCGCTCAATTGAGACTAAATGCTGTTATCATTACTTAAAACTAAGTGCTTTTATTTTTTAGTATGTTTCTTGATGCCTAGTCATCATAAGGGATAGATTCAGTTCTGAACATTGACCTTATGTAATATTACCAGGCCAAGCCTAAGCTAAAAAACAAAAAATAAAGTCCTCTTTAAAGGCCACCCAAGTTAAAAAATAGGTCAATACTGCTAGCAGGTGAACAGAGCAGTTGGTCACAAAACTCTGCTGTCATGATTTTACTTTTTTTTTTAATGCTCTTGCAGAGCTGAGATTAATAAGACTTTGCAGTATTAACCCAGAGTCTACTTTAGACTCATCCCAGGAAATAAGGTTTTAACCTCTTTCTTAAAAGCAGTGATAGTTCAAAGGTTTGTACAAGTTAAATCTCAGCCAGAACAGGATTATTCACTAGGATTTGGGGAATTAATATTTAAGATCAATTAAAAATTAAACTCAGCCATTTAAAATAATTTTTAAATCTAACTTTAAATTAAATTCAAATCTTTAATTTTACCCCATCTGGTTTTCTTTTTTTTATTATTATGTGTGTGTGTGAGAGAGAGAGAATAGAGTACATATCACCATCATCATGATCAGTATTTTAAGGTCTTAGGGGTACCTGAAAAATCTTACCACTAACTCTTACCATTTTTCTCAGTTTACCAGACACATACCGACATTTTCAGTGGGTGCATGTGCTGTTTATACTAATTACCTTTTAAAATTATCCTGATATTTTTGTTTACACAATGTTCTATCCAAAAAAACAATGTCTCTTTTGTGATTCATTGTGACTATGTGATCATCCCATTCCTGTGCATTATATTAATGCAAATGCTTACTACGACTCTTTTTAAACACTGGTCGCCGGGTCCAGGGCCGCCGAGAGCCAGCCCGGGCCCCGGGACAGACGACCTCTCCGGGCCCCAGCTTGTACTTGTAATCGTAAATTATTTTCCCAGTATATAATGTATGTTTACAATTCGAATCTCAATATCTACACTCAAACTCAACTTCTGCATGTGTAATGCTTGGGTGTTCTGTCCTTAGACCTTTCTTTGAAAGAAAAAGAAAAGGAGAAGAAGAAAAAAAATCCATTGACCAAGGCCGGGCCCCCTTGACAGCCGCGGGCCCGGGTACACCAGACCCCCCTGTCCCCCCCTCTCGTCAGGCCTGGCCGGGTCCTCCTTTCACATTAACAACTAGTTTTACAATATGCAGTCTGTGTAAATTGTAATGCCTTAAAATAAGTTGATATAATCAAATTGCATATATAATCGTCGTCGTCTTTACTCATGGTTGTATCTGTTAAATAAATAATTCAACAAATCAACAAATAGTAACAATTTACACTACAGTATTATTATGTCAACCGTCATATCAACGATATGTCTGTAGTCATATGACAAGATACATGTATACTGTAAGTTTTGTGAGGTCACAGATGGTCTACAACCTTTTATAGAAAGTATCTATAATGGAAGCACAATCTACGCATAACTGGACCAAAATAAAAGTGAACCCATTAAACTGTATTTAATCAGAGTTTCACTACACTTGGGAGAAAGCTTGTAACTGCTCATCTCAGTGATCTGACCGCACATTACAAACATGGCCTCCATATCCGTGTTGTGACTATCGAGTGTATGTGCCACTTACCGTGTCCATTGGCCGCCGTCGTCTTCATGCCCGACTTTGTCGACGTCGTTGTCTCGCCATCTTCCACGACGTCGGCGTCGAGATCACTTTTATCAAGCTTCATATCAGAAACAGATGCTTCTGTATTTTTTCCCTCGATTGGTAAATCTTTTCGTGCAGTAAACTTTAACGCTGCTGAAACCACTAAGCTGTGAGCCGTGTTAAAAATAGCTCCTGTGACGTCCATACGGAAGTGTCGCTGATTGGCTCAGCCTGTGGTAGGGGAAGCCCCTAATAAATAAATAATTTGTATACTGTAGACCAGTGGGGAGTAGACACCCCATAGTCTTTACAAAACAAAGCCAAAGAGGATCCTCTTTGCCAAAGCCATATAAGAAATTCGCTCTGTGGCTGTGGCGTGACGATACGCGAGCCTGTTATCATGCCTCAAGCAGGGCAGACCATTAGCAAGAGGATAACTGCATATATGCTCGTCCTACTTATAATATAAGCACAAGCGTTTACAAATAATTCTCGACTAGCTATTGTTAAACTCTCGACCTACTGATTTTTTAACCTGAGATAGCTATATATTCTTGAACTGATTGTAATAACGTGGCTAGATCGATCAAGATTAATTATACCACAATTATATTTATAGATGGGTTTTGACAGTCTGTTTTTCTTGATGACTCAGACTCTACCAATTAATGTAAAACCAGCATGATCGAATGTGCTAATAAAATATAGTTTCTTGAATTACATATGTAGTAAAATGTATAATAACAAGAAGGAGTATAAACTATTGTAAACAATCTCTAACATGTACCACAGCCACAAGAGTACATGAAAGGCTCGTTTTCGATTTCATAAATAAAGAATAAGAATTAAAATCGAGCAGAAAATACAATTAAGCAGCAACAGATCGAGTGAGGCGTTTCTTCATATATAATGCTCACAGCTTGAGATAACACATTACTCAAAAAGTTCATCTATTTTCGTAACCTGTATCTCCGATATTATCTAGAATAGAATTTATTGGCGAACGATCACAACAAACGGGCAAACAAAACAAATCAAAAGTATATGTTTATAGTTTGGGAAATTACCCTAAACAGCATAAAGGAAGATTCGATCCGATCTAGTTCTTTGCCGCGCTGACGTCACACACGGAAGTGTGAGTAAGGCCATGGAAAGATTGTATATTAGAAGCTATATACCTTGTGCTTCTTCTGGAGTTTGCCTAAAAATATCCATATTCGTTGATGGTTTAAACGAATTAATCAAACTTATTACTACAACCTGCATGCGTGAGTAAGAAAGGCACCTACCTACATGTTCTCATTAAATGTATTTGTCAAGAGAGGGAGAGGGGAATTGGTGTTTTACACCGAGCCAGCAACTAAAGGCCATATCACGGTAAGGCAGCCACTCCTGTAAACAGATGCCAAATGGGTGTCATAAGAGAGATGCATGGTGTATAGAGGAGAGACAAAGTAAACCGCGCCACATGAAAGCACCACACACTGCACAGCACTTATACAGTGCTTCAAACGTTGTGTTAAAATTGTGTGAATTTTGTAGTTTAAGAAACCTAAAGAAAAATAGGTTGTGACCATCTTAACTGATTTTAGCAATAATTGCTGTATGCACATAATTAGACGGTTTTAGATATTTGTTTTGTGTGCTTCATGTGCGTGCGTGCTTGTGTGTGTGTGTCAGTGAGAAAAGAAAATGAAAAGGATTGTGTGTGTGTGTGCAGAGAAAACCAGAAGCTAGAGAAATCTCTAGCTGTTGTATGCAAGTATTGTCATGAATTATATACAGAAAGTTTTAGTCCATTTCCAGCTTGCCGAGTGACAAATGCATTCGGGAAGAGTGACGTGTGCAAAAGTGATGCATTTTCATTACAAAGCTAGAGTCTGCGTCTTCTGGTGAATCACACACTGGACACTATAGCAAGATGTGTGATTAAGGGCAATCCGCAACCACGACGAAAATAACAGGATTACACAGAGTTGTAAGACAATGGTGATAATACGGTGTATATCACTTTCGTAGGCCGTTGGGAGAACAGTATAGCTGCTGCACATAATATACGGTCATGGGTATACAAGGCTTTTATCTGACATAGGTAGCCCTAAAAGTGTTCTTTGATATGTACGGGTTTGGTGTTTCGAGTCTATCTAATGTTGTTCCACCTTAATTTCTCCATAATATCGGGTCTTCAACATGCCATATACAAAGGTATGCTGCACTGCGTCGGACTGGTACAAAATGATGCTTGTTATTGTCTAGCTGGGCGTTTTGCTTTGTCATCGCGACCTTTAACCTTTTTAAATCCGCCCAGCAGCCACTGTACTCCCACCCCACCCCTTTGCTGCTTTACCCTGCATCGCCCCTCAGCGAACAGTGGAATCGCGGGAAACGGATGAAAGGAATAAAGAAAGACTCCTCTGGCCGTTTGTAGTGAAAAGGGAGATAACGGTGGTTTTGTCTCGCTACCCACCCCCTTTCTTTCCGATACGTGTAAGAATAATTAAATGTCACAATCTGTAAATGTCATTGTGACTATCCTTCCAGTAAGTCGATGAGAGAGCCCCCTGACGTAAAAGTCGCGAGGGGAGGGGAGGATTGATGTCTTACGTCGAGCCAGCAACTATAAGACCATATATCACGGCAGGGCAGCCAGCTCTGTACGTAAACAGATGCCACTTGCAGAGAGAGAACAACGTGCCCGAGACGAGAGCTGAACCCAGGACAGCCAACCTTCACTGTATTGGTGACAGGCGTTAACTGTTACGCCACCGCGATGATCAAGCATTCACTATAGATGGCATGGTTTGGCCATGTGACCCGGCTCCGACCAGTGCTATAGTCAATAACCGACTCTCGCGAGCTGCAATGGTGATAAAATATAATGTTCAAATTTTTTGCACCTTCGTCACAGCTTTGGGTGTACCTTTAATTTTCTGTCAACTCGATCTGAATCGCCGACTGTTGAAAGGAGGACGGTTGTACGCAGTTAGCCGCACCTTGATAGTTGATGAACTACATCGCAGTTTCCAATAGCTTAATTGTCGGCCACTTTTTTATGTTTTCGTGTCTCGTATCAAGTTTCCGCTCATCTTTCTAAGAAATATTCAAACGGCAAATGTCGAAAAGCTCCTCCTTAAAAAAAACCCTAAAAATTCCAGGAAAAACACACATACAAATATAACCGAACACGACATGTTATACACACAGCTATTTTTGTTTATTTACCAGACCGGGCTTTCTCACTCAGAGCAGACATTTGACATCATTATCACTTTATCTCACACGTTTCCTCCCCGTGAGCTCTTCGCACTCATGAAGTGGGTCAGTTGCATTTCGTGACAATACAAATTTAAGTTTAATACAGATGCACAAACATCGCTACACTCTATAGACGTTAGAATATTCCAAGTTTTCGTGGACCCAGCGGATCAAACATGTACATAAATATTGTGCATCTATAACTTAATTTGTCGGCGTTGTAAGCCTTTTCGTAATCAGGTGCGTGAAAGATATGTGCAGAAATTTATCGTTTTTGAGATTTTCGGTTCAGACATTGGTAGCACGGCTGTAGTATTAACCATGGAATGACTGCATCCGTGCAGAAGCAGTGCACCTTTTACAGAATTTGACAGTCTTTCATGAATATTTCATCCAAACCCCCACCCCGATCACCACCACCACCACCTTCAAAAAAACTTTCTTCATTGACAACAACATAAATAATGCATGCTTAGTACAAATATCTTGCTTTGAAAAAAATACTTGTTCGTCATTTATTCAGCAAAACCGTAATGAGTTATTCATTATCATCAAACTTTGAAGATGATATATTGTCCCACGCGTTGAGCTTTAAGAATGTGAATTAAACCGATTTTTAATTAGTTATTTGAATATTCATTAGCAGAGTGATCAGATATCCGCACATTGATATTTCACAGAATAAAGATCTCTAAAAATGAAAGTCAGTGTTAATTGATTCCGACGAACTATCACTTTGCTAAAACTAGAATTATATATATAGCTACGATATCGTTCACTGCGGGAACTTAATTTAATTGCAGGTCCTAATTATATATAATGAGCCATATTTTCGTTCGTTCTATATTCTATTTCATAAATTCACGAAAAAAAAAACAAAACAAATACGTTGGGGAGTTGAAACTGAGGTTAAATATTTAGTCTGCTAAAAATGTTTCGACGACAATATATATAATATAATCACAGTAAGCACATGCCCGAAGTGGTCGTGCAAACCTTTAAATCAGGGTAAAGGTCACAGGGTAAAAGTCACATGCATGCATAAATTTTGTCTCCAAATTCGTCCTTGCATTTAGACTAAATGGCAACGTACGCTTGCTGGGGTACTTTTGAAAAATGATATTTGTACACGTATGGTGTACGTGTGTATGTGCGGGAGAAGGAAGTCTGCGTTTATTCCACCTTCTAACAACGCACATTTTATCACTTTTATGAATTAAGTTTGTGAATGTAATTGCTCTCAAAGACTCGAATAAAAAAAAGATTTGGAGTAAAAGACGAGGAAAACAGAGAACAGCTATAACTGATGCATCATATTTTTCACAAGCCTGCCAAATCTGCGAAGCCTCAAACATAGGGAAGACTACTCCCGAAACTTCCGAACTTCTTGTCTCCCTTGCACGCTTCTTTTGTACTTCCGCTGACGTGCTCATTTGAGAAGAAAGCAAAAGTGCTTTTTATTATGGCTTCGATATTCTTCTGAGAAAGCTGTCGAAGAAAGTGGTTTAAGGGCTGCACTAGCATTATGAATCCATCGTCGCCGTCAAACGAAACACCTTCAACAGTCACAAATACAGTAGCAACAGGTGATCACAAGAAAGACTGAAATAGGAGTGATACGCTGATTTTCGTATAGATCGAGTGCTGAAGTAGTGATGATCGTACTTCTTGCATCAGCTTACATTGCTGCTTGTTACCACCGTTAGTGAAACAGTAAGAGCCCCCTTAACCTTCCTGCTTCATCAGGCACCCAGTTTTTGCTGGAGTTTTCTTGTTGCAGGCGTAAACAGGCATCGAACAAACTTGTCCCAGGGCCCAAACTATGGAGCTTCCCTACCACGGCATATTACATCAAAACTATTCAATTTATTTTTTGTTGTTGTTGTTGTTGTTGTTGTTGTTGTTGTTGTTGTTTCTTGATTGAAAAAGGAATGTGTTTATAATTTTTGATTTTTGTTTTAATCCAGTCTGGCAGTATGTGGAAGAATATGGGTGGTTCATCCTAGGAATAGTGGTAGCTGTGCTGTTATTGAAAAACCGTCTACAACCACAACTTGATCAGTGGAGGAGTCAACGACAGGATGGGAGAAACAAGAAGATAGGTTGGTCATCATCAGAATATCTTTGCAATACAGTCTATTCAGGAATGATATGTTTAAAATACTTGATTCTCAAATGATGTGGCAGAAATGTTTAGTTTTGAACATTCATTTAACACACATAGAATGAATGAGAGCAAAAGTGTATGTTTGTGCATAAATATTTGCATATATACATGTGTGCATGTATTTGTGCACAGTTGTGCATGGATTTATGAAGAAGAAACAACTGTAACACCGACATATATTTGGTCATTTGTTTTCTTTTTTTTTAATTATAGAAAATAGATTAGCAAAAAATGAGTCAATGATAACATGTTCAGATATAGCATTAGTTTTCTTCTTTTCTCTAAGCGTGGGGAATAAGTTGACAAAAGATTTTAACAAATGATTATTTGACAATCCTTGATGATTTTTGATAGAGGATGGCTGTAATACACATTTCTGTTAAAAGATTAAACTGAAATTGTCTCTATATTTATTATCATATCAACCATATCAACTTTTTGGTTATTGGTTTTTGTAGTCTTTATTTTTCATGATGTATTTTCAATTTTTTTCATCCTAAAATTGTTAAAATAAAGAACTTAATTTTTACAGATCCTGTGGAAGCACAAAGTCGGTTGGAGGCATTGGAGAGACAAAGACAACGCATGCAGGAAATGATGGACAGACAGGCAGAAGAATTCAAACAGAAACAGAAAGAGGTATACAATTTTGAAGATGTCCATAAAGTCTGACTATGAGTTTGAGTACCAAAAAAGTAGTTGAAAGTGAAAATATTGTTAATGACTGAGTTCAGTTCATTATGAGACATTTCATCTGCAGTGTGGAATGAATGTTTTTCTGTTTGCAACTTTGAACAGGAACTGCTGCTTGGAAAAGAGTACTGTCATCATTGTCCTCATCATCTTTTTTCTTCTTTTTCGTCCTTAATCCTTACACAGTCCTATACTTTCAGGATTTTTTTGTACTCTTCAATCTTTTTTCCCTCTGACATCAATGCTAACGTGTGGATCTCAAGCAGTGTATTTCAGGATCATATCTTCTTTTCTCTTGATGTAGATTTTTTTCTAAGAACAAATTCTTTATGCAACAGCAAAGCAGATGAATGTTACTATCATTATGTATGTGCAGCTGTGTGTTTGCTTGTATTTTATCACTAATATGACTGATCTGTGTGCTGATATATCTAGTGATAAAAATTATCCTGAAAAACACGTTTTAGTTCTCTGTTATTTGAGAGTGGTATTTGAATTAATTCCAATATTCTTATGCAATATTCTTATTTGTTTCTTGATCTCCACACCAGTTCATTTTACAAACCAAAATCTGTAACAAAGGGATGGAGTGCATCCAGGGTTGAGTCCCTTGACTATGTGGGCATGTTTTATTTCATGAGACACTGTAACACCCATCACAGCAACTAATTTTTTTTAAATTCAGTTAACTGTAGCACTACGTTTGCAATTATAGTAAACAGCTCATTAACGAAACATAATTTTTAACATAACAATTGATAGGTTACTTTTAGTTGAAAGTCAGATTAGGAGATGGGGCTTTTCCTTTTTAAAATAGGTGTCAAAGTGTGTAATTAATTATCTATTAGATTTTTACTTCCATTATCATCAGTCAAGATCAAAACAAATACAGCAAATATTTTATAAGCTGCATACAGCATTTTTTTTATAAAAATTTTTTGAATGTAAAGTGGCATGAATCCTCATACGTTGTTTTGTTTTATTACAGAAGGAAGAGAGGGCTCGTTTAGAGCGAATTGCAGATTGGGAAAACCACCAGCAGGGCAAAGGTTATAAAAATAAAACACGAACAGTAAGTATGAATCTTTGTTTTTACAACTTCAAGATTTTCTTGGTATGACATCTTAATTTTGAAGATGATGTTGAATTCATTTTCTGTTTGAAGAACGTAAGAAAAAGCGATGTTTAAGAACTGCTGTCTATTTCATCAGTGCCTTGGAGTCATTTCAGGGCAGAGCTGTACGGTTGGCGGTAGTATCAACAGCAAGAATTGAATGTTGTTGAGAATCGTTGAGAAATTGTTAAGTATTACAAATTTGCTCCTTCTTGATTCTTAAGCTTACCCACATGAGAGAAAAATAAGTTTTGGGTAGATCATTTCTCTGTGCTCTCTATTCTTAAATTTATGCTTTCATCAAAGAATGTGACAGCATTTACTTACACCCATACTCCCGCCATATTTAGTAACGATTCTTAAAACTGTGACTACTTTTAAAACCATCTGCTGTTTGTTGTCTGTTTGAGCCTTTCCTTACTCTTATCTTCTTGTTGAGCATTTTTTCATTCATGAAAGTCTTTATCCATTTTCTGGTGATTAATTTTTCAAAATATCTTGGGTGTTATACCTCCACTAAAAAATCTGTGAGGGTTTTCATACCCTCTTTTGAGAAAAAAAGTTTGATTCAAATAATGGAAGATAGTCGCTTTTTCTCACATACATTTTTTCTCTCAAGTCTTTCATATCTCTACTCTTGATGGTTTATGTGATTTGATATTTTAAATAAATCCACAGCCGATGATTGCAGGTGTGTCACAATGCTGCAAATTAAATAATTCATGTTAGTGTGCTTCTGTGTGTGTGTGATGGGGAGTGCATTCACATACACATTTTTATATGCATATGGGTATGTTTGTGATAAGGAGGAGAAATAATAAAAGGATAAAACTACAGCATAAAAATCAGGTTTCTTTTTTTTCCCTTAGTCTATCAAGTCCGTATCCTTGATGACTTTTTCTTTCCACTTTTAAATGCTTTAGAACATAATGTGGGTGAGAAACTAGCTTCTAGGCGAAATGTATATATTTATGTGCCTTAAGGTGTATTTAGCGGCCCTATGCTCCCTGGGGAGTAACAAGGAGTAAACTAACTGAAAACTAAGTTGTATTTATTTTTTAACTACTCATTCTTTCTTGATTCTGGGAATAGGCTTTCATATTATTAATTGCTTGTGAAAAGGCTATTGATGGTAAAATTCTGATTCCTGTTGTGTTAACTTGATGTCAGAATTTCCATTGCAATACAAAAAAGGCTCCTTAGGTTTTATAGTGATCAATTTTCTTTTGATAAGGCATCATACATGCACATCCATACAAATGTGCACACATTTACCACACATTGTAAACTATGGCAAATGGGCTTTTACTCACACATGTCTATGTGTGCATCTATTTGAACATGCACAATTTTTATGTATCTTTTTTTCATAGTCCTTGTTTTATGTTACCAAGAGAAACACATGTAATGTTTTTATACTTCTAATGTTCCCTTCTATGTGCCACATATTCATATCAGTGGGTGAACAGTTCTTTATTTTATCTGTCAGTTTATCTGTCTTCTGCTCACTCCCCTTCATTTTGTGATTTCTGTTCATACCACACAAAAAGGCCATTATAAATGTTTGCAATTTTGTTTGTTGCCTGTATGGCCAAGTATTTTTAAAATAAATGGTCTTAATTACTTGGGAAGAGGCTTTATAACATTTCAGTATATAACTTGGCAGGCAGCCCCTAAATATGGAAGTTGCCAGTTTATGTATTAGTCATGTATTTCTTTCAGAGCATGTTATGTTTTGCATTGTTTCCCATTGCCAATTCTTCTGATGAAATAGCTTAACTTTGTGTTTGTGGTTGTAAACAAGCGTGGTTCTGTGTCTATCATTGTGCTTTCTTGCATAAAGGAAGTCTTGTGAAGTTCCCCAATGGCTGGAGGCATATGTAGTGCACTGCTTTCAGAACACTCATTCTAAATAACTTCAAACTTCATTCTTCAAACACTTTTTGATTGCTGAGTATTGTTTATTGCCTTTGTGAAGCTTATCCATGATGTTAAAAACATTTTCCGCACAGGTCATGTCTCATGCTGAATGTCTTTTGTCTAGAAGGTTCCATTTTTGATCAGGAGGAGGTTACGCTTTTCATATTTTTCTCTCCAGAAGTTAGAAAAAAAACAATTTCAATATTTTATGAAGTTTAAAACTAATGTCACAGTTTCAGCGGACCGCTTATGCTCTTTGATAAAGCTACAAAGGTTAAGGAGTTATCTTCACTTGCGGCCATATCGCAGCAGGTTGTCCATGCTGTTTCTATTGCCACTCTGGATGGATGATTCGTCGCGGGGCATACTGATGTAGCCATGGGCAGGCATCCAGATCCAGTAGCCGTCATCGCGTTTGCTAGGTGCTTCCTGCAAGTAGTTGGCCAGTCGGGAGGTATAGTATTGAGGAGGTGCCTGGAGCAGGGCAGATCTTCGGCGGAGAATGTGGGACAGGGAAGCCGAGAGTTGTGCAGGGTCTGAGTCCAGCTCAGCTTGGCTAGCTTCCGACTGATCCCCAGCGACCACTGACAGGGTAGCAAGGCACAGAAGCACAAGAGAGATCAGATGTAAAGCTGAACTGGCCATTTTGATTTGGTCTGCAACAAAAGAAAAAAAAGAGACCATTGCTCAATCAAATGGTTAACTTGATTAACATCTCTGCCACTGGGTAACATCTGGTCAGGCTTGATATGCAGAGGCCGTGGTTATGAAACGAGAGTAAGTCGTTACCCCAATCGGTAACTCAAGGAAAAGCATCTCGTTTTCATAACTAGCAATGCGACTCTCAGACCCCGTGAACATTTCTTCATGTTTCTTTACCCGAGGGTATCTTTGCCATTGCTACGACCTCAGAAGTAAAACATCTGCGTGGTCTGGACAAAGCTTTATGACTTTTAGACGCTTTTCCTTGTTCCCCCGGGCAACGATTTACCCTCGCTTCATAACTTCAACCTTAGGGGCTGTTTGTCGTGTCAAGGTCAGTTTTAGCCAAATCAGAGTGACTAGCCCCGTTTGTTCATAATTTTGAAAGATTACACAGCAATAGACATAAAAACAGTTCAGGGCAAGATGTCAAATCTGGTTTCAGAGTTAATGCACCATCAAAGGAGGCTATGCTGGTGGCCTCCCTTGGAGAGCAAATTAATTGCCACGTTAGCATTTCCATAACTCCCATGTCGGTTTTTCAGCATCATGATCAATTTCGCGCAGTCCATTTCTCAAGTGACCAGACTGCCTTGTTCCATTTTGGATTTGGCGAGTTTTATGGGATTCACTTAGGCAGGATGTCCTAGCGACAGCCCTCTCCTAGCTAGTTAGCCCTCCTCCAACCAAAAAAAAAAAAAAAAAAAAAATAGAAAAAAACCTATTACATGAGAAGCTTTAATGATTCACATATGCGCCACGAATGTATTTAGGCGGCACTGAACTGTTGTCACAAATACACAGAATAAAACATTTGCCAAAAAAAGTTAAAGGATGAACCGCAAAATACTTGAAGGTCTAATGGTCTGAGCATCATATTTTCTACATACAGTTACAAACAGCTGGATTTTAGGGAAGTGGTGTATATTTTGGTCACATTATTTTCAGTCAGTAGAGATTTGTAAACCATGGAGGTAAGATTTATCCCAGCAGTATCCTTGTCCCATCGGAAATCGTGCAGTAAGAGCAGAGTTATTAAAATTTTTCTCAATGTTAATTTTTTTTTTCATGTAGCTTGCATTTAAGAAAAACTGCAAAGTTTTGTTAGCTGTGGACCTCTGTCACAATGCTTTAGCTGTGGCTTTAGGATGTTTTGTGGTCTTGGCACCTTTCCCAGTCGGCGATGGCCATAGTGTTATGAATTTATGCTGCTGTATCTCCTCAGGCTTCGGGGAAGGCCGTGTCATTTCTCTATGCATATTTTATAGAGAAGGTAGAATTTATAAATTTTTAATGGCATGGCATCATAGTGGTATTTTTTTCATTTTCCAGTGGGACTGCGAGCTTTAATAAACAAATATTACTGGATGAGTTACGTACGGGTATGTCATTGACATTTGTTTGAATTTCTTGACTGGGTACAATTTTAATACAACTGGGTTGACTTCAGTCCTAAAATACTCTTCCAAAATCGAAGTAAATAAACCACTTATTACGGAGAAAGATTCCTGCTCACATCACCATGCTAAGAAAAAACAGATATATAATGATTATCATCCTGTTGTCGAGATAAAGCAAGTAGGAAGGGGACGGTCATAGGATTATTCATATGGGAAGACATGAAGTCGCTATTGTGAACTTGACTTTTGAATAAACAAATAATTGAAAAGTGAAAACACAATTTCTGTTCTCGCTGTCAGATTCGTTTGGCAGGTGCTATCGTTTCTGCTACATTGTGTTTGCCACCTTCGAAGATAATTTGTTGAAGGGAGATCTTATCTCTGACTTGACATATCCACTGGACATTGAGGTCTGCTAAGTCTCACAGGCCCGACCTGCTGCCCACATGGCATCTTTGTGTTCGACAAAATCCTTCAACCTTTGCTTTATGTCAGTGGCTAAATGTATCGCCCGCAGCTCTCGGGGTGGAGATAGGGTTGCGAGAAGTGAACGGGTGCTTGAGGTTCCACGTCATCGGCTAAGTGCACAGCTGTTAGTATATTAAGGGTGGATGGAGACCTACGACTGTTGCTAGAGATAGTAGTGTAGCAAGATTTAGTGGTGCAGTTGCTTGTCTTCGTGAAGTACCAATAGGAGGTCTAGTTTATATTGCTTTTTACATAGACCGTGGGTGTGTGTTTTTTTTCTCTTTTTTTAGAGAGAGAGTGTGTGTGTTTGAGCGTGTGTGTATGTTCGCATGTTTGTATGGGTAGATTCCCCCACCTCTACTCCTCCCACGCACAAAAGAGACAGCTTTACTCAGCGTTCCCCTCGTGAGATTTGAAATGTTGGGGCGAGATGTGAGATGAAAGCGGACAAGATAATGAGATGCTGCCGCTTGTCTGTTAAGTATCATAAAGTCGTACCCATTGCAGTGATTTTGGTGGACCCCATTGTGTCCACTAAATTCATCTTCCGCCTCACTCCACCTTTAGCTTACCCCGTCTTCTCCCCCGGAGCGCTGTTGACAAAACTTTGGAATCGGTGCATGCGCGATCGTACGCTTCCTTCCACCCTTGTGCCGGTTTATAGCTTGATTGTATTAAAAGCCAAACATCATTCATTTTATGGGTATCCGAAGCATGTGGGGGGCAGTAGACGCGAAGAAAGAACGGAACTAGTAGGTGAAATGGTGCGCAGCTACAGGATCTGATGTGACGAGCTCCCGGATCTTTGTTGATCCATTTGTTGATGAGGGTTTGATGAGGGCTGCTGCAGCGAGTTGATCTTGTCTCTAGCCCTAGGGGTCTTCAGCCAGCCTCACCCCTCTCCCATCATGCCACAGACTGTTGACAGTAGGTATGACACTCGTCACTTTGAACAAACAAGAAAGGATACGGTGTCTGACTGCAGTCACAACAAGAAAGGGGAAGAACGCAAGACCTTCTCTGTATGTTAGTCTTTCTTTTCTTTCTTTCTTTCTTTCTTTCTTTCTTTCTTTCTTTCTTTTTTTCCATCTGCTGATTTTTAGATGAGTGGATTTTTTTTTTTTAGTATTTTATCCGTCATGTACACTTTACCCCAAGACTGTTATCTGTATACTACAAGTTTTTATACCATTCCACTACAAGTTCTTTTCTGAAATAGCCTTCTGATATTTTATTCTAAAATTTTTAAAATTTCTAAAAGTACATTAAGAGTTCGAGTTAGGTTTATTTGGGTCCGACCAGTGCAAACTAGAATAAAAAGATTGTGCCACAAAAACCTCTCTTAAAAGTTATTAGACTGTAAGGCAAAACAAGAAGCTGTAATCCTAAAAGTTGAGCATGCCAGAATGACGAGGATGCTGGGGCTGAAAAGCATCTGTCAGTGTAAAGAGGCACAGTTACCGATTTGTATAAAATTACAGGACACTGCTCGGCGATCAGAAACAGAAATATTGACGGAAGTGCACTAGTGAATTTAACGACGATGCAGAGTGAAGACAAGAGATTTAAGCTTGGAGACTGTCCGTGGACCAATGAACTCCGATTCGTCAATGAAAAGCGCGCTGACAGGACCCGGATGTGGAAAGAGGACCGCAAAATTGCTGAGGTCCAAACGACCACTCGCCTGCTTGGCCTAGGGGAGGTGTCCGACGCTGGGTTTCACGACCAGGACTGCGCCCAACATGGTTTTTACATTAATTCCGTTGCGCTCCGTCTCATCGCTTTGCTGAGTCAGAAATTGTGGCAGGAATTGAAAGTTGTCGAAATATTGCTACGCACTTGCACACGCACAAACGCAGAGTGAGAACAAAAAGTTCTCGTGGAAAATGTTTTGTTATATATATATTTTTTTAATAAGATAAGATGAATAGTAAGATGATGCGTGAATGTACAGTTACTGGTCTCTCTATTTTTTTTTTCTCTCTCTCTCTCACACACACCCAAACTTCCCAAATCCTTCCCTTTATTCCATCTACCTGGTTCTTTAGTCCGTTATAGCCGCTCGTGAATAATGTTTGTGGATAATAGAAGCAGCGGTCCAAGTAATAACTTAAGTACTCTTTTAGCCCAACCTCTGCTGGCTACGAATGAATGGAACCCCAAAACTAAAGACGACCACAGGTTTTTGTTCTTAAGAACATATAAATTTTTTTATTTTAGCTTTGAAAAAAAATGGTTTCAACATGTCATCACCAGTCTCTATGACAAAACGAGTCACTTCACGATTTTTATAGCTTCAGATCTTGTATTTGACGGCTGTATTGTTGCTTATTTGTTTGCTGTTTTTCTTAAAGAGTGGGAGCGGTCATCGTTATTTGGTCACAAGTGTCCTTTACATATTTCTCTATGTGAGGATATTAGTACATTGCTTCATTGTGTTTTTTGTCCCAAACCTTATATTTCTTTTTGTTTTGTTTAGCGGTTTGTCTTGGCTGCAAAAAATTAGCAGAGAATCTGATTATTTTTAAGAAGTGTACATTTTTCTTCACTTCTGTTATTTGGTCTTGTGTCTTAGTTTTGCTTGAATTTTTTTTATTGGTGTATACTCCAAAGGTCTTCACCATATTAAAGGGTGTGACTCTCGCCTTTATATGGCTTTCGTTGCTGGCACGGCGCAAAGCTCGTTAATAAATCCCTTACTACGTTTGGCAAAGTTACTACATGACTGTTATTAGTAAATTTCGTCAACCTTTGTCAAACATTCACCCTTATTTATCCTGTTAAGAAGAAGAAGAAGAAAAAAAAAAGCATCCAAGCTAGTAACTGCGGCGGTGAGCGGCGGTCACGGCGTAAATCAGAAGCCGTGAAGAATGAAGACTTTCAGACATGCGCAGACAGCGTGGCTGTGGAGAGGTTTGCTGACCACTGATTAAGGAGGAGCCTGGTCCGCCTGAAGGATGCTGCACGTCTGCCGCAGCGCGTGTTTCCGGCAAATTGCAGCGTGTTGGACGCGCCGCCTGTCTCCTGCTCCGGACGTCCTAAGAATGAGAAATGTGACTGCTTCCGTTTGCAGACCTGCTGATTTGCTGAGTTTTGTGGTTTGCAGAGGCGAACGCCTTGTGGCGTTTAGCCGCAGGACCTCTAAAACATCGGAAAACATCGGAAATGCGTGACATCTCCAGATGAAGGACGTGAAGACAGGACGATGAACTGCTTACGTAAGTTTCGAGTGGATATACGAACTGTCTACAACTCCCGACAGCCAAAAGACATTGCCAGCAATAGCTCATCCTCCGCCCTTTTGTTTCGGTCTTAAAAAAGTTTTTGTCTTGCAGTATTTGACATTTAAAGATTTATTGATGCCACGAGGTGTTCGGGTATTGTTTGTATCCTTGTAGTCCAAATAACTTTTTTAAGAAAAAAATGTTTAATGTAGACGGATGGGCTTTCACTCGAAGGGAAACTAATTCGTGAAAACCAGAATTGCAAATGATATTTGGTTTTCACCCTTGTCCGCGTATTTTTGTTTTATTTATTTTAATTATATAAACAGTGGAAGGAATGCTAAAGTCCGTTTCAGAATTAGAATATTTTAGAAGTGGCCTTTAACCCTTTTTGTGTCTGTCCTTCCTATCGTTACCCCTGTTTTTGCACAAGTACCTTGTCCTCAATCCTTTAATTAGCTTCGTCCTTACCCTTCTCTGCAACAGTCTTACTAACCTTTAACCCTCTTTAGTCCTGTCGGTGTAGGACTGCTCAGCTTTGCTGCTGACACGGCGTTAAACAACACAAACAAACAATGTATTAGTATAATGTATTTATCCCTTTCTCTATGTGCGCATTATCACTGTCTGTAGCCACCTCTCTCTCTCTTGTTGTCCCAGCCTGTATGATTGTCTCTTGAGAACACAAGCACTAGAGCCCACTCTTCGAATGATATGCAGCGGCCTTTTCCAACGAACCATGACATCTGTTAGCATTCAAAGAAAATTTTTTGTTTACCTCTCCTCCCCCTCACAAAAACTGAATAGTCATAGGAATATCTTTTTTAGCATTTGCTTTCATCAATTATTCATCTTGCCTTCATTGTTTTGCTTCTCTCAAGAGAGCCTGATAGCTTCCTACCAATTGGATATTTATATTCACGAAGATGTTTTTTCCCCTAGATGCCAGGACCATGAAGTTATTCTTCTAAAGTTGTTGAGCGCTGTAGTTGTTCTTTGGCTACAACCCAGTACACCCAGGGTATGCCTCGCGCAAAGTTCATGAGCGACTAACTGGCCGAACACGTTTAGTTTTAAAATTCCTGATTAAGCATCTAAAGATTAAAACGAGCAAAATGAGAATTTATATTTTTATATTATGTTATTATATTATTTAGTTTAGAAAATCCTCTGTGGGTTGACCTAAATTTTGACAATTAACGTTAATGAACTCTGCAGCCAATTGGAGAGCTTCAGCCATATGCTAATGAGGCAGAGTCGAGTTTTGTGACCTCGCGGGAAGTGAAGTCTTTAGCTGTTTGCAGAATTCCGGCGAGATGGCATGTATTTTTCTAACAAAAACAGTTTTACACCGAAGATGCTGCAGAATTATGTTATCTTGAATGGAATCAAACTCCATCATTTGAACATAATTTTGCACTCGATTTAAACTTAATATCGCCACAAACATGGTTGAGATGACACATTTCAAAATCTCTTGCTGCCATTTAGTGGATCGGACAGGAAGACTTGACAGGAAAGGGAAACAACGAAAGGAGACCGGCAAGAAGAGGTCTTGTGCTTCTTTACGTCCATGCAGCACATTGGACGGAAAGTCCTGACATGAGAGGAAAGCATCGGGAAAGGCAAGAAACGGTACCGTCCTTCCGTTCATTTGTCCGAGGTGACAGTATGTGGATGAGTCCAGGTCTTTGCAGCATAAGGCTGTCGAATCTTTCTCTCTTTCTTCCGCTTTCTTTGTAACCAATTTACTGATCTTTAGACCTTCATATGCGCGATCTGTTCTTTTGTCTTGCTCAGCAATAGTTGCCTTCCTTCGCTACGTCACGTGTCCATGCTGGGGTATTGGTGCTAAGAGAATGGAAAAGTAGGGAAGATGTCTAGTAACAATAGAGAAACGTCCACACAAAAGCCGCCATCACACCACGTGACTACTTAACGGCAATTAGTGCATTTTCTGGACAAAAGACTTTATACACCTGCCCACCTTTCCGACAATGACACATAGCGACAACTTTGTTACAGCTCTTCGAGATCTGTTGCCCATATTCCTGTTTAAATTGCCACTATCGTCATTATCATTAATAATCAGGAGGAATGAGTAGAACAAGGAGTAGGTTTCGAGACAAAAGTAAAGTCCATCCGACGCGTTGGATGAACAGAAAGAAGCATAAGTCCTTTTCTTACTTTTATCTTTGCTTT
Organism: Pomacea maculata; assembly: GCA_004794325.1. NCBI lineage: Eukaryota > Metazoa > Mollusca > Gastropoda > Architaenioglossa > Ampullariidae > Pomacea > Pomacea maculata. The sequence goes on along the minus strand of SRHC01000131.1, from coordinate 1,750,566 downwards.
TCTTTCCTTTAAAATCTTTTCATCCAATCCCAGAAATTATTGCAAATTTCAATCATCTTAAGCATGGCTTCGATTTAAAGACCTACCTGACTGCAAAATAATTTTGAAATTAGTGCATCTGATTGAAATCAAATTATATTATATCTAAAATGTTTGGGGTGGTAGTAGTCGCAAAGTAATAGCAAAAGAGAAGACATTGGACAGTAGAGAACCTGGTCGTCTAAGCATCAGACGAGCAGTTCTAGAAATCTCCTTAATTTCTCTTGTCTTTTACCGCTGTCGGTATTTTTGCCATTAGAATTTTATCATTCGTTGGCTCATGATCACGCGAGGTTCATTATTCTGGCTTTGTTCTCCCCATGCGAGAAGGCAGGCTGAGCGTCAAAGTCTTTAATAAATCACGAGCAAGTTCTGCAGTTGAATCGACCTGAGGTTAGGGTTAGAATAAAAAGCAATAAATAACCTTTAACTGTCTAATTAAAGGTAATTTGAGTTTCCCGGAGATCAACGCGGAATCGCTGTAGTTTTTTTTCCCCGTCATCTATTTATTTTTTCATTAAAGAGAAATTTTGTCTGTCACACAGAAATTGTTGGACTTTGATCGGACAAGATATTGTCGAATATGTTTATATTTGTTCGTTTTTGTGTTTTGTTTTTATGACCGTCCTGACACTTTCTCGGGGACACGACTTGCCATTAACTATAAGTATGTGGTGTAACTGTTACTTGAATTCTATGAAACCACCATATGGCCAACCAGGTTTTTATTGTGCTGTTGTCGTGGATTTGATTCTCATCACAGCTACGTAATCTTTAAATACTTATCTTAATTCTGTTTGTTTTATTTTGTCAGTTTTTTTTTCTGTCGTTCTGAATATTTTTTTTAAGCTCATAAGATCGAGAAGCGAAAGTGACTGCATTTTCTGGACCATAAGTGTCGCAGAAAAGTGTATTATTGTCTTGATTGTCTTTTACGTTGTATTAACGTGGCCCAGTCGTCTGTCCTAAACTCCATCTTTCCGCTACGATTATGTTTACTTTCTAAGCCTTGGCCTCTGTTGCTGGATGTCTTTCGCTGTGACTTAGTTTGAAGTTCACCTTATGCATGATAACACGAAGAATCGAATGGCAGGCTTTACTAGGTAGAGTCCCATAGCCTGGCTATCATTGGGATGTGAATTGTAAACCGCTTCATCGTGTCTAGGGGACAGCATTTTACCTTCCCAGATAAATCGGGTTCCCAATGCTGCTTGGTCAAAGAAAAGTTTTCCAGTCAGGGGCTAATGGCACAAAATTTTTCTAAGAAACTTAATACTATTCTAAAGAAGCAAATTTAGAAACATTTTAGGAAGAAAATAGCTATGCTATTGAGATGCCATGCACGCGCGTATGGGAGAAAATTGTGCTGACGGGAACAAAAGTCTGGCTCAACTTTAGTTGTTGTTTTTTTAAGTTCTACAATTGTATTGTGCACTTTAAAACTCATTGTCTGAATAGATTTTAATACATAAAGATGTTTAAAATGAAAAGTTTGTTGTGCAACTGACCCCAGGAGGACCTTTGAACCGACGACCTGCCTCCAAGTTGAGTGAAGTACAACCACCGGCTGCAGTTGTGAGGCAAAGACGAGATTTGGACCTGGTCTGGGTTTCATGTGAGGTCTTACATCAGACTTACAATTAAGCCCACGTTTACCGGCTTAACTTCCAAAACTCGGCATTAATTGGTGTGCATATTAGGTCTTGAAAATGAATCTCAAGTGACCGGTCTCAAGAGGCAAGTTGGTTATTCATACCAAACGAATTACATGATCTCGAGACCGGCGATCTAATACTTATTTTTTTAAAGAATTTACATGCATCCCCATTCCTAAAGCATTAACTTAAATCAAGAACAGACTTATAAAGAGAAAGAGGTTCCCGTCTTGCATACAGCCCACAGCAATGGCTACAGATGGCTTACAATGCTCTTGGTGTGAAGGCTAACCGGGAGGTAGTGATGGAGTGGTGTATCACTAGTTGATAACTACTCCTGCAGGCGCCTGTCCCGAGAGATACAGGTAAATGCGTGTCATTGAGAGTATTGAGATTACAGTTACAGGTGTGCCCACGCTAGCAGGATTCTAATACACATACTCTCTGTGTCCACAATAAATGGCGTGCTCACCCGTTTATTTTTAGCAGTAACATTCAGCCTGGTACACTGAGTATTAAATAAAACTGCACGAAAGGTTCATTTAAAGATAATCAAATCTTCGTGAGGTGAAGTGTGGTCCATTATGTTTTCCTTCATCTGTAAATCACGCCAGGAAGAAAAGCAAGTGTCGCCGGTACACAGTTTTTCTTCAGGAAACATTCGTGCGTCCATTTAGTCACGATAGCATATGAAATATGTACTAATCATTTACGCTAATATTTGTGGCTCATTCCGACAAAAAAAAAGGCATTACATAAAATTTGCTGTTGAGAAGAATTGTTCTTGGTGTTCTGTTTGAGAAAATATTATGCCAGTAAATGTAGAGAAACACCTTGGTATTATACAAAGTTGAACCTGACTTTCTTTAACATATTAATATGTCGCTTATGTTGCAAATGGGAGACGTCGTTTGTCCATATAAAAGTGAAAAACCCTTCAGAAAATATCCTCAAAGATATTCACACCTGCGCATACAACTTTGAAGTGCTTGCGAGTGACATTCAGCAAATCATTACAAATAATTTCTAGTTCCAAAATCCCTTCCGGAGAAGACACTGCATTGATAAGACAGTCGATGAAATATAAAGCGTACAACTGTGTTTTCAGCATGGAAACTGTACATCATTGTTTTGCGAAAATAAAATCGAAAAATCTGAAAAGAAAAACGGAGGATGAAATAAATAATGGTCAACGAGGAAGGCGACCCCAAGAGAAGTCTACTGACCTTAACTGCGGTGGTGAAGACGTGGAAGGGAACCGCAAAGCAGGACGGGCCGCGGTGAGTTCACTGTCAAAGCGTCCGGCTTACGGGAGACGGCGACCGCTAGGTGGCGCTACGGTGGGGAGCGGAGGTCACAAAGAGTCGGAGACAGAAGTGCGGGGTCTGAGGAAGGTTGGCGGGTGCCGCTGCCTTTTATACGGAGACGGAGTCGCCAGCCAATGGCAGGCCACGTCTCGGCTCCCCTCCTCCTCCTCCCCCTTGTCTGCCCACCCGAGGCGTGACGCCCTTGGAGTGACGTCCCCTCCCGAACGTATGCGTTACTCCTACACCGGCTCACGGGTGAGCGCGTGCACGCGAAATGCATGAGCGTGCGCAGGTTGATGGTACACGTCTTCGCTGGCATGCGCGTTCAGATGGAAGCAACATGTGCGTAAGGAGCACAGAGTTGATAGTGTGTGAGTGTGTGTGTGTTTGGGGGCAGGTACGTGGGTGTTGTGTGCGCGCGCGCGCGTGCGTGCGTTTGTGCATGTGGGAGAGAGGTTATACAGAAATGGGTTTCACGAGATATGAAATGCGCCATGGATTGATTGCATGTGGTAGAGGAGCTGGTGGGGGAAGAATACACCAGGCGACCTTTTCTAGCATTATCCCAATGGGATGCTCTTAGGACTCCTTAAAAAAAAGCATGTCTCTTACTCGCCTCAATTACTTTAAGGGTGTTGTTGTCCTTGTCTTTTTGTCGGTCTCTCTCTCTCCCTCTCTCACTCCCTCTTATATTTTACAGATTTTAAATTTTAAACTTTGAAAACCTGTTTATCTCAGTTATATTTCCTCTCTGATGGGGATGAGGGAATGGTCAAAGGTGGAATGCGTAGTTCTTGGCGACAATACTAACGGTTTGTAAGCTACAGGTTCAAGGTTTTTCTGGCCTTGTTACTGCCAACTCCTGCAGATGGTAGAAGGAGAAGGACAGCACTTCTCTATTCATTGCACATGCTGTGCCCTAAGCACGGTAAACCACTTCCCGTGCTTCTATGGTTAGAATGCTTTAGGCGAGGTCTTCTACCTTTTAACCAGATGACTCTTTTTAGCAGTCACACTGACCAGGCAGATTAAGATTTGCGAAAGTTTCTGATAATGTACATCATATGATGATTCTCAGATCAGATGGTGTCTGAATGGATGATTTCATCGATAAGTTCACACACAGTGGGAAGAATGTGCTGCAATATCACGAAACGTGATGCGCGTGCTGTCTTGTGGAAACTTTTTTTTCCTAGCTGATCCTCATTGTCATAAGTGCGCCAAGTCGCAGAACATCATGTGTTCGTTCGCAGGTTTGCGTTTTCCCGCGAGAAACTGCGAGATGGACGTAATCTTACTTCCGTCGGCGGCCATTATTCCCATTGTAGCAAGATTGTGTCGCAGAGACATGACACCAGATACGCCAGAATGGTTGCGAATTTTTTTTTTCAAGGCATTTTTGACAGTTTGTGGGTGCACATGTTGTATACGAGAAATAAATAAATAATGATCGTAAAATGAGACAAATGATTTGCAGCATCGAATTGTCTCGTGACGGGTTGGTTTACAAGAGATTACTTGAAATTTTAGCTTAAATATTTTATCAGCTTGGTATAGTTTTATGTTTTCATCTATCATACACTCAACCCTGCCTTCCTTTATTATTTAATCTCAACGTGAAGTATGTAAAGTACAGTATTATCAGGGGAGATTCCGTCCAATGTTCCCCTTTTGTGAGATGTGTCCCTAATACCATATGACCTTTCGATCTAATTTTTTAAAGTAGAAAATTTATTCCACAGCACTGTTATCTACAATATCTAATAAATAAATTTTTACAAAGAATTTTAATGAGAAGAGCGTTACAATTAAATGTTAGTTTTTCGATAGTTTTGCTTTGTTATCACAGACCCCGTTCTCCGCCGTAGGTCAGAGTTCAACCAGGGACCTACCCGCTGTTCGGCTTTTTCATCTTTTGATGTGTGGGAAGAAGTTAAAATGCAATATTTAGATAAAGGTTTAAGTGGGCGAAAGACGCATATCCTCATCGCTCTCCTTCTTGGGCTACTTGCTTCTCTCTGCCTGTAAGATGGACGAATTTCCCGGCGGCCTGTTGGCGAACTCGCTCACCTTTGCTTGACATTCTGCTGTGGGAATTGGTGCTAGACCATGGACAGAGCCCTGCACCGGAAGATACACAACTCTCTGTGGAGTAGTTTTACCTTCGTCCTGTAACTACAGCCAGTGGCGCTCCCTGTGGGGGCTCGCAGGTCACGTGACGAGCCTCGAGACGTTAATTAGTGATACGAATAGAGTCTTTGCAGCTCGATATGCTCCTTCTGTCCAGTCGCCTTTTACTTCCGGTCCAGGGTCGCCTAGAAAGTAGCTTTACTCCCAGACTATGGCTGTGGACCCTGATCACCTAAACTAGGGCCTTTTTAAGGCACTATAGCGTGAATGATGGAGTGAAAGTATAAATTAAATGAATCAATGGATTTTTCGTTTCGTTTTCTTACACCAAATATCAACGCTTCAAACAGGAGCATCGTTTATTCCAGAATTATTTCATCTTTCATTCCAGAGTTATTTCATGGTTTATTCCAGAATTATTTCATCTTTCATTCCACACTTATTTGTGTCAGTAGATCAATATATTTCCTTTCTTTTTCGTTTGAAACTTTCGCCGACTCTGATTCCATCAAAAAGTTGTCTAAGATGGAGGAAGGGTACCTAAACCTTTAAGTAAACAGATGCTGCTGGAACCGCTGGCAGAGTGTTCAGTATGGTCTTAATTAAGATGGGTTTCATTTGGAGTCAAGGTGATGAAAGAACCTGACCCTGAAACATTTTTTCCTCGCAGCAATCTAATAGTCGACGGGGGATGGACTTGTAGTTCTCAGTGGTCAGGATCAACAAAGCTACCTAATGCTGCTATTTTCGTTGGGTCAGATTGGATTTCGGAACTCATCTGAAGTCATTACAAAATTTATTTTGCACCTGGCTCTCCTAAAACCAGCAAGAAGGAAGCTGGATTTTTATGAGGTGGTGGGGTTGTGGTCACCATTTTTTAGACCCAGATACTAGCATCACATTCTCTTGTTCACTTTCTTATCCACAATGTGTGTTTCAAATGTTCTTTGTTTCCAAACCGCCATCCAAACTCAGAAGAGTCTTGGTGCAGACGGTCAGGACCAGAGCAAACGAAGTGAACTCAAATCGAGCTCCGCAGACTTTCGGTCAAATATTGCTGCAAGCCCGTTTAAGGGAGAAAAGGAGATTACATGGATCTTTCTCCTCCTTTACTCGCTGAAAGCATCAGTTTAATAAGTTCGTCTTGCTGCTTAGACTCGAGAAGGGACAGCGGAAATCTTGGTTGAAACATTGATTTGACACCTGTGGGGAAAATGCGATTATATATCTTTCTCTCCCTCCCTCTCTCTCTCGACGAATGGAAACAATTCCCTCTTGAGAATAGTCTTTTTTAACGTGTCGAGGACGGTTTATCTCTTCTCCTTTAACAAGTCTCTCTCTTTTTTTATTTTAAAGTCTCTTTAAACGATTCGAGAACCGTCTTTGTCTTTCTCTCTTTCTTTTTAAACAAAACGCTCACTTAAAAAAAAAAAAACCAGGTCGAGAACTCTTTTTTCTTTTTCTCGCTTTTTCCCTCCTCTTCCAAGCCGAGTCGAGAACAGTTCCGTCCTGTCTGCGTCATCAAGTCCCCTCCTCCACGCCCAGAACCCCACCTCTCGGGGAACCGAGCGCTCGTAGGAAGCGCAAACTCCTGTCCTCGGTGACATACTTAGTGTGATTGGTTTGTATAGGATGGTGGCTGCTGTTTGGCTAACGGTTTCTCGGGGAGTGGGTGGCATTGGGGAGTCGAGATGTTGGGACCGAGTCAAGGACAAGTTAGACCAATGACGTCAGATGTGTCCCGGCACGTGCGCACGGTGGAGTTAATGCGCGATGTCATGTACAAGAACTAGAAATGCATTACGGCTGTAACGGCTACACGAGCCGATCTGGACGAGGTGCTGGGTCTTGTTCCGCCACCCGAGCAATGAGGACGAGGTGCTGGGTCTTGTTCCGCCACCCGAGCAATGTGGACGAGGTGCTGGGTCTTGTTCCGCCACCCGAGCAATGTGGACGAGATGATGAGAGTGACCGGCAGCTACAGCCATCGTCGCCACTGAACTGTGGACGGTGACATCTACGTCTTGTGAGCTGGACATGACCAACCTGAGGCACTGCCGAAGTGCTACGTCACGTGACTTTTTCTGTCAGTATTACCTGACTTTGGCTGTCTTGCGGAGTAAGAGAAGGCCACCTGTGCAGTAGTCACGTGTAATCATTTATGAGGACAGTGTCACTGTAGAACTCTGGTATAGAGTTGATCTCAGAGATAAGCCCTGGACGTGTACAGGAAAGAAAAAACGTCCAGGAGTCAAATACTGGCACTAATCTCCCTCCTGTCTAGAGTAAATTTTGGAAGAAAATATTCATGGGAGGGACTATGTTTCTAATCAGTTCTTACTTTATGTAAATCGCTGTGTTTGTTTACTTGTCTGTCCAGTGGGAATTTGTAATCGATTTTTCGCCTACTTCCTATCGTCCAAGAGGTCTCAGATTTTCACGTTACTCATTTCCTGTTACAATGCAATATTAGATCATTTCCAGCAGTCCACAAGTGGCATTTTTTAATATTTATTTTTATGTGAGAACTTATATGCCAAATTAGGGGAGTAGAGCTGGATAACAGAATTAAAAAATACTAAATGGTTTAAAAATGCAATAAGTAAAAAAAAAATGTAAAAACTCACTTTTATTTGAAACGGTAAAATACGTTTTTCCGTTATGTCTCGACATTTTCTTTAATACATATAGTTAAAAATATAAACGGGTGAGGGGCACTCTTGAAACACTATGGGGGCCCTCACACTTGTATATTTTAAGTTAAATGTATTAAAGAAAATCCCGAGACCTGAGATGGTCTTTTTTTTTTTTTTTTTTTTTAGTGCATTTCAAATAAATTATTTATCTGTGCTTATTTTTTCTGCATTTGCCTTAGAAAGAGAAACCAAGTAAAAAAAAATTCTGAAGTCTTCACATGATTGATTCCATTAAAAAAAAATTCAATATGGCCGTCTTGATTGAGCGTGGTGAACTGATGGTGAATTGACTTCCTCGCTAACCGCAAAGACGTGGCCAATCTCAGTCGTTAGCTTAGCACGTGCGTCTTGATGACGTGGGAAACGACGAGAGATGAAGCCAGGGCGCGTGCAGCTCGAGAGCGACGTTATCTGCCAACAGCATCGTGTCAGCCGTGTAAAGGAGAAATCGTCGTCGCCATCGCAGTTCGCCTTCGCTGAAGGGAGGCCACCTCCGCTGATCTCGCTAGAGTAGCCGCCCCTGCGTGGCAGCATGGACGAGGGAACGCGGAGGCTCATGGGATCGGCCTGCCGGTAGGAAGCAGGCCTGATATTGCGCGCGGGCTCATGGGATTTGACCAGCGGCGGGAAGCGCGGCCGATATTGCCGCACAGGCTTATGGGAGTTCACAGGCTACACGCGTCCGCTATCTGCGCCTTTCACATTTCGTATTGTTGATAGATAAACAGGGGCTGGCTAGGGGCCGAGTGGGGGCTGCCGGGAAGGGCCATTTATGGTAATAGTGGGTAGCCCGGGACTGGCATTACAAAATGGATGAACAACTCACAGCGCGAGAGAGAGATTAAGAGAGTTTGTTTTACAGCGACAGGTTGTGTTTTCAGGGCATCAGGTCACGTGCACACGTATCACGTGCCCGAAAAGAGGTTTGGATCCTGAACACCAAGTCCTCTACAACTGGGAAAAGGAAAAAAAATGAATTTCAGTTACAACTGAGTAAATGAAGAAAAGAATCCCAGTTATGGCTGAAAAGACAAGGGAAGAAAGGAGGGTTAAATTACTACTGAAGAGAATATAAAGAATTCTAGTTAGGGAGGAAGAAGTCTTGTTGCGGACCCCCTACGATCGTTCACAGCATTCACTCATTGACAGTAGAGATTAGAACTTGCTTGAGCGCCAGACGAGCTCTCGGTGGTTTTCCGCTGTCCGTTTGTTTGCAAACAACGGTAGTCCGGCCTCCGCTCTTTGAGACCCCCACCCACATCCTCCGAGCAGAATAGGAAAGTAATGACTTACCTGGTCTTTGTGTTTGCTTCTGCGCTGCTGTACACATCTTTGCATGGTGTGTGTGTGGGAGGGAGAGAGAGAGAGAAAGACTGATTGGCCAGCAAGATTTATATTCATTTGCTTATAACTAGTGGTTAAGTCCGTGTTAGCAAAGAGAGGGGTTAGTATCTTGTGTGTTCACATTGTTCTCGCCCTCCACAGTTCAATAAATAGTAATAGTCCGGTCTGATTGTAGAGGATATAAGTTATATTTATTGCTGTTTTTTTAAAAGCAAAACTATCATCTCGCATAAAAGAATGGGTCCGACTGTTGGGAGGGAGGGGAGGATACTTGACAGGCCTGATTGAAGCGCGCAACCAAGCGTGAATATTTAGTTAACTTGCACCGCGTGTTGCTTCTAATCTCCTCCCTCCCCCGGGTCCAGCATTCTTTCCTGCCATAAGCTAGGATCAGAGTTCTCCATCCTGCGAAAAAAAGACGGAGAATATAATTCTGAATGAGTGGGAGAGGACAGGCAGTGAAAAAAAAACCCCAAAAAACAAACACGAAAAGCTGAACTTGATAAGGAGGAGGAGGAGGAACTACAGGAAGACAACTCAGGTTTTGAACTGATTTTGTGACTGTTAGCTGTCACCATCCAGAACAGGAATGTCATGAAGAAGAAGGGACTTTGAAGGTCTACCTAGGGAGCTCCACTGCTTCCGGGGTATCATTCTTAACCGAAAGGCGAGATCCAAAGCTCGCACTCCGAATGGATAACCCAAGGGAGTGAAAGATGGAAGGTAGTATTGGTTAAAGGGTGTTTGGTGGAAGGGAGAGGGAAGACTATAAAAAAATGGCTGCAATGAGAGACTGTTAAACAGGAAACAATAGAGTGGATGATTTCATACTCTGTTGCCATTCGGCTCAGTATTAGCATCTCATTGTTACAGATAATCATTTTGATCGAGTTTTATTAAACTGCGTTTCCTGTTTCCTACCGACAGTTAGAAAACATGGTTTGCAGGATGGGATAGGAGCTGTTTCTGTCAAAGCTTGTGGTATCAGAAGTAATTCTTAAAACTTCCTCTTTAAGGCGGATCTTTACAAGTCTAAGAAATTTCTTTAAAAATCCACAGGGCTGTGTTCTTCCGATGGATATTGACATTTTAAAAGAAAAATGGACATTAGCATATGTTGGAAAAAATAATTAGGAAGTTTCTCAGCAAATAAGCTTTCTTCAATAATATAAGCGTAATCTAATATTTTCAAAACCTTTTTCTGAGAATGGCATTTTCGGATCCTACATTTTTAACTCAAGTATGAAAAAAAGCAAGTTGTAAGCCTTTTTATTTTAAAAATATACACCACTTTGAAAGTGCTCTCTCTCTTGCATGGACACACGCACGTACGCACTGATTCACATGGCAGAGACAATGACAAGCAGAAAAATCCCTCTTGCAGAAGAAATTGGGGCTATTGGGTAACTGTTGTTTTTCAGTTATGCAGGATATTTCTTATAGAGCTGTAACTAAACTGATTGTCTAAGTATATATGTATATTCTCTAAATCAGTCGGAATTTTCAGTTTAATTCATTTTTGTCACTAAGAGTTCCTTAGATTTTGTGAACTTCCTGCATCGTGAAAAAGAGGGGTCTGGTATCTGGATTTGACCATACTTCACCCCCAAATAGCTCCCACCCTTGCATAATAACTACCTTTGATTTGAGTGCGTGGACAGCAGTGAAAGGCAGACAATTTTCGAACTAACAAACTGGGGGACTGTTTGTTTGTTTGTTTGTTTGTTTGTTTGTTTGTTTTGCGAATGGCAAGGAAGCAAGCAAAGTCATCATGCTTGAAATGTTGGAAATGATGTTTCCGGCATAGATAGTTAAAAGAAAAAGATTACAAGGACTGGATATTGTAGGGGGAAAAAAAGACAAAATCGCAGTGGACTTCGCAATGTATATGTGTCACAACTTCACCACTCAGGCTTGCAACAGTTACCAGTTCTTTTTCTCAGCACACAACAAACGACCTGTCAATGAGGGTTTTTTTCCTATTATTATGACAAATAAACACTTACAAACCCAATCCCTGGGGAAGGCCATCAAAGATGATTAGCACTCACATTAAATTAATCCCCAATGAACACGAGCTCATTCATATATCCATTCAATCTCGAAATGTCTCTCTTGGCACACTACATTAATTTTTTCACTTGTTCTCTCGACGATGTCTCACTTAAATAAAGTCCAGCGAAAAAAAAAAACCGTTTACTCAGATATAAAAGTCCGTACTTGCCCTCCCACCGCAGGCGCCATTTCTCCCAGTTTGTAGTCGTGATGTGCTGACACTATCACACCAATACTGGCAGGTGACTTATTCTCACGAAAAAGTGGTCTACACACCTCAGTGGAGGACACACTTCTTGCAAATTTTGATGGTATCGACTCGGCAACACCATCACTGAATGAACCTTTTCCTCCCACTTTTTAAACTAAAAGTTTTGTTCTCAACTTTCTGGTTCCGCTCCATGATGTCAAACATCTGTTCACCTGATTCATACATATTCGCTTAGGTTTGTTTTTTAATGAATAAAGCTAAAACTGTCAGCTGTCAAATGACATACAATAACATAGATGTGAATGGTTCTAGTATGTACTTCCAAAACGGAACTAGCGCCACCTACTGCAAAATGCTTCATGACTTTTCTGACCACCCGATAGAGCCGGGGTGGGTGAAGTACCGCGACGTCTTTGGACCACCCTGTCTGCCAGAATGTAAACTGCACTTGGTTTTTGTTTTTGTTTTTTTTTGTTTTGTTTTGTTTTTAATTTTCAGCCTAAGTTAAATTGATTGAAATTTAATTTATCAAGTACTAGTTAGAAATCGACAGACCGTAACATTCTAAAATAGACATAGTACAAAGATAACAACACGGCTGACATGTCTGGTGGAGTCGTTCTTCAAAGGAAAGACTGGTTTTGAAGTTTTATTGTGAGCGAATTCCAACAGTTTCACTTTCCACAATAAATTCTGTAAGTAAACGCCTTTTATGTCCTCATTTGTTGTCCATTCCATTATCACTAGGTTTGTTGTGCACCTGACATGGGTTTTGGGGTATTTTAGCCTGGAATTTTGACACTGGCCTGCAAAACGAAAACTGTAGCCACCCCTGCAATAGGTTCATTGATACTCATTATCATTTTCTGCTTCATATAAGAAGAGGTAAAGGGGTGATCCATTATATCGGTATAGTACTTCAGATTATAGTAGTTTACAGATTTTTTCGAGAAAATTGAAAGATGATGAGGAAGAAAGCTTTTAGAAAGTCTGGTTTGGTTTGTCGTGTGCACCTAGAGGTTTCTGAGCCGCTGTTCACAGGACGAGTAGTACGGACTGGTCCTTCTTCACTTGCCGATGTCAGGGCGGCGATAAGAGAATAGTCTGGCATTGACTGCCATCCCCGGCAAATGGTTTCTGACTTACAGTCATGCAGAATGGCTGCCGGATTTTTCGTACGAGTATTTCTTCAGACTTGGTAGAGGTGAGTTGGTTACAGGGTGGAATACCAGTAAGAATGTTTGATTTGAAGACGACCTGAAACACTTCCAAATGAACGCTTCTCTTGACTCACCCTTTATGCCAGCTGTGAAAATTTCTCTTCCTTTCATATCCAGTCAGCAGTCAGCCATCTTATACTTCCAGCACCTATGAATTTGCCTCCTTTTATTCATCACAATAAGAGCTTTTGTGTCGTGTCTCCAGTGGCAGTTGTTATTTGTTTTGTTTGGTGTAGTCATAAGAGCCTTAGCCAACTCCCTGGTCTTTTTTAAACGGTTGTTATGGTAGGAAGTTTTGTTGTTGGTTTTCTTCCCCCTTGTAAACAAATCCTGTTGCCTTGTGTAGTTCACTTTTTGGAGTAAACATATTTTTACGCTCCGAGAAAAATGTCCACATGCCACTTGAGTATCGTCACGTGATTCCCTCTGAACAGAAAGCACAGACCGTGACAAGCAGTTTCCTCGCATCGCAGGAGACAACTCTGCTTGTGTTCTCTCTCGTTCGGACGTGTACTCGGGTGGCTCAGCTCCTGTCAACTCGACACCACCCCGCTGATGCATAGTTGCCTTCCTTTTCCTCTCGATGTATATTGTGATCTGTGAATCATTGATGGCGGACAACACTGCTGAGCAGTTATCGGCGTTCTTATCGGGAATAAATTAAGTCGAAAACGCGAAAACATGTTACCACATACTCCCTGTGTCAGATGCGAAATGAAATGATGGTGCTTTTAATAAATTAGGTTTTTAAAAGCTGTTGACATGTTAAGGCCAGGCTCAGATAAGGGTGGAGTTAACAACACAAACACACACAAATGAGAAAGGGAGTATGTTTTGAGGTTTCCCCCGAAAAAAAATCTTATTGGTATCGTACTTGTGGATTTTTACGCACTCCTGCGAACGCGCACCCAAACGGACGAGCAGATGCTGACATCGAGTAACGGGTACAGAGGGTTATGTCGGGTGGCACCCGTGGTGCCTGGTGGGTGCGAGAGAAGCGTTCAGTGACCACCTACTCAGCTCGTTATCTCCGCCACGAGATCGGTCATCGGCTGGCATACTCACCATTATGTGTTTGTTAATTATATGTCAGCGTGGGGCCGCGTGGATGCGTTTCCTGATCCTGGCGGGGATACAACGGTTACGAATTTATTGGTCTTGCCTGTGACACTAATAGGAAGAGTGTGAGTGTGTGGGTGTGTGGTTGTTCGGTGGTCAGTAGAAAGCCGGAATGACTGTCTGTACGTATGCTTCTCGTCGGCTGCCCGTGTGGATGATTTTGGAGACTGATCCATCCACGTGACCTTTACCCCAAGCCTAGAATAGACCACTTCCGGTTTTATGTCGGCTGTTAATACCCATAACTTTCTTCCACCAAGTCGGCTCATATATATATAATCGTCGGCATTGTTGTGTAAGTTCAGGCCTACAAATGTCCAACATCCTCTCGTTGATTTTCTAAAGATAAGCAAATGAAAAAGCCTTGGCTAGTAAACATTCGTGTGGGTCTGTTTGCGCACGTGCAATCATGTCTGTGTTTAACATGTGTGCAGACACCGTAAATGTCATGAATTCCTCCATGAGGAGGAGGTGTGTGTACTAAACAATCATGATTATTTGTAATATACTTTCGAATAGCAAGATATGTTCTTGGCGTCGATGGGACGCTGAGAAAGTTCAATATTCTTTATTCTTTCACTCTCTAAATGGCATTGAGATATTAAAAATATATCCATATATATTCACACACACACACACATCCCTATCTCTATAAATAGTATCTCTTTTTCATATACACACACTCACTGGTCGGTATATGACAGCTAATATAAAAAAACCACAACAAAATAAATTGTTTATATCATCCACTCATTCTTTCCTTCTTCCAGCCTCTTCATATACACCTACATCTATAGTCAATTAAATTAAATCATATGAACACATATCAACAAAGGATAAACACTCTTGTTCTCTCATTCACTCTCCTTCACACTAATTCTGTATTCTTAACTTTTTTATCTCCAGGGGGCACTGTACATATTAACATACTCCCATCCATCCCAGTATACAATGTCTCACTTACACCCACACATTCATTTTATCAATTCATCTACTTCACCTTCCTTACTAATATCTTGACGAATGGAGCTAAGTGAAAGAGAGGCTTCAACACAATGATGCTGGTCTCTGAGGGTCAAAGGGTATTGTGTCATTGATTCCCTAAAGCCTGTGGCACCAGCCAGTGTTATTATCGTTTTCTCCGCTAGCAATCCGAAGAACACGTCTCCTGCTTTCTCTCCTTCTCGTTTGGCGGTTTCAGTTTCCATTATAAGTTGAAATGAATTTCCGGCTACATGTCACGAGTTTAGTTTTCGCATTTTCCAAATATTTTCTGCGGAGACACTGTTGTTTTTTTTTTTTATAACACTCTCTCTCTCTCTGCCGAGCCTGATAATTTTTCTCAGTATAGAAATACTGTTTGTGACATGTAATATTCCCCTACATTTCATGCTAAGTGAGCGAGGACAGTTGTATCAATCACTGCAACAGCACCAAGCTGTTCGCCTCACCATCCACATCCTGCCAACAGGACAAACCTGTTGACGCGTGTAGTTGGTGGAAGGGAGGAACCTTAGGGTGGACAGTAATCGTAGGCGGGTGGTCAGTATTTCCAAATGTTGATGCGATGATGATGTTAATGTCCTTTTATATGTTCGGGGTTTTCCGAAGCTCTTCTCCATCGAAATGCAAGAAAAATGGAGAGAACGATTGATAATGAGCATAGGACACACCCACCACCTAAAAAAGGGCAAAAAAAACCAAACAAACATTCAACAGCTTCATCAAAAACTAGTTTAAATAAACCGAGAAAAAAATATTTATTTTCAAAATTTAATTTAAAAAAATTTTTAAGAGTGAAGATCGGATTTGTGCATGATGTAGTCACGTGTGGTTTAAATCTCACCAACAGAAAGTGTGCCTTGTCCACATTCTTTCACATCTCTCTCTCTCTGTTAAGTTCTTATTCTATATGTTTGTGTGTGTGTGAGAGAGAGTGTGTGTGCGCGCGTGTGTGCTTGCATGCGATTTTCCAACTTTCGTAACAGTGGCAGGATGTCTTCAATTCGTGAGTCTGCTCTTCATCACAGATGTAGAACAGGTTGGGTGACAGACAGGTTAGGGTAAATGTCAAACTTTGACCCGCTGACGTCATCGAAACGGGGTCCTGCACGCGCACGTTATGTGCAGCAGAAATATCTTCCACGCTCGAGATGGATAAAGGGATGGGGGGGAAGGAGATAGGGGGGAAGAGTGAAAAACGAATCTGAACGAAGCCAGCTTTTTACGCCCGGTAAAAAGAAATGACCGAGTCCTCCGCTAAAGGGGGAGATAATGAATCGCGTGTAATTTGCAGTAAATAATCCCGCTTTATAGTCGCCCATTATTCCAGCGTCAATGAGATCTTCTGTTCTGCCCAAGTGCTCACCCGTCATATCGCGCTAAGTACGCACTGTTACAGCACCCGGTGCTCAAGAAAAACAGGACCATTATCACGACTCTCGACAGCTTTCGTGCCAGCCCCCAGTCCACCCCTCTCCCACACACTTCTACCCCTGTTACACGTCTCCGCCGTCGTGGCTGGACAAGCCCACCCCAAGTTCCTCCCTCACCCTTCCGCCACCCCACACGGAAAAAGTTCTTCCGCCGCACCACCCCACCAACCGCCACCCCGCCACCCTACTAACCGCCGCAACGACTTGGCCGGAGACGACGATGACAAGACGATGATGATGTAGAGGCGACGTTAATTAAATCGCATCATTAGACGACGGACGAGCGGCGCTGATTTAGTGGATGAACCCTTCGGTCGGCAGTGGGGCTAGGGGTTGCCACAGCCCAGCAAAAACTGCCGCCAGAGGGGTAGAGGGGGAGTTCTGATGGGGTAGGGGAAGAGGGGAGTACTTTCAGACACGAAGGGATCATGGAAGGTTAGAAGGATGGAAGAGGGGAGGTTAGTACTGAACGAAACGCTGAGAGTAATTGCGTCCTGGACTAGCAGATTATTTCACTTTTTCCCCGCCTAACAGAAGAAAAATATCCACATCTCTTTCTTTGAAGGCGGTCGTGTGTGACTTTTTTATGCCGAAGGATGTCATCAGATTATAGAAAAAAATGGGAAGGAAAACTATTTGCGGCATTCATTTACGGGTGCTTTATAGACTCCACCATAAGGGTGCGATGACAGCGGATAATTTGACTGAGAACCATTTTGATAAATCGAGGTGTTAAAACGTGTCGTCAGCAGATAATAGCTGCTTCTGCTGGCACTGTCCACGGAACCAGAGAATCTTACCAATGGGTTGATAGTATGTATTCTTGTCTGTGATAGAAAACAGTAAAAGTAGTGAAAGAGGTCTTAACACAGGATTAAAAAGTTATCAAACTTTATTGTATCTTACATAAACTTAAACGGTGTCTAACAAGCGAATAAACTCGAGTTGGTAATGACAGAAAGGAATGAATGAAACAAGGTTGAAAGAAATGGAATAAATAAATTAATTCTACTAACGCAAAGTTGTGTACGTGAGAAAGGGATGAAGACAACAAGAAGAAGTCGATTTAAAGGTTGGAACCGCAAGTGATAACCTTCCTTTCACATCCAGTACCACGGAAATCAGTTCTGGGGGGCTGATCATTGTCACCGTGTTCTCTGTCCCCATGGAATTCGTCAAGTGGATGTCAAGTTTGTTGTTTTCTGTGTATCGTCGATGGATTTTCCCCACTCTCCTCACTTTAATATTTATGCGTTGGGTATTCTGCCTAATGTAATGGTCTGAGAAATTTGCTTTTTAAAGTGGATTTTTTTTTCGTGTGGCAGATTCTTTTCTGAATATTTTTGGGGAC
This sequence comes from Pomacea maculata, assembly GCA_004794325.1. NCBI lineage: Eukaryota > Metazoa > Mollusca > Gastropoda > Architaenioglossa > Ampullariidae > Pomacea > Pomacea maculata. The sequence continues at coordinate 1,733,004 of SRHC01000131.1, read as the reverse complement.
TTGGGATGTCACCTTCGATTATAAAATTTTCTGGCAGATGCGTCAAGTGTAAACTTGGTGTAAATTTGTTTTATGACCGATGAAAAGGAAGGATGTTTGAAGCGTTCTACAGTAAAGTAGACTGTTTACCCTCATATTGTTTATCTTTGTGAAGCATAGAACATTTGTTTACCCCCTACACACACACACCATCAATCTGGTCTTAAAACGTCTGGTGTGTGGTACGTGTATTTGTCACTGGTTTCCAAGATTACTTTTGTGGACTGGCCAGCGGGAATCGATGACTGAAGTCACGCGCAGACACAGAAACAGTGATGGTCACTGGATAGTTTCCTTGCCCCCCAACTCCCGAGCCTCCCCCCGCCTCCCACCAACGTCCCACGGTTGCCTTAGAAATCCTTGGACACGAGCGCTTGTGGTAATGGTGCGTGTGGATGTGTCGATGAGCGAATGGCTGTGATGATACCGTCCCTGACTGATCACACGTTTGTCTTCGTGGGAATCGTCTGCTAATTCAGGAGATAGACAGCTGTCTATGATAACCCTCCTCTAACAGACCGGTGCGACTAGTGTGGGGGATGATCGACACAGTATCAGCTTCCTCTCTTGGGGAATAGTGGGGAAGGCACCGCAAACTGGCGATGATATACGCTACAGTACATTCGACATCTTACTTTCTTCTCTTTGTTTAACCAGACTCATCCTGCTTATCTGTAGGAATAGTCACGTGATTTATTAGGAGAGGTAATGACGACGGAGCCGAGGACTGGGCTTTGCCTTCCAGTTCCCTTGCTCTAGATACAGGTGACGACGCACGCGCTGAACCGTGGATTTTACGTTATCTGGATGGCTGGCTTCAAGGCACGCCGTCATGTGTGACGTGCGTCAGCTTAACTATGTACTTCCGGTGTATGCGCGCGCACAGTCGATCGAATCATGGACGTGTATAGGTGGACTGCAGTCTGCAAAGACCAACGCTCAGCCTCTTGCAAAGTTCTCCGCTGTTAGTCTCGGCGAGCCTAAACAAAAATGTGACTAAACCGGAAGCTTTGTAGTCTCATGCCTCGTTTTAGTAGTTAACTGGGAAAAAAATCGTCTGCCGGCAGTCCAGTAAAACAAGTTCGTGATCGAATATTGCGTCATCGCCAAAAATTGGATTTATTTGAAAATGGCGTTTGAACTTATGCTATGCAAAATATCACCCACCCCTTTCCCACCCCGGACCTCCGAATTTAAACTGGAAAATCACGAATTCTCTCTTTTGTTTCGTTATGAATAGCGAGGGAGGTGTGTCAGTTATGACCATCACCAGAGTGTCGCTAACATCATGGGGCACCTCTTCATTATATCGGTGACCTTAGCATTTCGTGCCTGGGGTAGATAACTCTGGCCTGCGCCGGCGGATTGTCTTCCGTGCGCCTCATCTCCCGTCTGCTTCCCTTTTTTTGCAGAGAGACGATACTGATCCCGGCCCATCCCAGCAGAAGCCAAAACCGAAAAAACCTCTGCGTGATTCAGGTAATAGAATAATGTTAACAATAATAAAGTTAATCAGCGGAAGTAAATCATAAGGCGTGGACACGTGAGATGAACGGGGTGGGAGGGTGCGTGATCAGCGAAGACGGCGACCAGACAGAAGATGAGTTAAAGGCCTGGATGAGTATTCGTGGTGGTCGGCGATTTACCCAGAGGGTGAGTTGTCCAAACTAGGGTGGTGAGCTTGCTGGTGAAGTAAACAGCCCGACAGGCTACCTCACGATCTATGTGAAGAAATCGCATTTTGTTCCCCTCGCCAACTAGTTATAATGACCGGAGAGATTCGGACCACGTGTGCAACAATATCCAAGTCACGTGACCAAAGAGCGACGTCAAAAGGTTGCTATCGCAACGACAAATAAATAAATCAGCCGTGCGTTAAACGTTAAGACCAGGCAGAAGAGATTCATAAACGCGGCCAAGAAGCTTTTCTTGCAGAAAATTCTAATTTAAATCAGAAAAATGATTTTTTTAAAAAAAGAAAAAAAAAAAACTGACGTTGACTGGGTGAGTGCAATGGACGCCGTCCTAACAGTAGACGTTCCCACGAATGGAATGAAAGTTGTAGAAATCGTACTTTTCATCTTCTTCCCCATTATATTTCTTCAAGTCTTTATCATCATTCACTTCTACTTTCTCGTCAGTTGTCAGTGTCGTCGTCATTGTCGTTACTGTGTTTTCTGTTCCAGATTACAACCCTTTGACGGGTGGCGGCGGAGCCTGTTACAGACCATCTCGACGAGGGCCGACGGGAGGAGGATGAGGCTAGTGTCGCGTGCTATCCAGTCTTCACCCTTTGACCGCACCGGGTCGTAGGGTCAAGGCAGATCACATGACCGCATTATGTGACAGGATGCACGCGCAGTCTCGTCTTCTTTTCCTTTCTCTTGCAAGCTTTTGTATACGATCTTATCGCCTAACGATGGTCTTTATTTATTTTTATTTTTTTTAATTTCCAAGGAGTGTAGTTGATTGGTTTTGTTGTGTTTAAAGGACAAGGGAATCATTTTGTCTAGTTTCGTCATGAAACCAGGAGCATCCTCCTCCACACCCAACCCTTCATCCTGGAGCAGGGTTATGTTCTGTTTACAGGGTTTAGTACAGGATGATGTTCCTTGGCTTGAAGGGTCCTCGCATCTTAGAAACCACGGAAAATTACAATTCGCTAAAATTGTCGCTTTCATTTAGATCGGTGACTCCAAATTGCAGGCCAAACTCTTGGCAAATGTGTAAGGAAATGGTGTGAAACTGCTCGTGTGGTGGGGAGTGCAGGGTGTGTATGTGATTTGCAATATTTCAGTGAAAACTAAGCATGGTGGCGGCTGGCTTCCCTAACTGTCGTCACACCTGGAAGCAGATTCGCATAAACAACTTCCAAGATGTAAGCTGCGTCAGAAATAAAGATTGCATGATCAAGTAGTAAGGCTAATGAAAACATTACCTATTTATATATATTTACATTTAATTTACTGCTTTGACAGTTTGTTTACATGTCAACCACATTGGATCTGTCAGTAGTGATAGGAAATCAAATCTGAAGATCCATCTCTAAGAACCTACATTGTTAAGCTTGTTTTTTAAATGAAATATATGTACCTATTTTTGTCCTGTATTTTTAAATTAATAGCTCGTTATTAGTCACTCCATCAGACTTATGAATGCGATGATGTTATGCTGTATAATTTGATGCACGTTCTGGAGAGTTTACACTGTTTTCTTTTTCGTATCTGTGCGCGCTCACGTGTATGTGTATGTGTGTGAGTGAGTGAGAGAGAGAGATGGTAAGGGTTATGATTGTTGGGATAGGTCAGTGTATGTGTGTGACACCTGACTGTTGGCACACGCAGCTCGTGTTCAGAAGTTCAGTTAATTCGTTTAAGGAAACTAACTGCACCTTCAAAGGGTAGGTGGAGGGTTTTAAGGAGGTGAGATGTGGTTGGTGGTGAAATAGATCACCTCAATTTTTTTTTAAGCTTGCAAGGGAAGGAGCACAACTTTGCGCGCAGGCATTCTTAACGTGGACTTCAGTGCTTGAGAAAGTAACCGATGTAGATAATTACAGTAGTGCAATGTAGAAGTTTGTTTGTTTGTTTGTTTGTTTGTTTGTTTGTTTGTTTGTTTGTTTGTTTGTTTGTTTGTGTTTGGTTTTTGTGAGTTGATGGGATAAGAATCGAAAGCGAATAACATAATAATACAGTATACGGACTTCTATTGTTTGCCTTTCTGGCATTTCATACTGGCTTTGAGATATGTCAGTAGAGAATTATTTTAATCTCGAACATTGTGATTTTTTTACCTTTAAGCTGTCGTAGCTGCTGAGTTATTAATGCTTCTAACGAGTTTTGCTGACATTGAATATTGCGCAATCAACAATATTAATCAAACATCTGCAAAGCAGTCGGTGGAACTCATCATCCTTCAGTTTCTTTCCTCTCCTCGCGCGGTGGCTAAATATTCATTGTGAATTTCTTGTTGGAAGAGAATATGTGAGATGTAAATTGTAATCCGGGTGTCTTTCGTAAACGTCCCTTTCCCCCTCCCTCCATTCGTAGTCCCCCCTACCTGTATATTTTTATTCCTCGATGTGCCTCATACTGGAAGACGTGGGGTGGATGGCGAAACCTTTTAAACCATCTCAGTGTGCGAGGACTGGCATACACAAACCTTCATCGGGTAGTTTTGCTGAACAGCACTCAGACAATCGTACACACAAGATTCTAACAGAATGTCAGCATCTCCAAGTCTGTACCTCCCCCTCTCTCTCTCCCTCCCCAACCGCTCCTGGTCAACCCCCGCACTTGAGTTTCTTCTCTTGATCGATGTGGACAAGTGGAGGGCGTGGGGATCGTTGGTTGGCGGCCCTCGCTGGCCACACGGCGGCGACCCTGGGCCTGAGAACGTGCTCACGGATGACCGCCCGCTCAGCCTCCCTTCCATGTCCCTTTCGCTGGCACATTTAGTCCCTGATTACCAGGAGGATATTTTTACAGGAATAATTATCGAGCCTCCAGGATCATTGTCTGGGCTTGATCAGAAAGGCATTGTGGGTAAATTACAAGCGGGGCGAAGTGCTAGTGCTGGAGCGAACCAGATTTTCTTTCTTTTTCTCTTCCCCTTCCCTTCTTTCTCTCTGTAGCTTGTCGCTGCTGATTTCTGTACAGCACAACCGAGGGCATGAGTAACTAACGACAAATTATCCTGTGTAATACCTTTTTCGGGTGGTTTTTTTTTTCTTCCTTTTATTGTTTTGATATTTATTGACTCGGACCTCCGCCGAGAGCGCCCTCACATTGGTCACATTTCTATTGACGTAAATGGGACGTGGACAAAGAGCCTGCGAATGGAGAGCTTGGAGTTTAGTCCTGCATCGTTTAGAGTTTCAGTTAGGCAGTATATGTATAGCAAAGCCTTACATAGTGTATCAGCTAACGAGCATATACAGAGTAAGCACCATGATGTCGCTGTAGTTACTGTGGATGACATATTATTGGATGATAAAATATATTAAAAGGTAAACACATGTTGACTTTAAGCCCATCGCGTGACTTCCTTTTCTTTTCACAACAGAAAACTGTTAAAGCTTGACAATTTTGTCATTGGGTTTAGACGATCCAACGATTAACAAGTTCCAGACCTCGTCTGGCGTCCTAAATTTCTGGCCTACGTTAATGCGTCTGTACAATCACGCCATCTTGTCCTGGGCACATTCACTCCCAGAGTCGACAGATTGAAAAGGATACTATTACTACATAGACAATAGAGAGGAAGATTCTATATCGGTTTTGCTCAGTCCACTGAAGTCCAGCTAGAATGCGTATGACGCTTTCTGCACCAAAGGGTTGAATGAACCTTGGCAGACAGCCTATGACCTGGCGCAGAGTTGTGTTCAACCATTTATTTTTATTGTCATTTATTAACACTTGCCAGTCATAACACATATTGTTATCGTCTTAGGTTGGGTTTATTTTTTTGTAATGAAAATATTCTCATTGTTTTGTTAGATTCATCTTTAAGTTTATATTAATAATATATTCATAAAAATGTTTTCTTCTTTTTTTTTCTTTTTTTTTCTTTCAATGAGGCTGGGCAACTGTGTGAAATGTTTCCTGTTGTTTAAATTTTTTTGTTCTCAGTACATTTTCCTCTTTCTTCTCTCATTCGCACACACACTCATACAACAAAGAACAAAGTCACGATCGAATTCTTCGAGCAAACAAAATTTCAAAATCAACATTCCTCGAGCAGGTTTAACAAGAAAACATCACAAGCATCTCAACAGAACAAAATCTCTCAAACTTGCCATTTTGCAGAACAGTTTTTTTTTTTATCACCATAAAAGCTAACCTCCAGCTTTTCTATGTGAGACTTCACCAATAAACCCATTCACACCCATTAGGTACTGGTAAATTAGATAAATAATTACAGAAGGCATCCTATATTCAGTGCTTAATAGAGAACAACAGACCATGAAGATCAGACTGAAAGCATATTGCAATAGTTGAGTTGGAGACAATGGCCTTGCTTTCAGCAAATATTGTTGACACAAGGAACCAACTGTTTTGAGTAAGAAAGCTGTTTATGCTTGATATGTGTATGAGTGGATGCAAAGAAAACGTCACTTGGGTGCAGTAAATGAATATTCCTTACCTAAAGGCATCGTCATCTAACTTATCTCTGATTTTGGATAGTTCTCTAAATGCTAGTTGCATTTTTCACCAGCTTACTGCATAATACCCCACATAAACTTAGTCCAACATAAACAGGAGCTGCTACTTTACAGGCTAAACTTCTACCTTTACCAAAAAGATGGTTTTCCTCAGATGTGGAAAGAGAGGAGACTTGTTGGGTCAACTGGTAGCAATTGGCGAAGCATGACCACCAAGCTAGCCAACATCAGCTCCTCACCTCCCTTCTAAGTCTCAAGCCATTCATTCCCCATTGCAGGGTAGAAATTCTGCCTTTAATATATACTTGGGCATTTTGATCATTGTCAATGACTGTTCCTTTTAGAACACGATGTACCCAATTCAGATAACCGTTTTCCTATAAAAGTCTTTGAATTACATTTGCAGGTCGATCTAAGGCTTTTATTCTACCATTTCCATTAACCATCAAGAAGTAGGAGATCCTTGAAGCCACCCTTTTATCTAGATTTCTGTTTCCTTTTAGCTATCATGCCCCACATAAAATTGTGCATGTCATCGAAGCATTGAACAGCACTTTTTTCTCTTCCTTTCCTTTCCACTCACTCCCCTCACTTCTCTCTCTCTCACACACACACACAATTGTTTGCCTGCTCTCTCTAGAAAGAAAAAAAAATGAACGTGTGTCTGTCTCACTACTGACTCAAGAACCAAATTGAAAGAAAACTATGCAAGACAGCTGACAGCAGACATGAGATCTGAGGAAGGTAGGGAAAAAACTTATCACAAGCAGCCAGAGAGTTGTGTAACTTTCCCAGAAACCAATTCCATAGAAACTCATGAATCACCGAATGAAAGATGCAATATGCTACTTAAACCTAGCCAACAATCCATAAAAGTCTCAGAACCCTGGAAAATAAGTCATACAGTGACAATGTACATCGAAAACTTTGATTTTTTTTTTTAATCTATCTAGGATGTGGGCTTTTAATTTACAAGTGTGACACCTCATTCATAGCAATCTTCCAGTTTGTGAAACAGCAATTCTTGGTTTTATGACCTAAGGCTATGGAATAAGATAGTCATCCCTGACTGAAAGTGAGAAAAAAAGCACATGGAAATTTAAATGTGTCAAGTATGTCCCCAATCCCCACAAACATACAAAATAAAAGAGCAGAATATAAATTGAATGAGAAAAATGACAAAAAGCACTTTGGTCTGAAAAGACAGGAAGAACCCTAGCGCTTCTCCCACGTGCACAGTACTACCAAGCAGGCTGGGAGTGACAATATGCCACCGACAGCTGCATTTGAACCGAGGTTGCATGGGTTTGACAAAAAAGAGAAGTTTCACCTATTGTGTGAAAGAAAATTGCAATATGAGGCTGTTCCTAAAGTTATCACCCTGTCATCCAATCACTGGAGTGCTCAAGATCAGTATCCATGCAGCACTTGCAAACTGCAATGTGGATTTGTGCATCTTCAGAAAATGTTTTCTCTCACACATAGGCAATCTGAGAAATAGTCCATGCTGAAATCATATCGCAAGAACAGACTAATTATTTTAAACAAAGTCACAAGATTTAGCTTCTTATGAAAAGCTTTCAGTGCTATGTGAAGAAACCAGCTGAATGTTGCTTACTATCCCTTGGTTTTCTATGCATTAGAGACTGCAGGCAATTAACAGAACTTTTTGCATTTGACATATTCATGCCCTGGCACACAGACAGCACAACTGTCATGTAAACAGGGACTAAACTTACGAAATGATAAGAATTATAAGAAATCAGTCTGTCCTCCACTCATTTGCTTATTCATCTATTCATCAACTTTGATGGATTTCATTACTTTGTCCTTTGCCCATTCATTAATGGTCTGCTTCAGTTTCTCACATACACACTGATACCTGACAAAATTATTTTGTTGCAGATCATGCTTGTCCCAGCATATTTTTTAAAATACCACAATAAAATATTGTTGTCTATTATGTTGTAAAACTTAAATAAGGCAAAATGATCTTCAACACTGGCAGATAACAGCCTGCCGCAAGAACTGGTTTTGCCATTTTTAAACTCTGATGTAAATGATATAATGCCCAAGAAGAAAAAGATATAATGCACAAGTGCAAGTATGTGTCACTTTCATGCAAACTCTTCTAGTGCCAGTACAATAGAATATTTTCAAGCAGATAATTAGTTTTTCCCCTGGTTCATATAAATACTAAAGATCTCACTCCACAATCCCAACCCTCATAGCACCCATCCCAAAACCTAGAAATAAAGGAAACCCTAACCTCAAGCCTTCCCATAACACTAGTACATCATGGGTTTTCAATATAGACATACACGTACATGCATATAAGTTCCCACATGTACACTCATACACAGAAGTCCTGAAGAGCAATAAATGCATGTAAATGTTTGCAGGAACAAACCAAAACAACCAAAGAAGGTACTTGTCTTCTGGCAAACAGAAACAACCAGCCTCACAGGTAAGATTAACACAATGCAGTCAAACCACTCAAAGGTGGTTTTCAAGGTTGACGAGCCATTCAGGCATGACACCTTTCTCTAAATTACATGAATCTGCTTAAAAGTCATATACTTCATGCAATTTCCTACAGGCAGCATTGCATGATGCTAAAGAACATTATTTTGCTTAAGTGATAGAACTCATGCTAGTTCCACTAATCCGGCTAGGTATGTATCTCCTCTGTTCTTCCTTGTGCATTACAACTCGATAAATTAGGGGAATTGACTGTAAGCCATTTTGTAAGCACCATATAGCTCCTGAAAGAAAGCCAGTAGTGCAAGCCAGCGATCTCATTTCTTCAGCAGGATGTTGTCAACATTTCACAAGTTGGATCTATCCCATTTCCATGGGCTGCTCCTTCGGTATGCTGCTCTGCGGATCCACTTTTGAAGCCGCTGTATTTTGCTGTGATGAGAACAATACCATGGGATGGGTTGCAGGATCTGAATGTGTAGAGGATTTTCTGGAAGTTAACCTGCCATTCTGTTCACTCACTAGGCTGCCCACTTCACTTTGCATTCCAGTAGAAGAACTGGCTCCCTCAGCAGGAAGGATATTCAGTTTGGATTCTCTTTTAACCTTTTTCTCTGTTGCATTCTGTTTGCTTCTACTGGCTTTGCTTTTTGTCTTCTTACCTTTTTCAGGATTTGTTGGATCTGAACAAGAATTCTTACCCTGTCCAGCTACAACATTGCTGGCACTTTCAACATCTGTCTTCTCCACTGAAGATTTTTCTTTGGAATGTTCAGAGAAAGCTGCAATGCCAGACTGTTTTCCCCCTGACCAATTTTTCACAGGCTCTGAATCTGATTTCACAACACTAGTGCCTTCACCTTTCCGCGATTTCAGAGAATAGTCCTTCGGTTGATCTGCCACATCGTCAGGTTCATAAAATGCCTTGACAACACCCAAATTATCCGGGATAATGTGATTAGCCGCAGCTTTGCTTTGACTATTTTCTGATGGCAAGGCATTCATTCTTGACAAAGGAATACCACTTGATGCCAGAAAACTCCGCAGGTGTTGAAAACTAGAGGGCTGTGTGTTTAAGCTTGGTCTAACAGAATTTGTTGGTGACTGTCGCAGAGCAAGCAAGTCATCTGGTGTAACATGGCGCAATTCCACTGATCCACCACTGCTGCCGCTGGGATCGTTGGTGGATGAACGAAACAAAAGTAGGGGCCGGGTTGCCTGGGTATGAGCCACAGATGGTAAAGTCCCCAAGACCCCAGAGCTGACTTTGTCACTCACTGCTGCTGAAGGGGAGGCTACTACTGGCATACCAGGAGTGAAAGAAGACACTCTCACTGCACTTTGTTCGGAAATAGGCACAAGTTTCAAACTGTGTTCTGCAGGGGTGGTTACCATGCCAACCTGACTGATACCTGGAGCTACAGATGTCACACCAGCAAGTCTCGCCTGCAATGCTGTGGCAGGAGCAGAGGTAACCACTGGCTTTGGGCTTTCTCTCGCCTCTGCATTCTCTCCTCCATTTTGTTTTTCTGTCCAGGCCTTGATGATGAGGTTTTGAATAACCTTGGCTAGTGAAGCCTGAGGCACACCACTCTCGTCCACATCCATAGAGCATGCATTCGATCCCAGCATTCCCATGTTTAACCTGGGTGCATCACCTTCTTTGTGAATCGGAATATTCAGATGGTCTTTCATAGTGCTGTCTTTCAGGATAGTAGCTTCCTCAGGTGAAGGGCCCAGCTTGAAATTCTGCTTAATCTTACCATCCACAACACAGTTCTCTTGCAACACAGACTGGGAAGGCAGCTTCGCACCTGGATGCAACATCACTGTGGCAACACCAGTGGTTGATTCACCTTGACCCTCGTTTGTAGACAGAGTCTGGCCCTTCAGCTGAACATAACTTTTGCCTGAAGAGAGTGCTTGGCTTCTACTCTGTGACTGAGCACTGCTCACTCTGGCTGCCATGTCAGAGAGCACACCAGCCATGCTCCCCTTCACCCTGTCCATTGCAGCTGGTTTGGATGAATCTGAGCTGTCTTCTGACACCGCAATCTAAAATTTGACAAAATGCTTTGTAGTTTTGGCATAACTTTTAGTCCATCAAATTATTTGAGAATTCAGTGATGATGATTATGATAATTATGATTAATATATTAGAATTCACATTATCAGTCCTTCCTTTCTCTATGAGAATTTTTTTTAAAAGTGCATGACAATCAGGTTGTACACAGCAATCGTGTTTCAAATTCACCAAGTAACAATCATCATGGCTAACAATTGTCTGTGCTATGAATTTGTGCTTCTGTTTATTAATTTTACTCCCCTCCTTTTGTATCTACCAGCTGCCTGCTCTTTCATCTGAGCTGAAGACCCATTAAGAAAAGGCACCGAGCACACACGCTCACAAAAAAGCTATCTGAAGCTTTATGGTAAAGACATCTTTACCCTCTCCCACCAAAAGTCATAAAATCTCATGTCTTTATAGGAACAGTTTTCAACCCCAAACTCTTTGCTACATCTTCTGTGGCTGCTCTCCAATAATAGTCTCATGCCACCTTTATGGAGCACATAAGAAAGATATCAATAACCAGAATCAATCCGAATTTTTTTATCAGAAGATGAGAATCTCAGAGCAAGAAAACGACTTACTTCCAGTGCAGGAGGTGACTGTGTTTCCATGTCTTCACCAACATCATCAAGTCCTTCATCTACTGCTCGAGCAAGAATGCGAGCGACACTGGTGTGACTTCGTCCTTGAGCTGCCATGGTGGGAATGACACCAGCATAGTTGGCAATTTCAGGATCTGCCCCTCGACGCAAAAGCAATTCCACAATTGGCTTTTGATTTCCCTCAGCAGCATGGAACAAAACTGTTCGACCACTCTTTCCATCCTAGAGAAACATAATGAAGTGTGACTAAACCAGGTTTTCAAAGTTATATGTCGAAGAAAAATCTAGCCTGTTGGTGGAGCACACAAGCATACATTATTTTACTCAAGAGAACGATCACTTAAGCACAATATTGATCAAAAGTTTGATGTTCATTATAGATTATACCCAACCATTTTTCATCAGGTGTTTCAATTCCATCCACACATTTTCCAGTAGTTCCTGGAATATGAAACTTTTGACCAGTCCTGTGCATAATCATTGAACCTTTAAGTATATCTTTCCATCCAGAAATTCCTTGTCATACATTCCACCACAATATAAAATGCAACATAACTGATATGTAGTCACATGCAAATAAAACATACAAATCAATGAAAACAAAAATGAAGACAGTAAACTACTAAACCATGATGTTGATATCAGCTCCATGATCCAGCAGTTTCTTGACAAGTTCGATGTCATTGTTCATCACAGCTGTGTGCAGTGGGGCCATTCCTTAAAGATGGCGAGATAAATTTAATGATACACATAAAAAAAAAAAAACCTAAATGTTCAAATGTTAAACTAAAATCTATATACATATCCCTTTCTTTCAGATTAAAGGATTTATGTAGCACCATCACTATGTTCTTATCAAACTGATGACATATTTGAGAAGGTAAACAATGATTTCACCACACAAGGTTTTAACATTTTTTAAAAATATGTATGTCACCTTGATATTGCCTGTATTGCTACACATTTCACAGTTATGTACATCCTGTCTTCTAATTTATTACATGAAACTCATGTCCTTTAACCTCACCACCTAAAGTCTGCTTCAAATTCTGTCAGCAATGGAACGACCGCATGTTCATCACTGTCATAACTGTCATATATATGCATGCCATAATCATGCGGCATTAACTAACTTCCTCATGCACACACACGTTCAGTTAAAATATTCCCAGATACAGTTTAGCAAAAATTGTTTTTATCCCTAACCTTCAAAATTACGATAGTTGAGATCACATCTGTGTTTACTCCACTGTAACAGTGCTTCAAGGCAGTCTGGATCTCTGCCCTGGACAGCCATGTGGATGCTAGTTGACCCTGAGCTGTCCACAAGATTAGGGTCTGCACCAGCGTCCAGCAGCAGTTGTATGCCAGGCAAGTAAGCCAGTTTGATGGCCAGGTGCAGGGGTGTCTGTACTCACAAAGAACAGAAATAGATATTACTGAATAATTACTGTTAAGTGAGCTCATTTGATGGCCAAGTGTATGGGTATCTGTAGACCCACAAGATTGAAGACCATATGCTAGTTAAGTGAGCTTGTTTGAAGGGACAGGTGACAGATGTCTGAAGAGACAAGACATAAACATATTCCAGCTTATCTCAGTTTGGTCCATTTAATGTTAGGTTCCCACAATCACTGACACACAGGGCAGATATATCTACAAATATTTCATGCTCTACAAAATCTTTCTCAATCTCTTTCAATTGTATTAACAGGTAAACACGTGTGCATACATGCATGCACACACAGACACAGACTTACTTGCTGCTGCTTATTGTATCGGTCCACACTGCGATACACAAGGCCCATAAGCTGTATCAGTTTCTTGACCATCATATCATTTTCATGGACTACAGCAATATGAAGAGGTCTGTGGACATAGATCAGTGTCCTTATCAATATTACAGGCAACATAGATATTTTGATTTCCTTTATAATTTCACATGCAGGCAGACTGTGTTGACGCACTTCAAGATTGCTGTGAAACCACAGACTGGAATGTGTTTGTTGGCACTTTCTCTGACATTACTGAAGTAGCTGACTGTGTGACTGACTATATTAATTTCTGTAAGGATTCTATTTTAACAAAGAAAATCATCAGAGTTTACTCCAATAACAAGCCTTGGGTGACAAAGGATATTAATGGGGTTGAAAACTAAAGAAAACAGCTTTCAGGGACAGGAAGACACTGAAAGCAGTAAAGAAAGAACTTTAGAGGACTATTAAGGAGAAAGAGAACATACACAAAGTCAAGAAACATTTTCTAGAGCATAATATGAAGAAAGTCTGGGAGGGAATAAAACTGATGAATGGGGACCAGGGCAGGTGCGATGACAGTTGTCATAACATGCACACTCTTAAAGCAGACAGTCCTGATAAAATAAAACTAATCTAAAGGTTTTGTGCTGACCAACTTGCCAAAATTCTGTTAGGTTTAACCTGTCTCTTTTTAACAGCTATGTCCCTTTACTCTGGAAAACATTCTGCATTGTGCCAGTGCCAAGAAACATTCTGTGGTAGAGTTAACATCCTGTTGCTTTAACCTCTGTGATGATGAAAGGTTTTGAAAAGCTAGTTCTCAGACACTTTCAGACACAAGTACTAATGCAGGACTCTTTAGATCCCATACAGTTTACCGACAGAAGTAAACACAGCAAAGAAGATGCTATATGTCTTAAATAGAACTTGCACACATCTAGAGTACCTGAACATCTGCATTCACTTAATGTTGTTGGGGATTTTTTTTTTTAACACAATACAATGCCATTTGCCTGTACAGAAGGGAATTCGGTCGGATAAGCACTGATGGCAGAACTTTTTTGTGGATTTTAGAGTACCTGATTACTTTGTTGCATGGTGTGATAATTATTTGGAGTTGAAACGAAAGAAATGATTGTCTATATTAGAAAGGACTGGGTTGCTTTTGATGAAAGGAGGAGTAATAAGAGTGGAGGGTTACAAATATTGAGGTATAATTATTGATAAACTTGGAAAGCTCAGGTAAATAATATTATTAAGGAAGTGAATAGCCACCTGTACTGTCTCAGAAAGATAAATTCTTTTAATGTGTACTTAGAATGTCTGCAAATATTGTACACATCCATGTAATACAGTTTTCCTATTTTGAGCAGTAATATGGATGTGTACAGATTTTTAATACTTGCAAGAAAGACTGTAGGTGCCAGCATAAATGAAATGGATATAGTCAGTTTATGTTCTTTTCTTATAGCCTGTGTTACTGTTTAATACAAAGTGATGTTATCATGTTACCATTGGAAGACAAAACAATTTCCTGTAAAAGATTAAATACAGATATTTTGTATTTGTCCACACACACAAGCACATATTAAACTCATTCCCTCCTTCCTACTCCCCTCTCACACCCAGTTAACATTTAACATGTACCTAATCTTTCTTACTCTTAAAGCTACCCCAGACTCTATAGGCGAATGAACACCTACACTCACCCATAACCCTACCCCACCTTTATATACATGCGTGCATGCACACACACTCAGAAAGAGGGAGAATGAGTCTTATCATTATAGTACATGTAACCCTGTTAACTACACACACGAGTGTATGGGATGAAAACCAAGGAATTTATACACTTCACTCTTGGTTCTAAACTAAAAAAAATTCCTTATGTACATTAATTTCCCCCACCATGCTTCCCACTAATCCTAAAATCAAACCCTAACCCCAGCTATTTCCTTGCCAATAGATCTTTCTGATAGTTGATTCTCTATGATGACACGTGTACATGCACACACACAAAAGCCGTCTCAAGAAACAAAGGTTAGAAAAGCCTTACAAATCTCCATCTTCATCCGGTGTAATAGCTGTGTTGATCTCTGACAACAGCTGCAGACTAATTGCAGGTGGCAGAACTTGCGACAACAGGGCTGCTGGCGTAGGACCAGGCGACACAACTGAAGAAGAAAGAGAAAAAGGTTGAAAAACAAATTTAAAAGCATTATCTACACTGGCGCTGTTTGCATGCTTAATCCCTCAACATATTTTCTATTCACAGGCCTGATTAACAACTTATTTTCTACTCACAAACCTGACAACAACAAAAAATGTTGTTAATTATGCATATATGTTTAGCTGTGTACTCATGTGCTCACATGTACTCTAACAAGTTTCATACATGCAATGAGCGCTTTTTCATTGTTGCAATAGAAACCTTGTCAAAACCACCAGCATACACATGCTGCATTAATGAAAGCAATACAGCAACACACTCCTGTATATTTTTACGGAAAAATGAGAGAATGAACTTTAATGTGGAACTACTGTAATTTTACCATGTATTTTCATTGTGCCTATAACCCAAGCCAAAAATGTTGCTCTTGAGACACAAGGGAAAGCTGTAATATATCCTACTTGAGGATGCCATGCTTGAGTGTTTATATGCTTTGCTGACAGCAGCCTGCATTCCTGACAGTCAGTTGTCAGACTCATAATGAAGGTGTCACTTTTACAAGACCTGAGGTTAAGCTGCTGCTCTCTAACAAATAGTCTGAGCTTTGCTGCAGACTATGCATGACTGAATCAAAAGCAAACCTATATTTTAAAAAAGAAGAACTGTGATAAAATAGGTCTAAATGGCAGTTTCTAGATTCTCAGAATTTACATCTAGCATCATTAATCTTAATATCAGGACACTACATATGTGTGAAACTCCAGGAAAAGCCTAAAATTAACAGCTATTTGGATGCAATGATCAAAAGTGATACAATTCTGTTTTTAGCAGATCGGAGGAAAGTCTTTAACAGACAGCTGCAGAATGTAACATTTATCCCCAGATCTGGTCAGCACCACCAACCATGAAGTTTCATGGTTTTATGAACAATGCATACAAACACAGATAAAGCATAGAACATTTTTATTCTCTGAGACTTTAATAATTATGATCTCAACGACGAAATGCCCTCCCTGTGTTGGCTGCCCCACTCATCAGTGTGAGTGTAAGTAACTGTATGGGTGTGTAAGGTATACCTATAGTAGCATCTAACAAAGGAAAAGTTCTATCTCTGTTGTGAACAGAAGTAGACAATAATGATTATTGTATTGTAGATAACAGCTACCGCAGGATACCACAAAGATGGCAGCGCATAGTAATAGATATGCACTTGGGACAGTTGCTATATCATCTGGCAGCAGTCAAAGGTCACAAGATGACTGTAGTCCATGGCC
Source organism: Pomacea maculata (assembly GCA_004794325.1). Lineage (NCBI taxonomy): Eukaryota > Metazoa > Mollusca > Gastropoda > Architaenioglossa > Ampullariidae > Pomacea > Pomacea maculata. Next base: position 1,716,447 of record SRHC01000131.1, on the reverse strand, counting down.
AGAGCCAGTGTACTGCTGTTGTTCTTTCTCTCACCCCAAGCCATTGCGTTAACTCAATCTTGATAAGCTGAAATGCCTAATTAGCTGCTGACCAACTAGTGGACTTGCAAATATTCTGAAAATGTTCTCATGAAATACTGTGTCTGTTGTTCCATGAACTACTGCACTCAAAAGAACAATAAAATCTCCATGAGGGTAGATATCGTGAAATGTATTTCTTATATGGTATCACAATTAAGTTAAAAGTCTGAGACTTGCCCTTTCTTACCCTGTGCAGGTATCTCTATTTGCTTCTCTGCTGTCTCAGCTGGCCCATCAATTGTGGAGGGTGTTGGTGTCTCAGCTTTTGCTGTGGCAGTTGTTGTCACTGATGGTTGAGATATTGGTGGAAATGATGATGTGGTTGGCAGGGTTTGAGGGGAGGCAACTGGACTGGTAGCTGAACTGATGGACAAAAATGTTGAAGGCAGAGGAGGTGTGCCTGAGACCGACTCAACAATCTTTCGCTTCTTCAGAGGAAGAGACTTATCACTGCTGTCTCTGGGCTGAGGACTGAGTTGGGCCTCAGGACTAAGCAAATCTGGCAACAAAGGTGTCTGCACTGAAACAAATTATTCATGGTAAAATGAGAATTATTTGATGTTCCACATGCATCATCAAATCTAAATAAAATTCAGTAGTTGTGAATTAGTTTTCTATACTATTCTTGTGTCTTGTTTACACCTAATCATCTTTCACACTAAGCTATAAACATTTGTAAGCTCAAATTGCTGGTTACTTGTGAGTTTACAGCCAGGTAAAAAAAGAGGCTAAATGTTAGTGATATATGTTTATAGAACTGATAATATAGAATTTCAAGTCTCAACAAATAAAAAAAAAAAATGCAAAAGCCGAATCAACTGGTTCTTCTTGCTCCTCTTTCTGCTTATATTTACTCAAATAAAATTACAAAGATGTTTATGTGTATACAAAATATATCTGCAAATATAAGCCATCTTTGCATGACCAGAAACTCTATTTTCTAGACATTCTCTCAACAAATTCACCACAGATGCCACCCTACTTATGAACATTCGAGTTAAATCATTTGGACAGACTCGTATGCTCTTCTCACATATTAACTCAAATTTATAGTAACAATTGGAAAGATGATAAAGCTTTATTATTACAGCAATTTTATTAAAATGGCAAAATAACGACTTATGAACAATTTATGTTACTAACTTTTTCTGGAACGTAACTTGTTTATAAGTAGGGCGGCATCTGTAGTGAATTTATATATATATTTTTTTATGACAGTAATAGATAATAATTATTAGCCATGTGGCTTTTAAATGCTGCAGTATGTGAATGAGTTGTGATCATTGTGTAACGGTGTTGTTAGCAGAATTCTGTCCATAAACTGTGTGAACTGTGTAATGGCCATATGAGACAAATAAAGTTGTATTTGTATTGTAATTTTTTGTACCTTCTACGGTCCAAGTTATCGCCGACATATTGTCAATTCAACAAAACACTGACTCTTACTAAGATATCTGAAAATATTTTCCTACCTGTACTGTTCAGCTGGAGGGAGGCAATAGCATTAGGAAGACTGGGAAGATTCGGAATGCTGGGCAGGCTTGTGAGCCCAATGCTGCCCAAAGAGAGACTTGGCAGGGTGACACTGAGAGACAAACTGGGCAGATTTTCAGAAGGAGTTCCAGACCCACTTGCTGCACTTACAGGTAAGCAAGTTGCTGCAACAGTTGTGGGCAAGGCCACCGCTGCACTCTGTACAGGTGTGATTCTGGGAAACTGTTCTGCATCACTTAGGTGGCCCTGTGGTGCTGCTGCTGCTGCTGCTGTTGCTAGGCTTGCGAATGAAACTACAGGAATAATATGAGCACCTGTGTGGAGGTTGGTCCTATCTGAAAGCGTGTGTTCGAATCCCTGCGATCCTGCGAGGTGAAACGCAACTCCCGGACCACCACGAAGGCCAATCTGCTGCTGCGTTGTACCAGCCTGGGAAGTTTTCTCTCCTTTGCCAACATTTTTGGTGTTTTTGCGTCTTCCACGTGTAGCGTTCGCAGCATGCACAATCTGCACATGCGCAGAGTCTGTTATAGATGTCAGCGGCAACGAGAAATGGCCTAACGCTGATGAAGGCAGCGAAGAGATCGGCAAAACATGTGGCACACTCACCTGAGGTACGTTCAGGGTGACAGAGCTGACACTATTACCACTACCAGCACTCTCTGTTGTAGCTGAACCCCGTCCTCGACCCCGGCCACGACTTGACCTACTTTTGGTTTCGCGTCCCGTTTCACGTTGTTCGCTCTTGCCTCGGCCTCGCTCCTTCGTTCGGCTCTTCACGCTCTGTATTTTCTCCCCAGCAGGCTCTGAATCAGTTTGGAGGATGCTTATGGCAGGCACCGTGGTGTTTGCGCCCGGAAAAGTCGCCGGCAAGCCCAAGGAAGACAGCGCTTCGGCAGCTGCCATTCTGTCTTCAATCTCCTTTGGGTCCATCGTGCTTCGTGCGGTTGTGGTTACGCCTTGTGGAGTCGCACTTGTTGTCCAGTACTTTCCGTCGATTCTAGGTCGGTTACCTTGAAATTTCTGCACTGTAACGGTCATTGTGTACTGCTGCAGGCTTCAAGGTCGCTACAGTCGATCCACATTATTGATTTATCGCTCAACATGCGATTTCAACGGAAAAACCAGAATCTTCGAATGTCAGTGGAAAGCACCGACTTGCCAGGGAAAGTCCCGCTTGTCACGTGGGCTTGGTGACCCAATCGGAACGAAGAGCCACGGGGATTTCCCACTCTGTGAGCATGTCCGCGAGAATACAAGTTTCTATTTTTAGAAACTACCAACCGTTTCGAAATCCCAAGGAAACAAAAATGGCCGCCGCGTTGACTTATTAGAACTCTCGTAACAGAATAAGTCGTTTACGGTTTGTGAGTGTGAACATCTTAGCGCAATAGACCGTCGTCTTCATGGAAACATACATGTTGAATTTTTTTTTTACTAATTTTAGTTTGCTGAGGAAGGCAGTTCTCGATGCTTACGTATGTGTTTATACTTGGTAATGGCCTGACCACGTGCTCATGGCCTCCACGTAAGCTTCCTTGCAAGGGGGTCGTTTCAGTCGATGATTTTCAGGAAAACAGCTTGCGGCGGTTTCACTCAACTCGTTAAAAGAATCAAAAATCGATTGCTGCACATGTGTTCGTTGTCGTAACAACCAGGCGAGACATGTAACACGGAAAATTTGAGTGTGTACTGTCTAAGCCACTTCGACTGCCATGATTAACGACAAGCTGGTATTGTCGATCTAAATTCTGTATGTACAGTCCACCAATCCATTTTTCCTGGAGCAATAAACATATATAACCACATTAAAATAATTGAAATTTCCATTGGATCGAGTGGGATTGGAGTTCTAAGGAAAGGAGACCAAATATAGTTCTATAGATTAGAGTTATTACGGAGATATATCAGAAATGTGTGATCAAAGGTCTATTTCAACTGCGACAGTGCCTGCATTTTCTCAAGGTGACATGTTATTTGTCTTCCTTGTTGCCCAGTATAGGTCGACTGGCGAAGACAAGTCGGTCGAGACTCACATGACAGTATAGTACACGTGACCGGCTATTCCGTAAAGGTTAACATGAATTCTTCTCGGCGTGAATCAGGACCTGCATATGATTGAGTTTATGAGCACTAAATGTGACTCAGCAACAACAATAAAGAATTAAATTAAATAAATAACAATTATAACAGATGAGAAGGCTACTGATAGATGACTAATGTAATTTACATACACACATGTGCGTGCGTCACACACACATAGGGCACCAGGAAGGGGAACAATACACTGCATACAGCATTACAATTCATGATCAAAAATGTGACATTTTTTTTTTTTTTTTTTTTTGTGGCAACAGTTTGATTAGAACGACCCCAGGTTGACACGTGTCAAGAGCCTCAGCTCAGTGTGACCGCGTGGCGTGACGAACTGTTCCCAAAATAGATTGCAGCACCACCATCGGCAAGGACTGAATGGCGACCTGTGAACACTCGGCGGGACGAGCAAAGGCCGCTCTGCCTATTCGCTGTGACAGCAGGTACACAGGATGTTTGTGGTTAATAACACAGTGGGGGGCGGGGGAATAAAAAAAATATGAACTAAAGAACATTCTATAATTTCGCAGGCAGCTTGCCAAATGAAAGGCCTGCAGGTCAGTAAATCATGACCTCTTTGCCAACAGCCATCACTTACAAAGCGTCGACTTCTCCCTGCCGCCATAACAAGCAGTTCTACATAACATCACACACCTCCCCTATCCGACTCCAACCCCACCCGACTCCAACCCCACCGATCCCACATGTACATTTTTTTTTTCAAGGAATGAGCGCAAAGGCTAAAAATAGACGCTTACGCGGCAAAGCTGTTGTAGCGGTTACACAACAAGGCGGGCGCCTGTGAACTGGTTCATTGTCGGCAAAATGCACCTGCCCTGTGACCGAGATGACATCATCGGCAAGCAAAAACAAACACGTGTAGTCCGCCGATGCCTGTAGCTAATAAATTTCCAAAAAAATTTATAAAATGCAGATATCGAGATTAATGACCTTATTAGGGGGTAGGGGGAGGAATTAATTTATTCCTTGATGCAGATATGAAATATTTATGAACATTGATTATCTGGACCAGGTGAAGGTAGAGGCCTTGTGTCGTGTGTCTGCAAGGAAATGAAAGGTTGGAGCATTGCATAATGCGGGGGATGAGTGTGTGCTGGGTATAGAGAAGCAGGCCGGTAGCTGCACCATGGTTATGTTACCCGACAGTCGACGGTTCGACGCCAGTAACTGCACATTTTTATCAACAGGCTTTCTCAGTTTCACTGCATGTGGGCGATTTCCATCCAAATTAAATTATAAATGAATCAATGCTGTAAAATCTCCTTTCTGAGAGGGTCATTTTATACGAGAACCTGCCTCGATTTTCCATAACGTGGAAATTTTCTTTTTCCTGGATATTTCAGTTTGTGTGGGAGGAGAGATGCAATTCACTTTTAATTTAAGAGTAAAACATTAATTACTTGTAATTTCTCAGCAATTAATGCTCTGAAATCGTCCTACCAGACGCCTCTTCAGCTGTCACCGTGCTGAACTGGAAAACCTTTCTCCTTCCTTCCTCTTGCTAAGATTTTATTTTCTTGCCCTGGCACTAACTTTTATTTATTTTTATTTCTTTTTAAACTTCGAGGCAGCTTAGAGAGAGAGCGTGAGGTGCAAAGTGTAAACGATCGGAGTTATTTCCACAACATGAAAGCCAAAAGCTAATCGATCCGCGTGCGCGACCTTTCACCTTTTGAACTCTTTAAAAGCAGCCGTGCAATGAAAGCTTATTTGAGTGGGTTGTAGACTAATTATTTTTTTAAACCTAGTTGGGCACACTGTAGTTAGAGGTGCAACAATGGCATAATAAATTTGGGGAGGGGTATCTACACTTTCGGGTAGGCAAGGAGTGTTAAAGGAACTTTTGTTGTATTTTTATTTTATTTGTAAGACATTAACCAGGGTATAACTTGAGCTTAGCTCTCAGCCGCAGAGAAAAGTGTCAGGAAAATATAGTTTAGGGGGTGTATCCTGCATGGGGACATTTCTTTCAGGTTGACTGGTTGTCGGGGATATGCGGCTTTGTGTCTATGAGTGAGAAAGAGAGAGAGAAAGAGAGACAGAAAAAGAGAGAGGGAGCGTTTCTGCGTATATGAATGAGCCCGTCCATGAATAACCAAGAAAACAAGAATTTGAAGTGCATTCATGAACGTACAGTGCGCCTAAACTTAATTAACTTTCAATGTGTGCATGGAGAGTTCCAAGACGAGAAGTGCTTGTGTACTCTAAGCTACCCTACGAACTCTTGACCTCTTGTAACCTTTAGTCCTGTTTCATCAATAATCCTCTAATGGGGACAACGGTTACGACAGCAAGCCTGCTCCCCGGGTGTTGATCTTCAGTCACCTGGCTACAAAGTTTGCTGATTTTTTTTATCGTTGTAATCATCTTCATCGTTGTCGTCGTCGTCGTCATCATCTCCCTTCTGCCCAAGCTAGTTTGCTGATAGGCAATTACTCGAACCTCTATGGATGCAATGCACAGTGTTCTGAACCTGAGACCGTTTCCACGCTCCTATCGATTCCTCCTCCCACACACGCGCGCCCGCACGCACAGAAGACTGCATTGAAATTTTGATTGAAATGTCGTCCAAGCTCGTCCCTAGACAAGTCAAGGCAACCACTGGTTGTTGGGTAGTGCAGGCTGATCATGCAGTGGGTTTACATTGCTGTTGTTGTCGTTTTCGCTGTAGTAACCTCCCATTATCGTCGTAATTATAGTCGTTGTCAGTCCTACTCCACCTTTTTGTTTACCTTGTGCTCATTCTATTTAAAGCCATGATGTCATCGTGCCGGATCCAGTTATGTCCTGTCGTTGTCATTTCTTGGTCTCGTCGATCTCGTTCGATCATTGGGTGTAAAACAAATTAAAGACACTTGCCTGGACGGGATCCCCTACTCGGAACCCTAAATAATTTCAACCAGGGTAACACCAGGTCAATATGGCAGCCCTTCCCCTCCGTCTTCTCCCTCAAGCGCACAGACATGGCCAACACTAACAAGTCGTGGCTTCCTATCGACCCAATAAAAAAAACCAACAACAACAGAAAACAGAAGACAAAAGATTCACCTCTAAAACACGGCTACATTAGAAATGCTGCAGCAAATGTCTGTGAAAATCAAATCACCGCCCTTCTCTCTACCCCTACTACTGTTTGATCAAATATAGCACAACAATTTTTCAAGTTGATAATTTTGCATGGCCCGCGATCATTCATTCGTCCCTTGATTGACAACGATTGTTGAGAGGAGCACATGGATAGACCGTCTGTGGACAAAGCCCACCATTCACATCGGTTTTAGTTGATAGTAAGAAGGTCCTGCACAGGAGACCAGCCCATGTCTTCACGTGTGTAAATCAGTTATCCATCCGCGATGTCGACCACCCACCTTGAAGGACAAACTTCGACAAGATGTCATGCCGGGTCACGTGTTCTCCAAGAAGATGCTGAACAGCACTCTTCACCTACACCTACGGTCGTGTGAAAGTAAACTGCTACTTGGTTATGTTTTGAAGGATGATGATGTCTTTGAAATATTCAGGAGAAGGTGTCCATGTCTTCGATGATTGAAGTCTTGTGTTTACCTGTCTTCGTAAGGGTCCTCAGTATAGTTGGTTGGCCTTTTAGCTGACACCTCTTCTATGGTCGGGCATTGATCTGCGATTCAATTTTCCCTACCTGACTTCTTCCTTTTGTTTATGGCACAATTCACTTCTTTGTATTTGAATGCTTATTCGGGTTTTTTTTTCTTCTTTACTCTCTTCAAAGCCCTCCTTTATTCACGGAGGTCTTGGGTGTTCGTGACCAAGGCTTCCTCCTACGTCCTGACACATCATAGGCTGTTGACAGTTGCACCTCTTTGATGTTTCAAGCGAGGGTGTCTACATCACAGCCTATTCATTACCTTCAACAGTGACTTTGAAGACCTTTGCAACATCTTGCATCTTCTCCAATTCAAAACGAATTCGAGGGATGTCTGAGGGGCGCTTCAACTTCAGTCTCATTAACACAGGGTATTGGTCATTCCCTATGTTAGGGCCATGATAATGGTGAATTGTCCAGGCAAAAAGATGAAGTCGACTTGGTAATGAATTAATTCATCTAGTGAGTGCCAAATGACCGTCCTGGATCTTTCTGGGGGATGTAATGTGTTGCGGAGGTAGTGCATGGGTTAGTTGTTTCATTTGGTGAAAAATGTGCGGACATGCCCTGTACCAATGAACGGTCCTTCTCTTAATATCTGCTTAATGGCCCGCGAATGATGTTATAAATATCCAAATGGTCCTTGGAGGAAGAAAAGGTTTCCCAACCCTGCATTAAAAAAATCTCACGAGTGCAATAAAATAAACATCAAGCAATTAAGACAGGCAACAAAGGAGCACTCAATAATGTCATCTGGTACTGTTTTTCACTTTCCTCTTTGATTTTGTTGTGTTCAAGACACACTGACATGAAATTTTTATAACATGTTTTTTTTTTTTTGTTTTATTTTGTTTTGTTTTTTTAGTAAATTTTCCTAGGGGTGGATGGTTATTTCTGTAAAAGTAGGATGCGCATATTGAAATGCTTATGTTCTTCAAAGTTGGTCAAATGGTGGAGTCAGTCGTAGGAGGGAGGGACTACATTTCCTCTTTACATGAGAAAGTCATGCTTGATTTCCTTTTTTTTTTTTTTGCGCTTTTTTACATATTTGTCACGGTCAGGGCAGGAAAAGGGGGGACAGGGTAGAGCTGCCCCTGTGTTCCTACCCCTCTGCCGCATGGAAAGCGTGGAAATCGTGGGTCCTCGGATTTTTCGGGCCTCACGTGCAGTTCGGGCCGTACTCACCCTTTGTCCAGGTAGCTGCTGCTACTGTTGGCTGACTGCTTTTTCTTTTTCTTTCGTGGGATCTCTGAGCAGGGCTGAGCTGCTCCCTAGGCGCCCTCCCCACCCCATTGCCTCCCAAAAGAGAACTTTTCATCAATTATCAATAAATGTCACAAACAGTTTCAACGTGGAAAGTGTCATCATCATAAACTGCAACATACTTTCCAGGTTTTATAAATGTAAACTGGGGATCTCATCCTGAGGCAGATTCAGCCACAGCTGCCCCAAGACTGACGGGCGTAGGTCCAGCAACAGCCGCTACAAGAGGATTTTGGTAAATTCACTGAGCGTGACCACTGATGTGAGAGTTAACTGACCACCATGGACAGGAACGCCGTAGGACCGAATGTCGGCAAATGTCACGTGACCTCGAGCTGCCAGAAGCGAACAATGGGTCACAGGACATGTTGCAGGTGAACAAGGTGACATTGGTGAAGAAGGTGACGAACGGTGTTTTTGCCTCTTTCTCAGAGCTTTTTTCGTGCGACGTGAAAGTAAACAGTAGGGTCACCACGGTTCCCCGGCATCACACCTGAGCTGCAACAGGTGAAAACAAGGGTCAGGAAGTCAAAACGAAGAAGAGCGCTGGGCAGAAAGTGGAGTTGACATCCAGTCATAAAGATGAGCCGATGGATATCGAATACCTGTCATTTGCTATTTGCATCTTCATCAGTGTGCCAGAGAGGGTCACCCGCATTGATGACCACGATGACCTGTTCTTGAGCCCAGAGTCCGCACAGGACGATATAGCCAACTGTCAAACTGTGTCACACGGCCAACGTGCCATTTATCTTCACAAAATACACATTAATAAAGAAACGTACTCCACCCCTAACTCGGGTACCCCTGAGTCACCTACCTACTGAGGGGAGGACTAGCGCCCAGCAGGTGTGGTTGTCACTTATTCATTCGGAACCATTTGCCGTTCTGTCCCGATGACCACTGATGTGGGACAGAAGTGTGAGCTGTCGAGGGACTACCTTCTCAAAGACAAAATCGTACAGTAAGACTTTTTCCATCTTGGTAGCGTGTCAGGGTGGACCATTTGGATCCCTCTCTAATTTAGTACGATGTCTCTTCAGGCGGGAGAAGTGTGAACTGTTTATGGTTTTTCTCTCCCACCCCCTCTTCGACTGTGGGTCGGGGAGAAACATTTGGCAGTGCTCCTGTGTCATATCAATTATAACTGTAATGGTGCACAGGACCACGTGACATTTGCGAGAAGTCACGTTAATTATTTTACCACATTTTTATTGGTCTGTTTTGTAATAGCACTTCATGTCAACTTCTGGGAATGTTGATTGTGTGTTTGCTTGGGTGCTGGTGTTGATACTTGTGTTTGTTTGGGGTTGGTGGGGGGGTTGTAAACATATTTTAAGAAGTGTCATAAAATTGTTGCTGCAGTTTGATTCTTTAATAATTATTTGTCTCTGGGAAGGGACGCTCCATGCTAATCTCGTGTTTCTTTTTGAGAATAGATATGTCCACGTGTGTGTGACAAATACTACTGGCTAAAATTTAGGGTACTTAGACCTCTGTTGCTAATTACTTTGAGGCTAGACGTGGTGGCAGTTGTATTAATCCATGATAAACGACAGACCAACCCACAAACATGACAGCTATGAATAGTGAATCGGAATTATCACTCTCTCCTTTTTACACTTTCATGTCTTCCCCGATCAGTTCCTACTTTCTCTTGGTTATATGAGTATGTGGCGAACAGGTGTAAACTATGTGTCATAAGTTTTTATTTTTTTGTGTGATTACATCATGTCTTTCGATAAACCTCTCCTGCATTTAATTGTATTTTTATTTCAGCGTAGTACCGAGAGAGAGAGAGATTGTGATTTTCAGATGAAATACATATATCAAATACAATCACACTGACACACCACAGACTTCTAGCTCCTCCGAAGTTCTTGTCGAACAACAACTGCAACGCACGTCTCCTCCCGACGACCTTTATACAGTCGGAGGTTGGATTGTGTCGCAGCTGTCTCAGCCCCAGTGTAGTGTTTGCGAACACAGTCCTATATATATGTCACTCAAATTAAAAACAAAAACAGGCCTTTCATCACGCTCTCCCAACGACCTGTTGTTCTCGCTCACGCGCGTCTGGGCTTTTCTATTGTTGTCCGGTTTGACTGTCGGTTTGTCCTTTGTCTTCTCGGCGGCTTGCTTAACAATGTTTAAAGAAGCAGAAGTGTGAATGTGGCCTATATTTGCTCCCATGATTTGTGATAACCTTAAAGGTTTACTAGTAGGTATACTACTATTTCTCCTCCTTTTAAATCAGGAGACTTTTTTTATTTTCATTTTTAACCAATGTAGCTTTAATGGGTTTGCATAATTGCATACGCGCGCGCGTTCTTGTATGTGAGGAGAGAGTGAGGTAGAGAGATGATATATAGACTGTGCGGAATCTTTATATAAGTGGTTACATTTGATGCAGAATATAATCTTCAAAATCGGATAAGCTCTCGGCATTCAAACTTACAAACACCACACTGCATAAAAGGTCAAAACAGCGGCGACATCACTCATCTCCACTGATGTACCTGCACTCCCATTAACAGAAGCCCTGACAGCGCAAACACAAGATCCTTATGTCAATGTTTTTGACTATCTGCGCATGACAATTATCTCGAGATTGAAACTGGAGTTGATCCCCAACATTTGAGGAAATATTCTGAACTAAGCTTTTAGTCGTAGCCATTTCTTGTCACACTCCCAAAGGTATATGCCTGTAAACAAAATTGTCACATTCAACAAATCCAAGATTAGCATAGAAACAATCTGGTCTTTTGCATAACTAACCAAAAAAGCATTCATTTAAAAAAAAAGCACCCTAGTAGGTCTTTAATCGCAGCCACATTAGGTTACTGTTGTTTTCACGGCCTACCCTCAACCTTACCTGTCCATGTTTATGACCTACTCTCAGGCATGTCGCCGTCCAAAACCATTTATCAGACTTGAAATGTTTTGGGCGTTTCTCGTTTTCTCAAGTTTCGGTGTTTAGACGGTTCTGCCGAGTTAAAAAATATATGCTAGCATGAATCTGCGTGCTCTCTCCCCACCCTGTCTGCTGTGCATCCCTTTCTACTCATTGTCACCATCTATTTCTGTTGACTTCCCTTCCTCCGTCGAGCTTCCGCAGGTGAAAAATAATAAATACGGACCCAGCAGTGGCTGTATCCTTGACGACATGAATGTAGAAATGTTTTAATATCTTTGGGCCTTGTATTCAATGTGTATCCTGGTATCTAACCAAATCAAAGCGGAGGGTCTTAAAGCTTTTAGAATATTTATTTTAATAAAATTCAGTCATTACAAAGAGGTCATCATTTCAGTGGGTCTTAGGTGAATGAACACTGCCTGCTTAACCGGTTTTCACCCGACTGAGACCCGGAACCGACCTCTAACGGATGACTTATTTACCTAAACATGAGTCACTGGGAGGTCTCATTGCAGATGGTTTATCTCACGGTCCTTCAAAAGGTCTGCAGTTTCTCTCTCCGACTTTTGTTATCGTTATTGACAGTTAAGTCACCGCACATCAGCGAGTGCGAGAGGAAAGGGAAGAGTTAATTTAATTATGAACTAATATTTTTGATAAATACTGACATCCAGGTGACATGTAAGTTGCCCATGATGCTTATAAAGTTGTTGTTAAAGACCAGGGCCCAGCTGCACAAGTTTAGGTCTTAAATATTTTTAGATAACAAGTTAAGACAATTTTTCACATCTAAATCCAAATTGTTTTAAATAAAACTGCTTAAGCCAGATTTTCGTTCCCATAGGCAAATTCTTCTATGTTTTGTGATTGCACAATGCATATACATATAGGAGCGATTTTTGAAGGTTTATATCTTTTAGAAAAGTTACAAATTATAGAAGCATGTTGTGCAGCTAGCCCCTGCAGAGAGATAAGTGTCTTTTCATTTCCACACCGCCTGTCGCTGCTTCTTGGGATAAAATCGTTACCTTGTATTTGTTCTCACTCGCAGCCCTCTCACATTAACATAGCCGGGAGAAACGCCACGTTGCTGCCCCATCCTTGCCTCATTGCATCATACACCTGCGCACTGAGCAAAGTTTAATTAGAGTTAAAAGTTCGAGCTTGGGGCAGCTGTTCGGCAGGTGCGAGCATCGACCTAAAATGAAATGTTATGCTGCCGGTCACTTCACCAACCATATTTGTACCCGCAATAAAGAGCAGGCATTGAACTCTGATCATCTAGCATGTTGGTTCTCATGTACCATGGGTGGGAACACTGTAAAACACACAGAAACATTTGTGTAATGTGTGTCTACTACCGCGCTGATAAACACAGACCTACACTATCGCGACCCTCGTACTGCAGACATGGATCAAGTAGGACTACACTTTTATCTTGTGCCTGCGTGACCAGCCAGCCAGCCAGCCGAACATTACGCAACAGAGTACACACCGACGACTCACTGAGTAACACAGGATTTAGTTCCTACACAAGGCGACACACTCAAGGTGAATGGATTAATTGCATACACAATATACACATAGATAAGATAAAGAAAAAGAGTAAGGTATCTGGGTAAGGCCATCTGCTCATAGGGCAGGAGATTATAAATGGTTGACCCTTTCTAGGATACAAGACATCTAAGACAGAACAGAAACATCTCCTGCACTGTTTTCAATGACTTTTAAAAAAAAAAAAGCTAACTGTTACTATGTGGAGTGGGGTGTCTGGCAAACCATCGACCCATGAGGATGGACACCAACGCTTATACCACACACATATACACTCTTGTGACACAGGGCAAGACAGGGCTACCTTCCTGTTTCAATAATCATACAAATGCCAGTTCATACTGCATAGCTGTATGGTGAATATTTCATGTACCCTTTCAGGCCTGTCAGTAAAAAATACTATGCTTGCTTCATTCAGGGGTGTAAAATTTATACAAGCTAGGTGACATTATTGGCCACTCCCTTCCTTACGCCTATTCAACCACCTTTTCTCAGAATCTTCTAGGTATGAAGAAACAGTTTCGCTTCCTAGTGTTTCATAGACAAGGTACAAGATCGTGTTTGATTGGTGCGTAAAGGAGAGCTGGGGGGGAAGGGGTTGGGATTGACATATTATATTGGGAATTCCCATTCTGCCTAGTCATTATCCACATATCCTTGCTCAAAAGCATATTCGTACACTCACACAACACACGCTGGATAACAGATCTTTATTCTGGAAATTCAAGTAATAGTTGCAATAAGATGTTCAGCTGAATTGCAAAATATTGATAACCCCTAAAAACCCAACAACAGAGGTAAAACAAGTAGGAAAGTCTTTTTCCCAGATTTATACAAAATTGAGAAGAGGTAATAAATATTGATAAAAAAACTCACAAGCTTACCAAATGTTACAAAAATATAATTCATAAAAATTATGTAGCGAAGCACTGTTTTAGTGCAAAAACAATGAACCTTTTAATGTCATGTAGGAGAGATAATATGAAATTTTAGTTAACCTAACCTTGACCTTACCTGGCCCTTTTGTCAATCCCCACGGTTCAGATACATTTGCTTCACCAGCCACCTTCTCGAGTCTTATTTCTGTGGATTCTGTAGGTAAACTAGCAATCTTTGTTACCATGCCTTCTACCTTCCTTCCCACTCCACACACCTCTTCACAGACATGTTTCTGTGATCTAGTCCCTTTAATGAGCCAGCATATGATATGATATGATATGAAGGAGACTTATAACGCGCAAAATCCGAATCCTTGGGAAACGCTCAATGCGCCGAAATGTTACAGAAAAGTACACCAATAAAACATTAGCAGCTGCAGAAAACCAAAAGGAAAGTTAGAATCAAACGATCGGACGGCTAAAAAAGGACCACAGTTGTGAGCGAACGATCTGCTGCTGCAAAGCGCATGACCACTACTCACAACACAGGACCACAAATCAGAAAAAGGAAAAAAAGGTGTTTGCATGGGCAAAAATGAAGGGTTAGATGATCAGGTGCTTGGCCCTGCAGTACAGTCCACAGTCCTCTTGACGAGTGCTGAGCTACATGCACTGTGGTCGTATGTCTATGACCTGTATATAGCTGATCAATACAGGCCACACTGTCAAACTGCACGATGACCTCCTCTGATGATTGTGATCAACATCTACAAGCCACATGATGCAAGTGTCTGTGTGTTGCATTCTGCGAACTGACTGGATCTACAGGCTGGATGTCGATCTCTCTCGCGTGCTTCACTCACTGTCACAGCGAACTTGAGTTGCAGTAAATAAAGTGAAGCGACGATCCCAGCAGTAACATGAATTTCATGATGGGAGGACCAAATTAAAGGATGAACACACACACATATGCATTTTGAAACACTGCTGTCAGTATCCCGTGTAACTGCCTCCAACATAAGAAAACACTTTCACAATGCATTATTTTTTCGACCATAAATGACGCATATAAAGGTTAGTTTTTCAAAATTATGGACCAGATCCAAAATTACTTAGGTCATATTTATTCATTCATTCCTTGACTTGGATCGGGCAGTCTGGTGGTGCAGTGCTTAGCGTCTCGATATATGCTAAGGTGATTGAAGATATATACACTATTAAAAAAACACACACACCTGCACTAAAGAATGACTCTATTGTCCAATGCTGCCTGATACTGTTGGTGAAATATCAATGTGTGAAGATAAGTACATTAGAAAGCAGACCTGAGAATATGCACAAATGGCAAGTAGATGCAAAAAGGCATGCATTTTAATGGAATGCACTGTTAGTTAAGCAGCCTCACTTTCTTGACTCACAAGCACCTGCTGAGGGTCTTCTCGTCTTTCTCAGCTCAGTTCCTCAGGACAAGAAAAATGTTTTCCATTCGTGCTTGGTAACCATACTCTGCAGCTAGTTTCTTACCAAACAGTCATTCTGTCCAGTACTGGGAAAAGAAAGAGGGAAACTGAAACAAAAAAAGTCACCAAAAAGTGATGGGTGGGTGTGGTGGAGAATGAGTGGAAAATGTGTGAATTAGGCACAACTTCTGTACTTCCAGCTGACTGAAACAATGATCTTCTGGCCCGATTATATCATATCATGTAGGTCAAATACTACATGTATCCTAAAAGAAAAAAACCAAAAAAAGAAACCCTATGGCTCATCATCTTTGTGATTACCTCAACACTCCCCAGTTAATCTACTGTTACAAGATCTCTGTATTACCTTCCTTCAGTATTATCTAAGCTATGACACGGCCCAGTGTTTTGAACTTTCTGCAAAAAAAGTATGGAAAGTTTTGAGTTACTCTACACAAAGAAAAAAGCCAGCTCTTAAAAACATTTGGATGGGACTACACCAGAAAGGTAAGTTCCCTAGGTGATCATCTCAAAGATGTCTTTGCTGAAAAATGGCTTTTAAAAATGTGACAGTCTGCTGCAATGTCATTTTAAAATTATTGCTATGAATGAATTAGGAATAAATAAAAATACAAGAGATGGCAAACTTGTTCTGCTTGCCAATCATATTTGAAATATTATGTTTACTTCTACAGACAGCATGTAATCATGGAGATGCACCCTTCAAAAACACAGCAAGGCCGTTTATCCCACTGTCAAATGTGCTTAAGAAGAAACATTTTATGGTCTAAAAAAGCAATTTCTTCTGTGTTCTTTTTGCTCTGAACTGAAGATGCTGTCTTGAATGAGCCTAATTACTGAATTTAATTCTGAAACCCTTTTCCACAGAGACAAACCAAAGGATGAGGTTTAGTAAGCCATGGGAGATAAATTCCAAGAAATTTAATATGTACTTCCTTGAAAGGTCAGTGAAGTTATTGCAGACTACAAAGAAAGAAATGAAGGCAACCACTCAATAACCAAGAGTGTACAAAGCATCTCAATGCAGAACCTCAAGAGAAGATGGTGAGAATCCTGCCCAACATCACCAGTCTCTAGAGTCTAGAGGTTCCAGGTTAGGGGCTGACCACATCACACATATTTTGCACTTATTATGGCAAAGTGCTTGTGGCTTATTGTTTGATGTATGTTTTAATAAACAATATTATTATAATACCTGATGTGATCAAAAGCTTCCCACTATCATGATCAATGAAAAATCAAAACTGCTTAAGTTTAGTAAATCATTAAAAAAGAAGAAATCCATAACAGTACTCCATCATTAAAAAAATCTGATTGATTAAAAACATTAAGGATAAGGTCAAGTCGTGACGAACTCCAATACACAGGAGTGGCATATGGGTAAACCAAAATGGATGTTAACTATCTACCTTGCAAGAGTTTAGCAGACTCCTTGTTCAAGGTGGAATTCTAACGCTTTGAGCGGCTCTCTTCTCTGAATTTCAGCCAGTCATCAAGTGCTTTTTTGTAGTCAACTCTGGCATTATGTATCCCCACCAGCTCGAGAACCTCTTGCATGCTAGGCCAATCTGCTGGATGCTCTTCAATATGCTGTAAGCAAGAGAGGAAAAAACGCCCATTCAAAGTTTTTGGAACATAACATGTAGCCTTGTCAGATTGCTAACCATTATTGCTGATTACTACTCACACCCTGGTTATCCATAATTCATCAGACATTTTTATGTTTTTAGGTTGGGGATCCTACTCTTCCATTTTACAGCATTTCCTATTGCAATTATGCATAAATCATGTAAGTGAACTCCGAATCACATAAAGAAAATTTGTCAAGAGACTATGAAAACACAAATGATTTGGTATCAGAGTCTAAAAAGAAAGAGTTTAAGTCAGATGTTTCATTGTGTAAAAACACTGTTTTCTTAAGACACCTGTAATCTATTATATTGTCATTACCTCAGTGACAGTTTTACATCCACGAAAACACATCACTTATAATTAAAGCAATTTCTTAACATGAAGGGTGAAGATCACTTTAGTATTAATACATGTTTATTGATATGTGTTTGTTCTGCTGTTTGATACAACCCCAAAAATGGTTAAATAAGAGTCTAACACCCACAATAATTTTACCTGAGTCAGAAAACCCTTGCATTTTATGAATGGGAAACTCCAATTTGAATGTTCTTTGTTAATTTAGAAGGTAATGCCTAAAGACTTAATAATAACAGATGGAAGCATGTTTTTCATGCACTGAAAGCAACTGTCAGCAAGACACAGCAACAGAGCACACCCCTGATGATTCCACTGATCAAACAGTGCTCAAGTCACATGCATATATATCAATCTGCATTGGTGTCTGCATGTGAACTGCACAAGCTATTTTTACCTGATAGAGAACATTTTGATCCTTGTCCAAAAGAAGAGTTCCTCCTTGTTGCCATGAATCACCAGCAAGATGGGATGTTTCCTTTGCTAAGCGGATACCTGAATAAAGTTAGTTAACAATTAGCTATTAAATTATATATGTAACATGGCACAAACCGTAAAGCTACCTCAAAAGAATCTGCAGCAAAAAGAACTGAACATGATGCCATGCAGTTCCTGAAGTCTAAGGTGACCAGACGTCCCGCTTTAGGCGGGACAGTCCCGCTTTTGACCTCGTGTCCCGCCTGGTCATGAAATGTCCGGGCGGGACGCCCAATGTCCCGCTTTTTGGCAAGTCCGTCAAATGCCCCGCATGTCTTTAAAAATCTGATTACCGTAAACTGATTCTCATCCGCGCCTTTGGTTTTGTCGGTGTCTTGTTGATCCCTATTTATATTTCGTGTCTCTGCGGGCTCCGGTGTTTGACCCGCGACGATAAAGACCTGCCGGCCGATATCTTATTGCACGCACCGCTAGTACATCGCCGGTGGTCGTCTGGTCGTCCCGCTTGAGGTGTCAGCTTCTTTGGTTACGGTTGTCCGAGTTCCCCCACTTCCCAGTGGCATTAACTTTCCTCCCTACCATAACTCACACCAGCAGGTGACTACACCCCAAACCTAGTGATAATGGAATGGACAACAATTGAGTACATAATGGCTTTCACCTGCTGTATTTATTGTGTAAAGTGAAGCTGTTTGAAGTCGCTCACTTTTCTTTGAAGGCATGCAGCCTCTAACGATTCCATCAGACATGTCAGTTATTTTTTTTTTAATCTTTTTACTTTCTCTGTGTTGGAATGCTTCGGACTGCCGATTTCTAACTCTGTTATACTTGATAAAATACATTTTTAGCAAATTAACCTAGGCTGATTTTTAAAAAAAATGAAAACAAGTGCATTTTACGTTTTGGCAGACGATGCCGATCCAAAGGCATCCACAGGCCACCCCTGGTTTGCTTGGTGATGGAGAGACGGGAAGAGAAAGTTTCACGGTGTCGTGAAGTAACTACGAAACAAGTAACTCTGACATCTCACTTCGGGCTTTGAGGTTGTAGTGCCAGCGGCGGGCCCCATCCTTTCCATTCACTGAATACATCAGTAACATATCCACCTCTTTACTGTCAAGTCCAACTTGCTTGCAGGTCCCCCAAGTGCCACATTAATCCAGCGACCTCAATGCACGAACGGTCTTCTAAACGGTTCATGCGCCATAAATCATTGTGTCCAGCGGCCCTCTGACACCTGGTCCGTACCCCGACAGCCCCGCCTACCTTAGGTCTGGAAATTGTATACTGCAGGTGTAATGCGGGTGTTCCTTCTTCAGACCAGAAAAAGAAAAGGGAAAACAATCCACTGACCAAGGCAAGGCCCCCTCACAACCGCGGGCCCGGGTACACCAGATACCCTGCCATCTCATCAAGCCTACGTCAGCACATTTCCCCTCACCTCTCGGCATTTCGTCCCCCCACCCCCGCGTGTTTTCCGCTGCCCGGCATTTTATTCACTTCCAGTAATCGTTTTCTTTGAGTACGGATCAGTGACTAAACTAATGTCGGGGACGATACCGACATCGCCAGTGAAAAGACAGTTAAAGGTGGAAACACTGAAAGGACTTTTAATTGTGAAGTGCAACTTTGACAGCGAAAATTCACGAAATCCTCGTGAAAAAGGTGTATGACACAATCTTGCAATGACCGAAACTTTACAAGGAGATTCACGGTCTGTGAAGTACGGTTTGGGAACAACAGCCCCGCAAGATGACAAAGGTGCCGGACCATTATTGCGACGATAATTTATACAGGCCTCACCTGCACGTCCGCAAAGTTGGCTGAGTGGGAGATAAGGTAGGAATATTTTAATTTAAATTTTAAATACCGGTTTTCTATTTAAAATGGAATACTATAGTGGCGTGGACAGATCTGCCGTTGAAGCATCACTACTCGGAAAAGTCAGAGGGAAGGCCCCCCCGTTTTTCGGCGCTCATCGACACGCGTCCCGCTTTCGCCCCCGAAAGGTCTGGTCACCTTATGAAGTCACTATTAAAACTATTCAAAGTATTTTCACTAGTATCTCACATTATATCATGCAAGAAATTCATGTATGTTTTGCTGTCAGGCAATTTCAAAAGAACAGTAAATACCTATTATTTTCTAAAAGGATGTTTTAATATCGTTATTTACTATAAAACATTTAACATTAAATTTGCTGACAAAAATAGATCAACATAACTCATTGGCCACACTCAACCCCCTACCGAGTGGTTTTTCCCATCACATGTGCACACACACACACACAATGAAAAAATAATCTCTGTGTATCCATACCTTCCACAATACCTTTCAGACCATAGGTTTTGAAGCCAGAGTAAAAAGGCCGCACCAGCGAACGGAAAATACCTCTTTTGAGTTGGAAATATTTGTACAGGCTAACAGAAGGGTCTGTAAAAAGGTCACCACAGAAAAGACCGGAGTTTCTCTGCAAGTATTCAGCCATTTGTTCTGGTGTTGAGCTTCCAATGAAAATCAGGCGAGTTTTGGTGGAGGAGAGAACATCCGACAGATAGGAGAGTGCCTGTACTTTGAGTAAGCTGTGGACACAAAATACAGAAACCTAAATTTAATGGCGTATCTCTCTCCTCAAAATAAATCAACTTACAGTTTAGTGATCCAAGGAACCAAGTCGAAACGGTAATTTATTTAATTGTTCTGTTTATAGCCACCCCATTCATGAAACAAATTTGATAAACAACCATCTCTACTAATAATCCTACCTCTTCTCGAAAGGATGAAAAAACTAGCTCACAACAAAAACTACAAAAAAGTTTCCATGGTAAAAAGTTGTCAACTCTTTTTTATCTTGCATTTCGCGTTTCATAATGTCACTCAATTCAAGAAAATTTACCAAGCCACTCATGCAAAGTTGCGCAGAAAAACCACCAAAGAATATTTATTATCCCCCATTGGAAGAATGGAAGAGGCGGAAACTTTCAATCCTGTTGAATCGAAAATTTCCAATTGATCGAGACTTGACGGCGAGTCAGCAGCGGCCATTTTGAAGAGCACTGTTAAGGGGGACAATCCATGTACACTTAGATTTGCTAACCTTCAAAGATGATTTTCGAAAAAAACATGTAATTTTTACTATTTCAAATCATTTGCAAATACTTAAGGCCTTTAATCATTAAACTTCCTCGAATATTTTTTTTACTGGTACTTCTTTAATTTTTATCACACTTTTAATTTTTCTGAAGCAAGAAAAATGTCAAGGCTATCTAGAAGTAAAACCTTCAACCCAAGAGGTTCAACCATACAGATTCCTGGTTCAACTTTGGTTCAAACATTCTCAAGGATGATGATGAAGTATGAAATGTTGCAAAAACAAATACGGAGCTTAGGGCACACATGAAAAGACTTGCATGAAAAAAAAAAAATTTCAACAGTTGTTTTATTTTTGCATGCACAATGTCAAACAATATTTTATGAGATTCATGCTCACAGTCAAACATTTATTAGATTCACAATTGCCCAGATTAGCCAGGCCTGACGAGATTGGGTGGGGGGGAACAAGTGGATCTGATGTACCTGTACTTGTGGCTGCGAAAGGGGCCCAGCCTTGGTCTGGATGTTTTCCCTTTTGCCTTTTAAAGGAAGGTTGATGCAACATTCTTCACTCTGGGGATTTTTTTCCTATGGAGCGGGGTTCTACAACTCTGATCCTTTAATGTCTTTTTTCCTCATTTCCTGACTACTCGTGCATAAACAACTCTATGTAAAAGTAGTAATGTATAGCCCAGAGAGATCATCTACCCTGTGGCCTGTGCTGGCTCTCAGTTTCCCTGGTTGTAGCTACTAATTAAAGCACAAATTTGTATTACTGGACTGCTGGCAGACGAATTTTTTTCCAGTTAACTTCTAAAACGAGGCAGGTGTGTGGAAAGCTTCCAGTTTAGTCACATTCATTGTTAAGGCTCACTGAGCTTAAAAGCGAAGAACTTCACACGAGGCTAAGTATTGGTCTCATCAGACAGACAGCAATCCACCTATACGCATCCATGATTAAAGTGTGGCTGCCATTGACACAAAATGCACAGACATGCCTGCATCAATACAGTATCAAAAACAGAAGAAAACAAATGCACAGATAATTTAATTGCTTAAAACTTATCTAGTAATAACTGAAGGTAATCTTGGGTGCATGTGTATCTATGTACATATGCACATATATTTTTGTACGGTGTGTTATCACTAATTCGTACACTACATTTGTTACACTTGTTAGTGGCCTTCAAAGATAACATAATCCCCCATATATGATTAGCCAGCTATAACAAAATATGACCTTGAGCCCAAAAGTGTTTTTCTGTTGTACTTCAACAAGTCTCAATCCCGTGCACTATTTTAACTAACCTGATACATGGTATGTTTGTAGAGAGCTCAAATTCATCTATTTTATTACAACCACATGAACAAAAGTAACAGATTTAATTAGATCTGTAAATTCTTGCTGTGTCCATCTTTAATAACACAATGTGAGAAAGCTTAAACACCAATTTCAGTACTGCTGCAGACTGCAAAGTGTTAGCTTTTGTATGTACCAAGCTTTCCTCCCAACCTGGCTTTACCTCTACCCCTACCCACATGACAAGTAATCGTACAGGTCAAGGGACTTAACTTCCCTGCCCCAGCTGAATGGCTTGTTTGTGCATTGTCTTTCTACTTCTTTATCACAAAGACTGATTCTTTTGGAAAGGACTGAAGATGGTTCACATTCTTGAAACATTGTCTTGGACGGACATCATCACAAACTTTTGTGTTTGAAGTGGCACAATCTTCCCAATGTTGTGAGTCTACAAGAAATCACCACCTCAGAAACCGAAATATCCTATCTGGTGGTAGTGTCAACTGCTACATCATATGACCAGATACAGAGAAATCTCCTGTCCCATTCATCTTCAGAGCATTGTCAATTTGGTTATTTGCTGCTAGTGCTTGGAAATGCTGAAACAAAATTTAACACTGACTTAATGATCTTGGTAACTATGCATAATGTATGTAAATAAGAATAAGAATTTTGAGTAAATATGGTGAAAACAAAGAGTATCCTCCCTGTTACATCCAAATTATAATGTGAAAATGGCAATGTGGTCTGAGGAGAAATGTTTACTATCACTGTGGGAGAATTACCCAAGTAAATTAACCAAGCCCTCCCTCCCTCACCTCAGCCACATCTTTTCTCGTCTCTCTGCATCCCCGAGTAATATGACTAAGGTAACTGTAGTAGGTAACTATTGTTTCATCAATGTTGTCTCTGTATGGATGATATCACATTGCAAAGAATTTGCAATTGGGCTTGCTGCATGTGAGGAGAACAGTGTTACAAAGCTACATTGCAAGCGAAATCTTGCATGCACAAACCTTTCAAACATTGCAACGTGAGAATGTAAAGTATACATATATAAGTAGCTACGTTTGATCATTATGTCTTGTAACATACCTGAGAGTTCTTGAACTCTGAATAAAGTGTGAATAAAACGTGGAGTGCCTGGATTTTTTCATTGTGATGAGATAAGCCCTTGTATATTGGAATGTCCAATATGGCTGCAAGGTAAAGCAAAAACAGATGAAGAATATAGCAATGCACTTTTACACAAAACTGTCACCTTCAAAAACACAAGTACACACAAACAGATCCACACAAACACACATACAGTTAGACCATAGTAGAATGCATATGAGTTTTTATTTGACATATTTATACATTTTTACATATATATATATAGATACTTACAGCAGATAATTTCTGTAAACTGTGCAAGATCACAGTCCAGTTCTGCAGTAGGAAGTGATACCTGAAAATCATGACAGAAACTAATTAACTCAGCAGGAGTGCACATGCATTAAAGACAACTTAGTTTAACGAGTGTTCCAGGAGCATAACATTTTTATTCATTTAACCATATGAATCAACAGAAACAACCTCAGTACCTCCTTCAGCAGATCTTCAAATTCTGGTGGCCACTCCTGCATTAAGGTTTCCACATCTGGCATATTCCTACAAAATGAATGGTACACAAGGATAACAATCTTTTTAAAATGTTTCTCTTGTTACAGCAAAGAAGTAAAAAGTAGAGTTCCATCTTCTGCCATTACTAGAACTGTTATGAGACATAGCTATATGTGCTATGACTACCAGCAAAAAACACCCCTCTCACCTTGAATAGTGCACATTTGGAGGTGGCTTGGATCTATGAAGATTGCGGATGCTTTCAATCCAACTTTCAATAGCTTTGGGATTCTTTTCTGCTTTTTCCAGGCGTTTGACTACCTGCAACATTCTGGGGCTATGTCAGTGCTGAGAAGTCTATGACCCTTTACCTGTTTACAGGTAATCATATTTTTTAAAGTCTCTTCGAAAAAACATTTATAGGCAGTAAGATTTCAATAGTTTATTCTTAAATGGTAAATTCCAAGGATTTGAAATGATGAGCAACAACATCCCCTTGTCCTACACAAGGCTAAAGATACAAAAGTTTTTAAGACTTGCATGAAATGAGCTTATTGTTTCTACATTTGGGATATCTCTCTTATTCTGATGATGACAGTGACGATAACCATTAAATGAAACATTTTCTCCAAAGGCTGTAAACTAGCTGTACAAATAAACAGGCAGTCACATACCAGAGCCTTGGCAGTGGTCTGCTTTGAGATTGCTCTCAACTGAAGATCAAGGACTGTAGGGTCAGACTGCTTTGCACATGGCTCATCAAGAACAGTCAGACCCAATGTGTCTGGTTTGTTGTCAGGACGTGGGATCTAATGCAGCATACAAGAACAAATTAATGCATATGTAACAACCACCTCACATTCACTCTCACACACACACAAACAATTTCGACTAAAATGCACCAAAATTCATCAACATAACTCACACTTAAAAAACATTAATAGGGTTGACAAACCTTAACAAAGGCATCAATATCCCCTACAGAAGGAATGAAGTCAGGTATAAATGGCTTAAGTTTGTGCTCCAGCTCTATGGACTGTGGTGTATACCTGTGAATTACAAATGATGTAGTTTCATTATTATGCCTGTGTACAACAACCTATGAACCCAGGGCTGTTTTTATTTCAAGTTCAGTTTATGACTATAGCTTTGATAACATTTTACTCTAATGCTTAAGTAGTCATGATGATCTACCATCCTCAATAATAATAATATAAGTGTAAGCAAAAATTCCCAACCAATAGAGGGATGGGTGTTTCTGGTGCTACAAAAAAAAAAAAGGTCATCACTTGCAAAAGCCTTAATTCCACTAATCAATATTCCATATATTCAAATGTACACAGCAACTGATAAAAAAGAGTGAGAGGGAGTCTCTAGTCCTTATACCATGAGTGCCACAATATATCTTGTAGTTATGGATGAGAGGTATTGATGCTTTAGGTCAGTCTGCTTCACCTATGTATAATAAATAATTAACCTTGTGATGTACTGGAAAAGTTCTTTGATCTCTGCAGACACTGAGAGATTCTCAAACTCTGCTGGATCATAGGCTCTGAAATAAAATATCAAATCAAATCAAATCAGACTTTATTGTCTGTCAAGGAGACCCAAGACAGAAATTTGTCTTTTGCTCACAAGGGCAGGCAAAGGCATACATACTCACACAGACATTTAATACACACAGTTAGGAGTAAAGATACATTGTCATGGTAGGTTAGTATATACGAAATATACGAAACACATATAAATCTCATCACATACTTTTTATCTTACTATTATAAAGACCCATAAAAATTATCCCCCCTTATCATGCTTGTCTTAGAGCTATAAACAAATAAAGAGAAAAATGGCACCTTCTTGGATTTTTTACAATATGCCATATAAAGGACTCCTGAAAACTAGTTCTTGATTAATGCAAGGTGACCTAAACAAAAATTAAATATATTTAACAACCCCTCCACAATTCCACCCCTCTCCCCCCAAAAAATTTTATGTATATGCAAAATCAAAAGAATACATTTTCAAATTAGTGCTTACCCTTCCACTTGAGCACGATCTTCATCATCATCATCATCATCGTCATCATCACTTTCTTCACTTTGGTCATCATCTTCCTCCTCTGAGTTGAACTGTTTAGTCTGTGTTGGTGGCTTTCGTGGAAGGTCATTGCGCATTAAAGGTGTAGGTTTCATCTTTCAAATAGATATATATTACTTTAAACATATATTTCTATCTATAAGAATAGCTTTACATACTTGTAGACTAACACAAATACATGCATGCAACTTTCAATTAATAGTTTTTCTAACATATATTTTTAAAAGCAGCCATAAGCACCTCGAGGAGTAACAGGGAATAAACAATATTTTCAATATTGAGCAAACTATTTGTTTTAGAGACAATAAAAAATTGTCAAAAGAGATATAAAGGCTATTTCACAGGCATTAACTTTTTATAGCCCTAACTTGAATAATCCTTCACGGGAAATATATTAAAAAGTGATGTAGTGTTAAAAAAATAGCTCATTAAACCTTTGAATGCTTTTACTTTTCTTTGGTGAAAAAAAATCATAATTTACATAAGCACACCCACAAAACCAGACAGACTTCGCCAGACAGCTCGAGGATCTTGACTATGCGGATGACATCAGCCTGTTGTCCCACAATCAACAACACGCACAGACAAAGCTCACTCGGCTTGCAGAAGAAGCAGCAATGACTGGCCTGAACATCAACATCAAGAAGACGGAGGTAATGCGGATCAACACAAAGCAAGAAGCCCCACTCCAACTACATGGAGAATGTATTACAGAGTCTGACCGTTTCACCTACCTTGGCAGCATAGTCAGCAGCAAAGACGGAGGTACAGATGACGATGTCAGAAGCCGAATAAACAAAGCCAGGCTTACATTCCACACCCTAAGACCTATCTGGAACTCCAAGGCTTTGTCTCTACACACCAAGATCCGCATCTATAATACCAATGTCAAGTCAGTCCTTCTGTATGGATCTGAGACATGGCGGGTGACAAATGCCATCACCAACAAGATACAGACATTTATCAACAACTGTCTGCGCCGCATCTTTAACATCCGATGGCCTGAGAAGATCTCCAATGCGGACCTGTGGGAGAGAGCCAACCAAAACCCTGCCAGCCTAGACATCAAGAAGCGGAAGTGGGGCTGGATTGGCCACACCCTACGAAAGCCAGTCGACAATTTAACGCGACAGGCTCTGGGCTGGAACCCACAGGGGAGGCGTAAGGTTGGGAGACCCAGACAGACGTGGAGGAGATCAGTCCACAGAGAGGCAGAGACAGCTGGCATGACATGGTGCCAGCTGGAAAGGGACGCCCAGGACAGGGTCCGATGGCGGCGTGTGGTTGCGGCCCTATGCTCCACTGGGGGCGTATAGGAAAGAAGAAGAAGAAGAAGAAGACACCCACAAAACACCAGCAAACACTGGCATTTCTAAAGGTTAACAATGAAGTTATAAAGACAAACAAAACAGACAAAAAACAAAACCAAAAAGATTGGAAGACAACAACACTTGAATACTTGCTGTAACTTCCTCTTCCCCTGATCCATTCTAATGAACCCTCCCAAAAATAATCTAAACTCCCTAACACATCTAACACTCTGACACACCTGCTTAACTTTCTTGTCATCCTCATATGGATCATCCTCCCCACTATCATCATCTGTCAGTCCTCCTTGTGGTGGACTGTCACCACGAGAACGTCCTTGATCTGTTTACCACAGCCACACAATGCACAATGCAAAAAATGGCAAATGCATTTTATCATGACTATCATACAAAATAAAACCCTCCTGATATTCTGATGAATCTGTAAATTTTGCTTAACTTTTTTACTTGTTTATGAAGAGATTCTTGGGGAATGCTGCTTTTTGGTAAAACAGTACCCACATTAATGAAAGAACATAAGCATAGATCTTTCATCGTTTCCCCTTGCATTTAAACAGGTTTAGTCTCTAAGTGAAAAACACTACTCATGATTTTGGTAAAAGTGCTAAAAGACTCATTTGTTCATAGGATGCTGGAATACTGAATAACTTGCAACAAAAGTATTTTAGTTTCAGAATTAAAATATATTCCACAATAAGACATTTGCCTGATTAAATCAGAAATAGGAATCACAAATGGATGCAATATGAAACATATTTACAAGCATCCCCCAATCAATCCTATCACCAGTTTAATAGCTAAACAAAGTCATATTTACACATAAAGATTTTAAAGGCTTACCTGCCATCAAACACATGCATAACAAAATAATAATTAGATTTAATTCCAAGCAGATGACTGAAGGCCATTACGAATCAAAAACAAACTATGCCCAAATACAATTTACCACTGTTGATGATTTGTTAAGAAAAGTTGTTATAACTTTCAATAGATTTTTTTCCAGAAAAGCACTTGTGAATTGATCACAATTCACAAACTGTCTAAAAGATATGATGTCACTAATTTGGTCCTCCGAGGCTGGTCAATATGCACTGAAAAGTGCAGTCTGGCCAGGAGTTGCCATAACAGCAATCTTATTCAAGTAACACTAAGTAAACAAGAGCTAATGGCTTCTCCATGATGACAATGTCAATGCTCAAAATCTCATGACATTTCTCACTCTTTTGAAATCAGTAGCTTACAATGAACATACCCCAGTCATTTCAAAATAGTTTTGACTTAAAATCACAGCATATTTCTCTAGCCACACAGTTAAGCCATAGCTACATAAATAAATGTTGACACCCAAGCATGCATCACAACAGCCAACACCAATCATCAGCTAAATTGTCCATCAGATGGAAAAAATTTTTCATCTACTGCTGAAGTTCTCAAAATAAATGTAAACTGCAAAACTGTAGATGACTACATTTTTTTCTTTTTGACATGTAATGCTGCATACATTAAAAAATACATTTGCTCTCTCTCTCTCTCACACACACATATATAAGTGATATTTATAAATATATGTGCACACATTAATATTTACAAAACTATATTTTTATTTTAAACTTCTTAGTGTTAGCCCCAAGCATTACTGAGGCTTGGAATTGTGTAGAACTGGTTAACCCCCAACTATTACTAGGGCTTAAAATTTTACATAAAAATTGTTAAGATTGATGATTAACCTCATTTGACCCAGATGCAATGTTAAGACCATGGACTGCTTATTTTTTACATCAATTATAATCCAAAGTTGGGTGGGTTAAATGCCAAAGAGGTTAATGTGACAGGCACATGGTCTATTTTTTTTGGCCCCATAACCTGTAGATGTAAATGTGCAAAAGCAGACACCAAAAAAGAGACTGCTATAATTCATGCTCTGACTAGCCTGTGATTTCGGCTGCCAGTTGTATACAACAAGCACAACCTGGCAATAAATCTCCAGACATTAACTGATGATGACATCATCCAAATAATAAATAAAGGACAGCAGTTTCAGATGCTTCTGAAAGTCTCAAGCTAAACACATCACAGTGACTTTTAGAACTACAAACAAGACAAAGTCTGTAAATGACCACAAAGTCTGTCTGACAGCTTAGTATGTCAGATAATCATAATGGATGCAGAGATGCATTTATGCACTATTATTGGTTTATATTAGAATGACATAAAACTTTAAGTACTCTGAAGGCATGTATCTAAAACAGGCACTGAGTATTAAGTATGTGCAAGGTAGACAATGAAATATACTACTTCTGTCTTCTAAATCATGCAATAGAAAGGTAACAGTTATGACAATATAGCATGCTGGTGGTTGTGCACAAATAATGGTTCATACTATATTAAGGTGGACTATTTCTTCACCTTTTCTGCTTTGATTTTCTTTAAGCAGGGCCTGGCGTGCTTTGGCTTCGAATAAAGAGAACAGAAGAGACATGAAAAAGGTAATCCTACATGAACCATTTGTATAGCAAACATTAATTAAACATGTGTGTGCATATGTGCATATGCATATATTATATACACATGTACATATGCACACATTGTGTGCACTTATGACAATACATGCATATGTACTTACCAAATATAATGCATGTATCTAAATTTTTGTGCACATGCATATGTTTGATGACTAAATATATATAAAGACACAAACAAAACCCTCCATACAAAAACACCATTTTAAAAAGCTGTTTTCCTTTACATATGGAAGAGAGTTATGAACAATCACTAGTGTTTGTCACAATGCTGTTGGAACTGTTTAGGATGGAAAAAGATCTTCATGCAAGCTTACAAATTTCTTACGCTCACCAGGTGGGTTTGCAACACGAGGTGTAGGAGAATAAGTACTGGCTATTTCTTCAGCGTCTGGAACTTCTAAAGATTCATCATAGGGTTGGTTCTGATGAAGCCGAGCCTGAAAAATTAACACATCCAAAACAGAAACGACAATCTCGCTTTGCAATTAAAATATTTAGTGGGGTTGATGCAGATTTAAAAATAATACTATTGTTATTCATACATCTATATTGGCTAGAAATACCATTACAAACTTAAGGAGACTATAATGATAATAATTTCTGGAATTGTTGTTGGTGTATAAACTTTTCGCGCTATATTTACACCTATTCAAAAGCAGACATTAATTTTATGTATTAGTACACTTTTAGCGTTTTCTGTATAATTATATTATACTCAAGTATTTTTCTTTGTACTTAAAGAGTAAGAGGGCGAGAAAAAAAAAGAGAGAGATAACGGAATTGTGGAGAGAAACGGAAAAGACACTAACTAGAGTCGTCGGGTTTACTCTAAAGCGTCAGTCTCTACGACCGTAGCAACCACGCTTTGAGATCAACACTTGAGTCACACTCTATTTCTACACTCTGAGAAAAGTATATATATTGTCGAATTAAAGTACTGTTTATTATTTACATTATTAAAATTAATTTAACAAGCTATCTTTGATAAAAACATCTTTACTCGTTCATCTTCGTCTGGAGAATCCATTTTCCTTTCTGGCGACTCTATGGCACGTACGCTTTAGCAGAGCTGATAGATTGTTTACGCATATGTCTTTATTATTTTATCTGGATTAAACAAAATTAACAAAATTATTTCTAAGGTTTATATTTTTAAAAGTTTCTGTGATTATAAAGAATTACGAAAAAAATGCTTGACTTTCTTTCCTATGGAGAACAGTTGCTCTGGGTTCAGATCTCGTCTCGGGTATGCTGTTCTTTCTATGCATATGGCATCTGTTTGCACGGTTTGCCGTGATAAAGCCATAGTTACTGGCTCTGTGTAAATGTGGTATCACATTCCTTGATCTACAGCTTTCATGATTTCTAGACGTAGAGGATAATTAATAGAACATCTAACATTTAAAAAAAAAAATAACTAAAAGAACATATCTGATAAGTACATGAATACATTAAATGACGGTGTCAACGTACATACATCAGCATACACCGCTCTGTTCCTTTATTTGTACAATAACTTTTAAGCGTATATTTTATAAATCAATCTTTATGACATGTTCGCTTTCTGATGGAGCACGTATCTTCTTATTATTAACTTGTTAAAATATTTAAATTTGTAAGGCTTTTTGCTAAATCACTTCACACTAATTAAATTTTTCGAATGTTACACCACGGACAAGTATACATAATTTGTAAATACAGTATATAGATTAATATTATTAATACGAGTTCGTGATTACATAGACTAGGGGAGACAAGTATAGCCTTCAAGGGGGATAACTCTCGTATAAGATAACGTCCAAAATGGCGTCAGAACATATGAAGGTTTTGATACAGAAGAAAGATGCTATTGAAAGTGAAATAAAAGAGATGAGCGATGTTCTTGAATCTGTAAGTGGGATTAGATGAAAATCTTGATTAGTTCATAAGGCATAAACAGCATTTGCATGTAAATATAAAGAAGATATCACGGACACAAATTGTTTGAACATATCAATAGAATTCGAATATGATATGGCATAGTTAATTACTGATAGCTGATACACAAAGGAGGGGTAGAGTAATTATTTTACTTGTTTAAGTGAGTCTGTATTCTTTTAATATATGTCGTCCTTGTATATTCTTGAGGTGCGACATGTTCTTAAACTTATCTTTCTCACAGAAATATTGAAAACCCCTGTATACTTATAGATGAAGACAGACGCTAACATCCTTTAAAAGAAGTAGACTAGAACCTTTACACCTAAATTTACCGAAAGAGCGGTACGCAATCTGAAGGGAGGGAGGGAAGTGACTTGACACTGACTACGTCCCAGCTGAGCTGCTCAAGCAGGGTGGGAGTGGTGGGCTGTCATTGCACTGCCAGAAAGGAAATGAATAGTGAAATCATTAGTCATATCCCATTTAATAAAAAAAGGAAACAGCAAACGTTGCCAGAACTACAGAGCAATAAGTCTAATTAACCACCCGATCACGTGAAAGTAATGCAGAATTGCATTTGCACCATAACTGAGGAACTGCTAGCAGAACACGCTGGCCTCATACCAGGTAGGAGCACAATGAGCAGATCTTCATCTGTCACATCCTAATAAAAAAGCACTTCAGCATCACCAAGACCTCTGTCACAACTTCATAGACTTTTTTTTAAAATGGCTTCTAACAGATGCAGCATCAAAGAGAATCTTATTGAAATCACTAAAGCACTGAATAAGAGCTCATCGAATGTAGTACTGCTGGGTAACCAAGAGCTTTTGTTTACACAACAGTAGATTTTAGCTAAGGGTCTTCTATCACCTGTGCTGTTCAACATCTTTTTGGAGAATATCATGTGTGAAACCATGACTATTGCACTTCTATATACATCATTATTTACATCAGTGTGAGGCCAATTTGCATCCTATGCTTTACAGGCGACATCAGTCTGATTACAGGCAGTGACAGAGAACTGCAACAAACTGACAGTTCAAACATATATGGAATGGAGATCTTCACTAATAAGAGTAAATTCATGGTTACTGGCAATAGCAAAGCAGATATCTACATGAACAGAGTACGACTCAAAGAGATGAACAGTTTCTAGTGCTTGCGAACCACCCTTTCCAAAGACGGCAGCTCTGACAGATGTTCACATCAGGATCACGACAACAACAGCAGCAACAGCTAGGCTGCACAGAATCTGGTATAGCCATAACACCAGGTTTACCACGATGTAAAATCTGTGCAGGTCTCGGGTCCTAATCCTGAGATGAAAATCAAGGCATTCAAGAATAAGAGTGTGAGAATGCCCTTTTAAGGGCCCATCACACCAATGACTGTATGAAGCATGGTTGCAGACACCAGGAACCCATACTTGCAAGTCAAGTGGCATATTCTGATCAGTTTGGGCTGTGTGACCCACTATAACATGCAGTTGAAGGCTGTCTTTCAGGGAACCCTGGAGAGGGGTTATCCCAGTGGCACAATGGTTAGCACCTGCCACCAATACAGTGAAGATTGGCTGTCCTGGGTTCAGATCTCCTGGAATGCTGTTCTTTCTCTGTATGTGACATCTGTTTACAGGGCTGGCTGCCTTGCAATGATACAGCCTTAGTTGCTGGCTCAGCGTAAAACATTAATTTCCCCCCTACTTCCACTTTGGAAAGGAGTTGATGCCATGGTACCCAGAGAAAGAACTAACTTACAAATGTGAAAGATTGGACATGTCCTGTGCAGGACTTGCTCTATCACCCAAGACAGGCCTGAGTGCCAGGCATTATCAGCTACCACATCTATTTTATTCTCCCAGACCTCCCCAACAACCAGTACCAGTCAAAGGACGAATGAGTGACTGAATGACTGGCTCACTGAATGCAACCAGACACTTAAAGTAGCTAAGAAGTGCGAGCTGATTTATATCACAACTGCATTCGTCATTTACAGCAAAAGGGTGTGGGGATGAAAGGACCTCTTGTGGATGCTGAAGGTTATCCAAGAGCAGACATAGACATCTTTAGTGTCCGCCATGCACGTCACAGAATTGCATGTAAGATTCTATCATTGACTACTGTCTTGGCTGAACTCTTTGGTCTGTGACAAGCACCAATCAATGATCTCTTCACAACTAAACATCCTTTATATTTCTACCTCTGTAAAATTACATTCTGTAAGTTTGAATTCATGCCAAGAAAAATTGTTGGGGGAATGTGATTTTTAGAGTGCACAATTTCACTGCATAAGGTTCCTGGTTACGACTCATGGGTAACATTTATCAGATAACATCAAAGGCTCTGCCTTCTATGTATTTCATGCCCTGGTTAACATAAACTAACTACAGCTCACTGCAATTATGACCATTGAGTTGTGAGACCTGTCACCTTTTCTTATGTCGGTTAAATACAAAGGTTATGGTAACTTCATGCCTTGCTTAAACTTTTGTGCTGTCAGGCCTGCAAACTGATCACACAAACGTGATGAAGGAGATAGAGGAGGAGTTGCATCGCATTCACCTTCAGGTCCGACAACAGAGAGGCCATGAGGAGACGCCAATGGAGGTGTCCCCAGCTGTGTCGCCAAGCAACCAGGCCCAACCCTTTGCCAGAATAGACAGAGTTGATGCTACTTCTCCAGCAGCTGTCGGGGTCTGTACAATAGATCAATACATTGACATTGCCTGCTGTACAGGTGTGAAGCTTCTGTTGGACTCATCTTCACAAACATATATTCTATTTCATGTGGAATTATTAATTTTCTTTTAATTTTAAATTATTCAATAAGTGAAGTAGAAAAATATGTTCAGAGGTCTGCTGTGATATTTTTCTTTTAATGTTTTCCTTTAAGTATTTTTCACAATACATTTTATGAGTTTCTTTCATTTGTTTATAAACCATTCCTTTAACTTAATTCCTCAGGGTCTGGAAGTGGGAGATGAAATAGTACAGTTTGGCTCTGTATCATCTGAAAATTTCAGGAATCTACAGCAGATTGGGGAAGTGGTACAGCATAGTGTTGGTGTGAGTATTTGTGTAGGCATTAACAGATTACACAAAAGCTACATGCAATGGCCATTTTATCAAATAGTTCTGTAGTTTCAAAACAAAGAAAAATCATTCTTTTTACCTCCTTGAGAGCAAACGAAATGATTATAATAAATTATAATAAATTTGTGTCATTCAGTGCCCTCACCAACAGACAAGCTCATTACCGTAAGCACTATTAGCAGTATCCACAAAACATTCACAATGATGTAAAAGAAAATCAATAAAAGACTAGCTGTGGTAGTAAAGTGTGCTTGTTCCACCTGATTTATGAAAATCTTCAAAAAATGAGGCTTAGTGATATTAGGAAAATATTAAGAAATAGTCATAGCAAATATCAAAAATACATGATCATCACTTAAGTTTATTCACTTCAACTCAATTATAATTGCTACCGAAACAAGTATGCCAGAAGGAAAAATATGGCCCATAAATCCATTCAATTCATACTTATGTTTATTAGAGAATAAATAAAATCCAACCAGAAAAGAGAAGAGTGAAAGGTATCTGAGGTAGAAAATAAACACGAAAAACCAGTACTAATGACTAAATCAAAATATGACCACAAAACAAACAAAATCAAGGAGACCCAATTCCTTTAGTCTGTTACACAAAGGAACATAACACTCACTTGGGAGGTCACTGGAGAGTGACATATTACAGATTCATTGTCCTTATTGATTTATAGGGTTTATTTTTTATTTGTAATCATTTAATAAATATTAATAAAATATATATTAACAAACCTCTAAATTTTTGGTATAGATTTACATTACACTAGTGTTACAGTTTTACTCCTATTTTAAAATACAGGCTGAGACCTTTTTAACTTGTCTTCTCAAGATACTTAAGAGTGTTCAACTTGTTAAAGTTTGTTTAATTTTATGGCAGCGCCCAATACGTATTCAAGTACTAAGAAATAATCAACCACTTGCTGTCAGCATAACACCAGGACCATGGAGTGGGCGAGGCAATCTGGGGTGAGTACAAAAGGGCTATTTCCCCTTTTGCAAATTTTAGTTTTAAAAAGGAAAAGTCACCTGTATTAATTTTAGTTTTATTCCTTGTTACTCCTCGGGGAACATAGGGCTTCAACAACACCACATGGACTCAACTGAGGAGGGCTGTCCAAAACTGCATCCGCTGGCGAGGTGTTGTTGATGCAGCCCTAACCTCCTCGAGGAGTAACAAGGACTAAACATGTGGTTCAAAACTAGGTGTAGCTTTGAAGAGAAATCCATTCTGTCACCGTCTTCTGAGAGGGGAGATAAGTTCACACTATAGCTATGTCAGGCATGTATGCAGATATTAGTAGCGGCAACTTTTCAAGAAATTTGCGATTATTAATGCCTTCACAATAACACAATAACAAAAAAAAAAAGGAAACCCATTTTGAATGGTTGCAAAATATTTTATTTTGTTGACATTGTATGAACTGTATCCTTACTTGTTGTTCTGTGTGCAGGTGCAATATAATTGCTATCAAGAGATGAGTTTGTAAACAGTGCAGGTGTTTTGTTCATGAGAATCATACAGTTTTTCAAGGATTGTTCCTGCTTGAATGCTTCTATAACAAAGCTGAGAGTCTGTAAATCAAGCCTTCGTCATATTCTAGTTGCATTTCCTTTTGGGTTAACTGCAACAATTTTTATGCCAGTGGTATAGTCAAATATGCTGATTAATTTTTTTTAACCCTTTGCAGTTCAAAATTTAGTAGGCGTGGTTTTTCAATGAAAGAACAAAGTGTACTGTGTGCAATCCTGACACCAGATGTATGTGGGTACTGAGGCCATAGCTTAGTTCTCTTCATAGGAGATGCATAAGGACTGATGCTATTAGTCAAGCGATATTATTATAGAAGCTTACTTTGTAGTTATAGACCTTCGTTGTGGAAATATGAGAGATACATAATAAAGAGAAAATCTACCCTTTAACCCAGTTGTATTGAGAATTTGGTTTGCTTTCTTGCCAGTGAATGAAATTTGTATAATAAAAAGGCAGTTGTCACAGGCTATGAAACATTTCGATCAGAGAAATATCAAATATATAAGTTGTGCCTAGTCATTTAACCATATAGATAATGCGCAGTAGCTTGTAAAAATTTGAAGTGCTTCTCTCTAAGTAAAGTTGATTACAACCAACATTTTCATTTAGTCCTTATAGTCTTACTATTTCACCTGTTTGTTAGTTTCCTGTTTTTGTCCTTTAGTCTGTCACACAACCTCCAGAGTACAGAAAGACCTTTTCTTTGTCTCCACATTGAAAAGCGATTCTTCAAATAAATATTAACTTAATTTTTATGTTTTCTGGGGACTACAAATATTTATCTCAAGAGAGAAAAATATTTTATACCTGTTGTACTTTAGTGCTCTGTGTCAATGGTTGACAGTCCAGTTCTTTCAAAGAGCATTGTGCTAGAATATGAATTTTTGCAACAAAGTGTTCTGAATCTTCATTGATATTATGGGTTGAGTGATAATATTATTCTGACACACTTCTTTGTGCTCTTGATCAACTTCTCCTTAATTCCAATGTATTAAAAATTTAAGTTTTCGGCCTGTTTCCTTTTCAAGCCAAATTTCTGAAGGCTCCTCATGCCTGACAGTCCAACTAGTTTTCTTTGTTGCATTTTGGCTCTTTCCCAAGACAAGATCAGACTGACAGCATAATTTTACTTATGCATTCATCACTTAAAGATATTGTTATTTAAATCTATAATAAGATAGAACCCATTGCTTAATAAAAAGGAATCTTCTTTGTCTATGTATTGTAAGTGGGTTCACTTAAATAGAGCAAAAGCTACATAACTGTATTCGCAAGATGCCAAGCTCAGCAGGAAAATAAGCCCTATTGAGATCAGATGTATAGATTTATGACATTTTAATGGTATCACTGCATGATAGAGGATCCAGACATGAGGAGCTATAAAAATGTCTTCATGAATGCTGTTGAGTGATACAGAGCCACTTACAACAGATTATTTATAGCCTATAAACAGATACTACCACCATCGGTGGGGTGGGTTCTGTTTACCAGAACAATACATTTCTTGACAGTCTAGTCACTTCTGCACAAGTCAGCTTCAATGAAAGGAAACTTATTACCACTGGGGTGTGCCTGGCTCTGTCTACACCCTCAGCTTCTATTCTCTTGGTGAATAATATTTTTCATGTACATCAAATATATGCAATTCCAGTTTAGTTTTTTTGTCTATTAGGTTGACACTGACATTTAAGTAGCTATTATAAAGTAAGCAGCATTCAGGCAAAAGGTTAGGGTAATTTAAGTATTTTAATAAGGTAGGAATTGAATGTACTCCCACAGCAGAAATCAACAGGACTCTTCTTACCAGAGTATTATTTATGGAATAAGGTAATTCCAATACAGAGGATTGCCTGTGCCTGCAAGCAAACAATAGAGAAACTTTCATGCATGTAATACACAACACGTAAATATCAGGACATGGGTTTAATTAGCTTGTTTTCATTTGGTAGTCCCACATTTGCCTTCACTGCAATGCAGATGACATCTCTGTATAATCTATGGCCTTAATCCTAAAAATGTAACAAAATGAATGATTAAATGATACATATAAAGCAAATGAACAACAAAATTAAAAGTCCTTACAGTCATAGCATGATGAACAGTGAAAGCTTGCAAGCTGGGGAAAATGTTAGGCCTATCAGAATAAATGGACTTTTAAATGAATAGCAGTTGTTGAAGACTACTCTTTAGCCCAACATTTTAACTCACTTCCGGGATTTGTTGAGACGATGGGTAATAACCTGAGGCAGTCCATGTTTGACTAAAAAGGCAAAAGCATCTATGGTCTGAGAAGCCGAAGAACAAAAATGCTACAAGCGCAAACCAACCAAGTATATAAGTGCACGCATTCAAGTTAAAGAAACTTTCAATGCTTTTCTGATCACCACAAAAATGCTCTACATCTTGAATTTATATCACTCTGTTTACAAACAAAATAGTTATGTTTTTGTAATGGATTGTTTACAATATATACAGATCACGCAGTTTGTACAGCAGTATTCAATCTCGAAATGAAAACAACAAATAACCAAGCTATACAAAACATTACACATTTGAAAACTGATGCACATATTCCATTTAGCTTTCAGTTTGCTGGTAACTTTCTGTCTTTTTAGATTAAAATATTTGTCCCTTCAATTATTTATCTTAAAAAAAAATCAAGCTACTTTACTGATTGGTTTAATAATGTGACGTTATCAGAAACTTTCTAACAAGCCAATTTTAATCATAGTCATAACAGACAAAAATGAATAATAGTATGTCTTAAAACACAACCTGCAGATGTAAAGTACTTGCATACATTGTATCAGTAGTATCTTTGTCAAACTTTTGCATGCCTTAGCATTCCAAGCAACTTAAAGCAAGCACAAGACCTGTAAATATACTCTCAAGACTTAGCAGTGCATCCCTTCATCAGCTGTTCAGTATTAAAAATAACCTTAATACAAGTCACAGTAAGAAATCAATTGTCTGAAAGGAAACCTTACTGATAAAGGATCCACAGCTCTTGAGATGTTCGCGCAAGAAAGAATAATCAAATGAATTTTTTTCCAGTATCATGTGCAGAAAACATTAGACAATGGAGACTGCGTACTTTCTAGCTAACTAGCATCATACAAAGGACAGTACACAACGAGTGGCCCATGCTATGATCGACAAAAAAGGGAAGGGGGGACAACTGAATTTTTAGAAGAACCACCTCTCTTCTTATCACTAGGAAAAAAGTACATTATTTTTAGTTATTCATTTTTAGTTATACATGAGGCTAAAAACAAATGATTATAAAAACTGCTGAAATGCATACTTAGTCGTAATTTTTACATAAAATAATAAAAAGCACAGTACACTTTAAAAAGTTGGATAGAAAGCAGTCTTACTTTATCTTCTGCCAGTTTTGCATCAATAAAGGCATGACACTAAACAAGAATGTCAGATGACCTTAAAACTGAACTTTTTGAGCAAATGCAACACACTTTGCCTAACAATTACTGCTTGTGGGAATGCAAAATATAGTTTATCTACAAAAAGCAAAACTGATCAAAAGGCTTTTTCTTTCTGGTAATCCAGGAAACATGTAAAAACAGATCTGAGAACTGATAAAATGCTGAGTGAAAATTCTATGGATCATAGAGAAGAAATAAAACAGAAGACATTTAAAGATGCTTCACTGTTTGCAGTGTGGAAAGAATGAATATGGTTGGATTTTCACTAAAAGGCTTTCATAAGGATGAATCAAACCACCCCCCAGTGCCACACATACAAACACAAAGCACATGTATTTTCTTCTTTCTCTGCAAATATTCTCAAACAGGAATTCTAATAAATGTACATGCAATGTGCCAATGGATAACATGAATCTGCTCAGCTAAAAGCATTCATGCATACATGTATTAATCCTAAAAGAATATTTTCTTTCAAAAATTTAATAAACATACATTCAAGATACAGCTAAATGCATTTGTTGTAAAAGAATTCAGTGTTTTCTTTACAACTACTGCATATTTCCAATGAATCCAGCCTCTAAGACCACACCCACACTAATCAGGTACAGCTTTTTAAATGTCTACTACAAAGCAAAAACTTTTTTTTTTTAATGACTGGACACAGCTCAGCCAAGATAGTTTTTCCCCCAAGTCTTGCATACACCGTTTCAATTGTTAAGATACAGGCCTACAGAACATAAGGCATAGAAAGAGCTCAATAGAAACACAGACATCAGGATAGACTTGCTAAGGCTTCAGACAATGTGAGAGCTAGAACTAAAGTTTAATTAGTCATATTAGTGGACAATCAGGATGTCATGACCAACTCTGTTCATGGTGATATTTGTTCATGGTGTATTTCAGGAATGTAAGAGAGTAATTTAACCACATTTGGGGAAACGTTACCTAATACTAAGCTCAGTACAGTGATTTAAGAAAAAAACATTTGTGCACCTTATAAGACCAGGAAGCCTTCTGACATGCCATAACCAAGAAACAACAAAACCTCAGCAGGCTATTAACCGTTCAGTCATAGACTGAATTCACAAGATACACCAGATGCTGACACTCATCAGGTACCCCTCAGCACCCCACAAGCTCAACAGTCAGCCCTGCTATGGAACTCAGGTTAACTCAATTCTTCTGCACAAAACAATGTAAAAT
The DNA here is from genome assembly GCA_004794325.1 of Pomacea maculata. Lineage (NCBI taxonomy): Eukaryota > Metazoa > Mollusca > Gastropoda > Architaenioglossa > Ampullariidae > Pomacea > Pomacea maculata. The sequence continues at coordinate 1,675,470 of SRHC01000131.1, read as the reverse complement.
ACACAAACTATTTTGCACAATGCACTCCTTCAACATTTTGCCACCTAGCATCTCAAAAACAAAAAACAAAAAATGTATGGTTTCATAAATATCACATGTTAACTAGAGTTTGCCTGAGCTACATTCCAACAGGCCGTTTTGATGATGCTTGTCTCCCTTTGATTTTGAACTTGACCAAATGCCTAAGCAGGAGTAAGGGAACTGGCTATAGATGAATCAATACACAATAAAAGTCAAACTCCTGAAATGTTTTTAAGCTCTTGTCAAATTCTTACTAACACAGGTAAACAACCTGAAAATCTTGGCATTTTTCAAACATGACCAATCCGTGAACCTGAGAACTTCAAGCTTACAATGGTCAATAACTGCAGACTGTTCACATTCACATTTTCATTCAGGCTCTTAAAGCCTGGAAGAAAGAACACAGGTTTCTCACACAAAAGAAGTACTTCTTGTTAAAACAAAAAGTGAATCTGATAAACACCACTTCGTTAGCTAAAGGTTACAAGCCTAAAACCATGAGTACAATATGGGAATACGAGTCATTCACAGCAATTTAATACTGTAGTGTCTCGGGAGTTTCTTTTTTGGTGGTGACGGACAAATAAAAAAGAGTACAAAGCTACTGCAGCAAACGCTTTTCCGATGTACAAAGCTGCATGTCTTCCTCTGAAGAAGATTCCCAAAGAACAGGTGAAACCAGCAAAAGTGAATATTTGACAATGATGAACAGTTCATGATCCCACCACATTTTTTTCTAGCAAGTAATGGTGTGGAGCTTAAAGGATATGGTCTCTACACGAGTAGAAAACTTGTTACTTGATGTGGCGGAATTTTTTTTTTTGGCAGCATGTTAATTTTTAAGTCTCCAATCAGATGTTTACTGCACTTACAAATTGTGCACCATTGATATCACCCAAAATCACAATAGAAATCTGGTTCTTATATTCTTAAAGTGCAATTTATTATTTCTTCTCAAAACAGTACTGGTGAAAGCAGAGATGTAGCCTTAAAAAAATAATTAAGTGAAATAATTGCATCCAAGAGCGCACAGCTTTTCAACACAGCAATTTTTAGCAAAGACTTCTTATGTTCTACGCCTTAACGTTGTTTCACAATTGCTGCATTTGTACCCTTTTAGATTTGCAATCAATTGTAACCTAACATTTTCAGATGTCTGTATGAAATAATCATTTACAGCTGTTTTGGACTAAATAAAATGTGTAAAGAAAAAGGCAAAAATTTTCTGTCAAGTACAAAACTGTATCAATTCTGTTTGTCAGCTTAGTAGCTTCCAAAAATAAAATCATATCAAGATTTACATATTCTGTTTTTGTATATTCATGAAACTCAAACTAAAGAATTGAAAGGCTCATTAAATCTACCATTTCTGACACTAAAGAATGAAGTGATATTTGAAACAAGGAGTCATCTTCTGGACTTAAGCAGTAATCAATGCTACACCTTTTGAGAGAGAAATAGAAACATGCAATGTTAGTAAAAATTCTGCTTAGTCTTCTCACTAAATCACATGTTGTGAATATATACTTCTTAGAGCAATTTAAACACACCTCAGCAACATAGCTGGGGCACCCTCTGAAGTCCACATGGTCATATTTTCCACAAATAGTGTAAGAAAGTGTCATCAGCTATGCTAGTTCTAACCTATAAGTGAAGGTTAGCCAATTGGTTTAAGCACAGTACATAAGCCTATCATAACCATTCATCCATCTCACTTATTAAAAGACCAGCCACACCTCTTACACATGTTCCCCATTCTCAACTGATGACGACTCATACACTCAAGAGACTGACAGTCGTCGGCATCTATGCATTTCCAGCACCACCTAGTGGTATAGAAATGCCAAGCTTCTGCGCCACTTTCATCTGCACCTGTGCAGCATCCAGCAAGGAGTACAGGTGTGCCATCTCACTTTCCGATTTCGACAACTGAATAGCCTTCTCAAACATCTCCACAGCCTTTTCCATATCTCCCCTGCAAATCAATGTGCCAGAGTTAGTTTTCATCAAAGAAGACATGATGATTTTTTTTCACAGGCATACCAAACAGTTAGATGGGTGAGTAAGTCTTCAAAGACCACACTATAACAAGCAATGGAGACTTACTGTTGCACGCTGATAGTTCCCAGGATTTCGTAGGCATATTCACACAGAGGGTCCATCTCCAATGCTTCATTTATCAGCTTCAGTGCCTCCTGGATGCTTGACTTCCATTGTAGCAAAAGCAGTCTGCCCAAAGAGGAACTTTTTAATAATAACGCATATTCTAACTCTAAATAGATGTTTCAACATGCTTTCTATGGTGGCAAAGCATAGTTTTCACACTTTATACTTTATACGGCCAGCAAATGATGTTGTAAATATAAAAATGACCCTTGAAGGAAAATAGGTTCTCTACTCCTGGTTTAAAGTAATGAAATGTTTCCCCTCGCCTAACACTTTCTCCAACCTAGGTAACCTGAAACACCTTTCCTTTCAAAATCATGGACACCATCAGCAATCAATTAAAAAAAAAAATCTAAAATAATAAGAATATAAAGAAAATTTTTAAAAAGTAAAAGTAAAAAAAGAGACAAAAATTTGAGGCAGTTTTCATACCCACGATGCACGACGGTGTTGGCATTGTCAGGTTCCAGCTCCAGAGCTTTGATAAACTGTTGATCAGCCTCTTCAAATTTGCCTACGTCACACAAAGACTAGAAAAGAAAGCAAAGGGACTTGTTTGAATTGTTTGTGCATTAATCCATGCATGTTTGCACAAGCATATTTTGTAATATTTTCTTGAACCAAGCTCTTCCATAAGTTTTCATATTATCTCCCCTGCCACAGCAGCTATGAAATGATCTTGAAGCAAAATGTCCAGCTTTGCACTGTCTAGTATTTGACAACTGATAGGCTCTGGGTTTTCTAATTATCTTTTCCAAATATCTATCATTTATAATTATAGCATGTATTTAAATTGAGGACCAACAAAAATGTTTCCCGTCCATTTTTCAGAACAAACACAATGCTTAAAGCACGTCTTGCTAAAATGGGATCATGAATATGCTTTAAACATTGCAGCCATTTATAACAAACAAAACAATGTATTCTGCTGACAAACTGCTGCCAATCTTCACAGCACACCTACCTGACCATACAGCATGTATGCATCTGAGCAATGTGGAAACTTTTTCACTGCTGCCTCAAACAATTTTTGTGCTGACTCTATCAATGATGGATTCTGCTGTAGAGCACGTCGGTGTTCTACCACAAAATGTAACACATTTCACTGTATAATATAAATCTTAAAAAATACATTTTTCAAATGTTAAACTGTACTTGTTCGAATTCTTCTACACCTTCTACACTTTTTTCACTGTATAATATAAATCTTAAAAAATACATTTTTCAAATGTTAAACTGTACTTGTTCGAATTCTTCTACACCTTCTTTGTTATGAATTTATGCATAAGTAGAAGACAGGCAGAGAAAAAATGCATCTCAATCAATATTTGGTGTCAGAAGAATTTGTGGTGTCAAAATTTCCTAAAGTCTCAAACTGATCAGTGGATGTTCGAGTGAACTTAGTCAAAGACATTGCCCTCACCTGCAAATGCTTTTTGTACATAGGATGTTGGGAAGTCAGGGGACAGGGAAATGCTTTTATTGAAATCATTAATTGCTTCATCCAGCTTCTCCATTAAAAGATGTTGCTGCCAAATAGAAAAATAATAATATTTTAAAAATTGGTCTAAAACAGCTTTAGCAAATCACACAACTATTCAAGGAACAGGCGCATGCACACAAATGAGATGCAAAAAAACCATTGGTTTTGGTTTTTCAATTCAAGGAAAAGCAGATGATTAAACCTTATATCTTTTATATAACACTGCCATGAAACTAGAAATACTTTATGCTATGGTTTCAAATAGTAATAATAACTGACTTTGTAAAGCGCATTTCTCAGTGTGAATGCAAGCTCATGGGGTGCATGCAAAACAAAAACTGACAGTACCTACTAAAATATAACTGTTAACAGAGAGCTAACAAGATAACAAAAATATGAACAAAATGCAAGGACAAAGAACTGAGGAGAGAGCAGAACAGTAACTTTTATTATGCATATAAAGTTTGTTACTTACTCTTTTTCATGTACATGCATGCCCACACAAACATTCTCAGTTGAGATATACAAGTGTGTGCAAGCAGACTCGTGTGTACACAAGGTAAAACTACAGCGCCTCATTTACCTGCCCTCTGTGATGATAAACATCTGAATTGGTTGGGTCTGTTCGTTCAGCAATAGCAAAGCATTGTAAAGCCTCTGTCTGTCTGTCCTTCTGCATTAGCAAACTGCCTTTTTTTAAAAGAGCATTGGCCTTCACCTAAACACAAATTTTTACATGTTTACAAGAAAAGGCTTGGAATAAAAAAAGAAAATTGCTGATATGACCGAGATTTCAACAACATCAATGCAATCAAAAATAAAGATGTATGAATAAAAACTTACTTGATGCCATAAGCATCAACATAACATAATAGTTTCTTGGATGATAATATGTAAGTCCGTTAATGTTTAGTCGTGTAAGTTCTTTACAAAATTGAATCACCAAAAGAAATGTCATTTTTATAAAGCTAGAATGATCACTTTAAGGTTCCACCGAAAAAAATCTACCATAGATGTAGACTTGTCTACAAAAGGCATATTACCACACAAAACAATATCTTCAGAGCTTATTCTGTCACAAAGTGAAAATTTTTGTCTGATGACATTCAATTGCACATACCTCTGGTTTAATGTTATCTATACGCAGGAGAGCATCCAAATCCCTCAACCCTGCGTCACCTTGACCCATTAGAATGTGAAATGTTGCACGTAACAATAACGACTCAGCCACCAACTTAGATCCTGGTGTCTCAATTTCTTCAGTGGAAAGAGAAATGACCTCATCATACTGGTTAGCCTCAACTAAATCTTTTGCTCGTTCAAAAGCACTGCAAGTACAAAATACAGATAAGATGTGAAATTCCTAGAATACAATCAAGAAAGGCTTTGCGTCTTTGATATGAAAAGAGTTTTTAGACCAATACTTAATCCACTGGATACCAACAATTTACTGCCTTATTCTGACTACTATGTTTCTGCATGGAGTGACCATAGGTCACATGACAACTATAGTCACAAACAGAATCTAATGAGTTAAAACTGTGAGGGTTTTCAGACTCTTGTAAAAACTTGGAGGTGGGGAGGGGGGAGAGGTAGCTTTCCTCTCTGATAAAATATTGGACATCTAATCAATCAGTACCAAAGATAAAATGTACACAGCAATGTACATTTGTTAATATCACAACCTTTAATCCATGTGTTTATAAAGGTGTTTGATAACAAATGACTAAATGACACCTTTCATGTTGGTCCTTGCATGATGAGGCCTCTAACCTAAACTAACATTTCTTGGACTCCCAACACCAAACCACGTTTGCCAATGGTTTTATGTTGACAATTATTTGCATATAAGTCATAAAATTTATAAAGCCCACCTGGCTGCAGCATTATTTTTAAAACATTTGAATTTGCTAAGTGCATTCCCCTATGCAGCTCAAATATAAACCAACTACTCAGTTCATGAGACAAGCCTTACACGTCCATCTATCAAAAGCGTTTCCCTTTTATCAAAAAGATTCCCATTAACTTTACAGAGCCACATGAATATTTTTCCGTCTTGTGTTTTTGTGTTTATAATCCCCAGACAGCCTGGCTGGGATACCGTGCCATAAAAGCCCACTCTATTATTATTATTTCGTGGGGAATGTGTAAAGCTAAATATCTAACCACGTCATGCAAATTCACTGTTCAACTTCTAAACTCTAAGCTGATGAACAAAGTTGAGACACAACCTTGGCTTCTCTAGCAAAACAGCATCTCCATTCTCATCAGAATTTTCCTCTCCAATCACAGAAGTCTGCTCCTTGACATCTGCTCCATCATCTTTTTTCTCCTTAGGATCAACCTCAGGATGGGCATCTGCAGTCAATCTGTTAGAACGCCCCACCTTGCCAACGTCTTCTATTTTTAAAATGGGATCTCTGGCAAATCCAGCAAGATAATTTCTGACATAGAATCTAGATGGTAGGCTTGGCTTCTTCTTCTGTGGGAAAAATAAAATAAAATAAATAAAGAGGCCAGTTTATTTTTTAAACTGATATCAAGTAGCCATCAAAAGACATGACGAGAAAAATCCGATACAAGCTAAGCACACTTGTATTTCTCACAGTAGCACTTACAGCACGTTTGTATTTTTAAATCCCAAAGATGTTTGAATATTAAGCTTTTATTCGAAATCTTTACTCTTATGGTGTATACTTCTATTAAAATCAAGCACAGTATTTCAAGAAGGAACCTTTGGATCTTTTCAAGCATGATCATGTATAGCTTATAAACTATCAAGGAAACATACTATGAACCCATGAACACTCAGGACTGACTAGTTCTCATTGTGTACAAAAAAATGCATAGAAACACAGACACAAAAATGCATACAGGGACACTCACATATACTCAAAAATGCATGCAGGCACATATAGGCACCAATGCACATACACAAAAATACATATGGACACACACAAACACACCTGATAAGCCAGTCTAGCTCGTGATTTCCCCTGCTCTTTCAAGACTCGGTCAGCAATCTGAAGACTAGCCTGGTTTTGAAAACCTTCTAAAATGCACACTGTAGTAATATCTGCCAAAAAAACAACCATCATATTTTTGATTAATTAGTAGCCAAAGATCTTTTCTTGGATGACCAAGAATGAATAAAATATATCACGCAGATAAGGTGGAGGATGCAAGTAATTATCTGATATAATTCACAATATGAATAAGCAACTTCTTAAGGGTGTTGTGCATTCAACAATAAATTCCCACCTTCTAAGGCATCACGGAATTGTTCCATATGTTCATAAGCTTTGGCTCGCCGTCCAAGAGCTTTAATGTACTGCGGTTTGAGCTCAAGAGCCATGGTACAGTCACTAACTACTCGCTGATAGTTTTTCTGAAATAATAAAATGAGTTATAAAAACACATTTCACACCACCAAATGGCTGTCCACACCCAAGAGAAAAAAATAATGTATATTTATATCATTTCATTATTATTAAAGAAATTTATGTAGTGTGTTTTTTCACTGATAAGCAAGTTCAATGCATTTCACAAATGAGTACAACACATTAGACATAAAATGGAAGAATATATGACAGTCTTGTGGACTGAAAGGACTTTTCATAATTCAAAATGTCAGACTTACCCTTCAGTTCTGTAGCCGCAAAAGATATGACATTATAAATTTATGTATACACTCAGTGGAATTGATTGCTCCATGCAAAAGGAAGAAAATGTGTTTAAGAAATGTGTTTTTTGTTTAAAAATGCATCTCCCACTTGACAAATAGCTCTACGCACTATACAGTACACCTGCGCACACCCCTGTATCTGCATGTCTGCTGAATTACTACAAAGTAGCTGGTTCACTACATTTAAAGTCCATAGTTGTAGAACAAACAACAGACCTGGGACTAAGATTTACAGTTTAACCAGAATAATTAATAACCATCACCTACATTTATTAACTTTCCTTGCATTCTTATAATCGTGATGGAAATAGGATACTTTTTTCCCAATGTAAACACTAATTAACCAATCTTGGCAATGCAAAACAGTCACAAGTATCATACATAGGGACCACAAAATGCTTCACTGGTTTTGAATTTTGGTAACCTGATCATGTCCTTGACTAGCCAGCTTGGAATTGTGTCTACCCATCCAAGCAGTTGTCCAGCAAAAACTAATGCTGGATTAAACTGGGAATGTAGAATTTAAAGAAGAGATTTGGGCTTTGCCTTTCACATTTCTACATGCCATAGCCTGTCCTTAAGGTACAGGCATACAAGAAACCAAAAGTTTTTCAAAAACAGCCATTTACCAACTGTTTCACAAACCAGTTTGGCGGACTGCTGATCACATAGCAAAACGTTCAAATACACTGTTTCGAAAACATTGTAAATGACAGTACCTGATGACAGTTCATCTGATCTGCTCGTGTTACTTTATGTGTGTGTGTGTATTTCAAAGCCAACATCTGGTGCATACTTGTTTTAAACACCTATACCTCTGCAGTGTGGGTTTTTGATTTATTTTCTGCTATGGTTGTATTTGTAATCTAAAACGCAATTAATTTGTGGTGTAATCCTGTCTAATTCTTATTTTAATAATGACTGTGCTATTCTAGAGATAAAACTATCCAAAAAACGATACTCATCATTTCAGCATAAGAAACTTATAAAAACTAACCATGGCTGAGAGCTAAATCTTTCTCAAAGTTTCATAACTGTACAGTCAAAACTCTTTATCTTGCCACCATCCAAATGCTGGATGAGGAAATGGGGACAATATATATGATCCAAAACCAAAGTTAACTTTAGGGGAAAATCTATTCTGTCACAAAGTACGGTGAGAGATGGGGTTGGTGAGATAAATGTGGCTAGACAACGAGTTCATGGTACATTCTGAACTAAATATCTTTCGTTTACTTTGAACTTAAAATGCAGGAATAAAAATGAAGACATGTTAATATTACCACAGGTAATCAGTCAAGAATTTCTTGGAAAGACCATTTTCTGTACGAAATCACAACTCACCAAATTTTCATATGCTGCTGCCCTGTTTTGATAAAAGGTTGAGATATCCTCTTTGAATTCCGTCGGACAAATGCGAATGGCTTCTGTGTAACATTCAATCGCTTGGTCATACATGCCTCCTTTGAAATACTTGTTACCCTTATTTTTGGCTGTCTGCGCAAGCTCTTTGGGTGACTGAAAATAAAAAATTAACTTCTTAGATATAACTATGTGTAGGTATTAAGCAGTTACTGATTTCTAAAGGTTTACGGTCATCATGAACATGCATGCACACTTCCCAAGTTTCGCTTCAAGAGCCGGCGCAACGAACCTTCGGTTCTGCGACCTCTGTCTTGTTTCCTGGCAGCTTGCTATCACCAGACCCCCTATTATCTGCAGTCTTTTTAGATTTACTTCTCCTGTACAAAAAGATGCCGGCCACTCCCAGAGCAATTGGTGCTCCAACGCAAAGGGCTATTTGCCATTTGCTCCAACCCTCTGTAACCTCCTTCAGTGACCAGTGGGTCGCCATGTTGTTAAATGCTCACGTGTAGTAACGAGAAACTGCGAGAACAACGAGTTATCACAAAAAGTTTGACTAGACTTTTTACCGAACGCGTGTGAGATCGAGAAAAGATAGACTATAAGGCTATCAGGTCTGGCTGTTTGTTTTATCAATTTAAAATGTCTCTGAACAAATATTTTAACTTTTAAGATATCTTCGGTTGATGCAAAACTGACATGTCACCACACTGCATGTGCTAAAAATAGATCAAAATCGTCTGCTTGTAATTTTTGGAAACAACCACCACTAAGATGACAATAATTTGCTATTATGCCGAGTGAGATTGAAGAATGATGTTAAAGTAAAAAAAAAGGTAATTCTTAAAATACTACACTCACATGAAAACTGTCCACTGCTTGTGCGTTTACTTCACTACGAGAGTTTAATTGTCAGTCTGTCAGGAAAGTGCCCGTCGCAGCTGTGGAAAATTCGAGCGAGGGCTTTTGGGCAATAAAGTGTCACCAGCATACGGAAATCACAGTTATGAACATTAATAATGTCTGAAAATAGTTGAATATATCACATAAAGAGTACAGTCCCCAATCCATCAGTCCCCCAACGGAGCTCTGAGACACATCACATATAAGTGGGTGAGTAGATGAAGCTACATCGTCAGTCACAACAGACTGCCGTCGACTTCCCAGGTAGGACCTCATCCACTCTAGAGTAATACCCGTAACATTAATTAAAAGACTTGCCAAGACGGTGTGAGAGAATTCCATGGTCTAGACAATCAAAACCTGCACTGAGATTAAGCAAAGCGAGCACTGAACACAGTTGTGGCAAATCGGTGTTACATATAATCCTCTCAGAGCTATCGTCGAGTGGAAGACGATAAGGACTACAACATCACTAAAAAGATATGAGTACAGAGACAAACGTTCCAGAAATTTTGCAGAAATTTTCGGCTGGACAGTTTATTGTGTCTGGAAGGGATCTCTCTCTCTCTCACACACACACAGGTGATGATATTGAAATATTCTCAATAAAAAGACAGAGATCAATAGTCTCAAAACAGTTGTAAAAGGTTGAATGTTACACAGTTGGTTATATAGCACTCCCATCACCTCTAGTATCAACAGGTGTAAAAAGAGGAATGAAAACTCTACCCCGGGGGAGTAAGTGCCGTGAGATACACTTCACCATCCCGAGGGTACAACCGTCTCAGTATTCAGGTCATCATTTAAGACTAGTTGATGAATGTTACCGGCCTTTCGATGAATACGATTGAATATTAAAGCCCAGTACATGGATAAAGGGAAAGAGATAATAACACTGGTGCAGAAGCCGGTCTAGTCATGGACAATGTCCATTGAGTTATGACTGATCGACACCCGAAAGACTGAGATCCCCCAAGAGCTTTGTGTTTTAGTTCCGTTCGCTGTTCATCCTCTTACACTGGGTTGAAATGGATCAACATGACCATATGAAGCCCCCCCCCCCTTTTTTTTTTGAAAAATAGATTCGACAAATAGCATAATTATAAATAATATTAAACTAAGAGGAGAAGGGCGCAGACAAATAAACCACCACCACGTAATGAGGAGTTATCCAAGGGACATCACGCTACTCTATCACTCTGATGTATGTAGGCTTACATGATATCAGTGATGATTGTCGTGATTTGGCTCGCGAGCGCACGTGCAGCAGTGGGAGGTCAATTCGTTCCTTTGTTTGCCAGCCAGCTTTTCATTTGTCCACCTCGGCGGCGTCCTCCCTGAGGGACGGTCTCAGAGTGTTATGCCGGGTCAAAGGGTCAACAGGCTTGCAGCGCTGTGCTGCTGCCTGAAGGGCGATCGTGCTCCGTTCAGATTCGCTGGTGTGATGTTCCATGCCAGAAGCTCGAACCAATTTCTTCATCCACTTTGCCCAGATTCTTTTTTTGTCCCCCGGTATCAGCGAGCATCAGATTTCACACCTTGATGTCCTATAGTAAGACTACAACTATGAGGGATGTAACAGCCTTTATTTCGTTGAAAACCTGAGGTTATTGAACTGCCAAATCGAGTTATTATTGACTATTTCTGCTGTCGGTTTTGCATCTGTGATACGAAGAAAAAGGATGGCTTCCCTGTACTCAAAACCGTTGAACTCTTCGAGATGTTTTCCGTTCATGTCGATCTCAGCATTTCTGTCGTCGTTGCTGTTTAAAACTTGTTTTTGTACAACGGTGAACAGTTGGTGTGACATGTCCTACTGCGCATGAGATTATTTTTAAAACATATCTTGGCTCTGCGAGTCTTGCAGAGCTGTATGCTAAAGCATCCTTTGAGTCACAGAACTCATTTGCGTCACTTTTTTAATCAGAAATTTTCTATTCCTATAAAGATAAAATAGATATATAAGGAGATGGCATTAATGCGACATTCTATCCATACATCCGTTCCTCAACGCACACACAGTTACACGCATATATATAGAGAGAGAGTTACTCGGCAGTTGTGATCCTTCCATGCATACCTGCCAGGTCATGTCATCCAGTGTAAACTATGGTCATTTGTCATTCACAGGAAAAATTACATTCGGACAGATAATAATGACAAAAAGACAATTATCTTTTGCTAATTACTGCAAGAAAGAAAAAGGACAACACAGATTAATCAGCACAAAAACGAACGCAGTCCTAATTGTTCGTCTATGCGGCCCAGAATGAACGACTTGACATGACATGACATGACATGACATGACATGACATGACATGACATGTAGGACATCAAGATCCTGACATCGGAGCAATGAGATCCACAGAGGTCCTTCCAGCAGACCAAGGATATCCACCAATTTAGCTCTTAGTGGCCTTTATTTGTACTCAACGACACTCGTGAAATTCGTTCCTCTTGCATGCACAGACGGACGGACGGGCGGACGGACGGACGGACGGACGGACGGACAAAATCGTTGATGGGTGAATCATTTCTTCAGCTGATTTGTCATTTCGGGAGATCGAAGACTATGGTGAAGCTTCTAGAACGAGAAAGTACGACTTTACAGAAAGACAAATCTTGTCTTCCGTGATGATATGTAACAGGTGTCAGGTCGCCATTCCATTGGCATGTTCTCTCGCCGTCGATCTGTTGGTGAGGTCTTTCCGTTTGCTTTTCATGTCTGCTATGAGGTTGATGCCGTTTGCAAAAAACGCAAGTTGCAAATCGGCTTGACCATAAAGAACAGGTAAGTATGATGATCGTGAATATTTTTTTTCAGGAGGGTCTCTAAGAAGATATTGAATAGCACCTAAACCAACATGCGGACGCAGGCCATTTCCGACCGAATGTCTCCATAGCAACGCCTTCGCCACAGGCGGCAGGAGTTTTGCTTTTAGCTTTTTGGTATTGTTACTTAAAGATGTACAGGAGCACAAACATGTCTTGAAATGTTGTGAGCTCAGTACTAGACCTACCCTACAAAATATAAGCAAACGGCCCCCCTCAGCAGCAAACATTTAACCTCACCGTGTACACAAAAAAATTCAGGATTGCATTTTGTTGTTGTTGTTTTCTATGATGCTCAGGCTTATCCCTATCTTGTCCTGATCGTTATCTTGTAACTAACACTTGTTAACTCATTGGGATTAATAAAGTTGGTATTTGTTAATGTCTTTGTCAAAACCGACGACGACGACAACGACGACGACAACGACGAAGACAACGATGATGATCATGATGATGATGGCACATTTCCCCATTTAGCAGAGAGCTAAGTGCATTTGAATGAAAGATGAGCAGTTCGATAAACAAACAGAGCACCACAGTTTGCGAACTACAAAAAAAAAAAAAAAAAAAAAAAATGGCGGGAGGAGGAGGAGGAGGAGGAGGTTGAGGATGAAGAGTAAGACGTGAAAAAAGGAGGGAGACCAATAGCTGCTGGAGGTAGCTATCACCTAGGGGTGTGTCTTAAGGCCAGCCTTGGAAGCGGTTATATTGGCAATGTAAGGTTTGTAAGTTTGAGCATCTCCTATTGGTTGCAGTCTTTCCAATCTGAACGTGTCCATGTACATTCCTGACGTCATGGTTTAACAACCACTCGCTTCAGAACTAGATTTTAAAAAAAATCCCCAACAAATTGCTGCCCTGACGATGCCAAGCTCGCGAAGCAGAAAAATCTAGACCGTGCACCAAGGTTAGCAGTGACGTGGAAAGGTCAGCTCGGAGCTAAACCAGGTGGACGTTAGGAATGATTAAAACCGCTCGCTTCCGCGTCGTCCGGGGACGTTAAGGACGATAAACTGGGGGTCAACGTCTGGCAGACGAGCATCGCACGAATCGTCCCAGCTCACCTGAGAGAGCTGGCAGTCGGACGAGCTGTCACGTGGTCGTCGGGTGCAGCGATAAGCACGTGACCAGCGAGAAGCCCTCGTCTGGCAGACGACACGTGAGGTGCTAACATCACGTGATCACAGGGAGATGCGGCAGCTCCTTGCAGGAAACATGGGCTGGCTCAAACGTGACTTTAATGGCACAAAATTCATGGAAACGTTCTGCAGGAGACTTTTCTAAGGTACGTTCTGGGAACAAAGATAAGAAGCTCGCCGAACAAACATGTTTCGAATTTAGAGGTCTAGTCAGATTAAAGTTTTTTTTTTACCTGGTAACTGGCATTTGTATCAGTGCAAGATACCATTGGGTGAATGTCCGTTTTCACCATGTCCACAGACATCAGGACTGTACAGGGAAACGTTTAAGCGAAGGATATAGTCATTGGGAGAACTGGAACCAGAAGTTTATTTAGGTGTTTCTGTATGGACAATTGTGATGTCACAGCTTTGTGCTTGCTGATGTTTATAGGTGAGTATCCTGAAAGTGATGGAGGGGAAGGCATTCATCCAGATTTTAAGGTATAGTATCTTGGACATTAGAAATTTCACCCCACTAGACCTTTAACAGGTTACCAGTTTGCAAAAGACCCCGAAAGGAAAACAATGACAGAGAATTAAACTTTTTGTTTGTTTGCATCCTTGTCTTTTTTCCGTAACTCAGAGCGTCCCAAGGGACTGGACTTCTTTAAACAGCTTCTCCTTTTGGCTCTACATATCCCCAGTATATCCTACATATCCTTTCAAACGGCAGATTGAAACTGGTTGCTCGGGTGGGAGGAAGGGCAGACGTTCCAAAACCAGCAGACAGCAAAAGCCGACAAGTAGGTGAGCTGCAGATGATAGAGAGGAGCTCGCATGGAAGTTGGCAACAGTAAATATATTCTCCTTCACGAAAAAGAGAGCATTGTTACACAGTTTTTAACTAGCTTTCAGCTTGTCCCGGGTGACATTAGAGTGAGACATTGCACACCTGTCACAGTCGGTGGCACTTGCAACAATCACCTGGCCGAGAAGCCAGCGAGCGGCTCAAACCTGTCGAGTCCGACTCCATTCATTATCCGAAGACTTGACAGCAAGAGGGCGCGAGGAGAGTGTGGCAAGAGAATAACATCCCGGTGCTACGGGTACATGTCTAACTACTCCATCACCATAACGGGTGGATGCAGACCACAACGGGATGTACCTGAATGTTTCTAGAGAAAATTGCTCTTAACATTAATGCCTTTTATCACATCTTACCCAACGGACTGAGTCTACTCTTTAAGGCCTACTACAGGGCTTTTCTTCAAACCAGTGAGCTGAACTCAGCACGAGATAATATTTATGAAGGTCTGAGAGAACAATCTCTCCCGTCTATTGTTGAGATACAGGTCTACAATAATCACCATAGGAGTGCCGAATACTTCAAGAGACGAAGAGTAAGAAAATAAAAAAAATAAAAAAATAGCAATCTTGGGAAAATCTCTTAAGAAGGACTTAGCCAATGGAAGTCTGACTTTTTCACATGGAAAACAAAGCTGTATGTAGAACTTGTGTAGAGGGAAGTGTTGAGACTTTGCCATCGACACAGAATAAAGTGAAAATGAACAGAAAATGTCTGGACAACAGCTTTGGTCATGTTCACTGACGACATGCTAAAAACAAAATTTCCTTGAATCACGGAATACGGAAGAAAATGAAAACACGATTAAAATCAGAGAATTTGAAAATCAATGATGATGAAATCAGAGTAAGAAGATATGTAAGATCAATCTGAACATCGAGGTGCCAGTCAAAGAGGAGACATGATGGGATGTAGGAGAGGTGAACGTAAGCCAGAAGGTCAATCAGTGGACAGCCTTCAACTTTCCCCCCAACTTAGTCCCCCAGCTTTTCTTTTGCTTGCCATAACCTTGGTTACCAACGTAACTTTGGAGAACCAACCGTCTTTGGCAAGGTGTCATGTGGGACCACATGGCCAAACTACACCAGCTTCTGTCATGTGACTCTTGAGAGCACAGACTCGAGGAGACTCAGCAAGCAGGTGACTTGGCTGTGGATGAATCGTTCGTCTTGTGTTCTCTGGGTGCAATAAGGCGTTGACTGGGTGCAGACTTAACAAATAAGATGCAACTTGGATTCCAACTTTACATAATAAGGCACGTCTTGGAGACACACTTTACCAATAAGAAACAACCTTGGTACAGGTTTAAAAATAAGGCGCAAGTTGGATGCACAGTTTACAAATAAGACATCTTGGATGCAGATTCCCTTTCGACCAGGTTGCATGTAGGTACGATCGTCATTGCTGATTCACTGTTTCAATAATGCGACGCCGACAACTTCTGAGACTTCAGGCTGCAGTAGTTTTTGCTGTTCTCTAAATCCATTAACCACATTTTGTTCACATTCACAAGAAGATGCTCTACGTATTAAAAGACTTTCGAAAAATATTTTGTTTTCAAGAACATATTTTCCGTAGTAGAAGCTTACTTTCAGACTAATACATCTTTGTATATTGTAGCCAAGAAAGTGCATTGGACGAGGGGATATGTTTTATTATTTTATTTCGAATTAATCTGTAACTGCGCTCTCAACTCGCCCCACCAGCGTTTACAGCCATTTTATCGAACGATGTAGAAGTTCGTTGAGTGCTTGATGTGCTCAATCTGGCGTGCGCACGCATGACCGGAAGTGATGCTCACAACGATGACATATAATTCGACTTCCATACGCTGCATCTCCCTAGGGCTGCTGGTGCTTGTTCTGTTTTGTTTTTGTCTGTTTGTTTTGTTTAAAAATGTGTTCTGATGGAAATGCATGGTCTGTCTACTTTAACATATGTTCTGTTTCGCTTCCTGAAATTTTTTTCTGCATTTCTGATGTGGATGCACTATAATTCTTGCACTAGTAAGGAAGACAGTTTTAATTTAATTTTAATTCAGACACATTCTTTAAAAAAAACTTGAACTGTCTGAATTGATAGCCTTCAAAGAGTAGCACAGTAAAGAGATGAAAGTTGCAGGTCATCAAAAAGCCACCATTTTCACGACAGCAGTTCAGGGAGGCAGGAGGTTGGTGGGAGGATCCTCTTTGCATCTGTTTGTCCGAATGCCGACACATGAAAGCCGTTTGCACCAAAATCAGAGATTTAAGCAGTAAACTCTTCGTCTAATGTATCTAATGTAACTTCGGCAGCAGTTGTGATGTTTCATAAGATTACTATCACAAACCTGCTTTTTTTGTTGTCGTTTTTTATTTGAACACTCGGAGGGAAATAGGAAATGGTGGGCAGACGACGAGTGAAATGTGTGGAAGTACGTGGGTGTTCGCATCTTGTGATGAGGGCTTGTCTTTAATGTAATGTCAGTAAGGGCTCTAAGACTATAAATTGTGGTGGATACAGCTGAGGCTAGTAGTGTGCTTTGTGGTCATTCATTCTGGGAATTTTCCCTTTGACCGGGTCGGGGAGGATAGGACCTGGATTCTCGTCGTTGTTCTCGTGTTGTCTTACCAAACATTATTAGAACAATTTATTCTATTCACCTGAAAACCTGCCGAGGTGAGTCTGTTGCACATTCTTGTCCCCTCAGTATCTTTTTTCCAATCTGGTGTCTTCCCCACTTTTCCCCCACCAGTTCATACTCCATTGTTTTTTTAATTTACATTGAGATTTTTCCTATGTTCGATTTTTATGTCGTGTGATGAAAATAAAGTATATTTTGAAAAGCAATATCACAAATTTGTAGCTGAATGGATGTTTAGATATTAACGATATTTTTTCTGTCCAGATTTTTGTTTTCTTTCTTATATTGATGCTCCGGATCTCGATGAGGCTTCGAGAAGGATGACAACCTGAAGTAAGACTGTTGTGTTTGTGTTCGGGTCCCGATCTGTTTTGACTGCTAGAGACTTTTTTTCACAAAAGAAATTATGTGTCCCATGTAGTATAATCATTTTATTGCGCTGAAGAATTTCTGACATGAGATTAATTTCTTAGTTCAGATTTTTTTGGTCCTTTATCTGGTCCGAAGTTGTGTGACTTCACGTTTCAGTTTCATATGCTATAACATCAAATATATAAGACATTGAAAAATTTTTTTTTTTAGCTCGCGAATATCTCTCAGTAACAAAGAAATAGTCAAATATGTAGTATTTATTTGTTTATTTATTTTTGTTGCAGTTCTAGTGACTGGCGGGGCAGTGAACGTGGGTGGTCAACCATGTCTAGGTGTACCGCAGAGAGAAGACCCCAACCTTCTGTTCTGCCTTCACTTTTTCTGGTAAATCATGTGACCACTTCTGCTAATGAGATTGCTGGATGGACTGGAGAAAATTTTTCACCCAGACCACTAATAATCCTTCTGCTCCATAGTCGTCAGTCCAGTCGAGGGCTTTAACATCCCGACGAGAACTGATCTGTTACTTATGTACACCTGGTTTTTCTTTGTAAGGTTTTCCGAGCAAAGAATTATGTGCATGGACTAGTGATCACATTTCCCCAAAAAATAAAAAATGCTTTCATCGACGATGTTCGGAATAAACGTTTTAAGCTCACAGGCATGGTCAGAGAGACGGAGGGAGGGAACAAAAGATTTACTTCTGGACAGTATCGGAGGATGATCACGAGAGATGACCGATGTGACCACCACAACGATGTCACAACGACACGATCCAAGCAGTCGAAGGGAGACAATTCGAAGTGATTAAATTCGATTCAGTAAAGAAAGGAAGGAGAGAAGGAAATGAATGAAAAAAACAAACAAACAAACAAAAAAACCACCTACCCACCCTCCTACATGCACTTTGATGTTCAACAGTTATTATTGCTGACCAGATGTTTGTTGTTGACTTGCATCATTTGACCGGTCAGGGTGTGGAGAGGGTGAAGGTCGAAGACAATTTTTCATGTTCAGGCTATGGGGGTCAAAGTTCAAGTGTCATTCTCTGCTGCGTGTGCATACATTAAACATCTCCAAGTCGCTAACCGGAGTACAGATGTGTACATCTAGAAGATTATTTGAGCCTATAGCTTAAATTGTTTAATTAAAAAATTATGAGAAATGCGGAAGAAAAGGTCATTTTGGGATGGCCATAATTTTTTTTTATCTGTATTTTTTTAATTGTTTGTGCTCGCTTGCGTCATGCCCCTCAACTGTAAACAATTTCCCAATTTTTTGTGCTTAAATCTTCTATAGTACTTAAATGAAGAAATAATAAATGATAAATAAGTCTTTGCTGAAAAAATGAGCAATGCTTTTATGTAGTTCTCCTCTTACAATTTAAATGTAATGAAATGTGTTTTATGTGATGAATTTCTGAAAGCAAGACCAACAGCCCCAGACTGACATAGTATGCCAAGGATGTCCAGTTGTGGCATCTGACAGAAACTATCGACTAATCAATTTATTTTCACAATCACAAAAAGATACCTTTTCGAAACTTGTCGTTCATCGTCGTTGTACTGCAAGCAGAAGAATCATATTTTTTTTTAACATTCAATTTTGGACGAAAATGAAGATTTCAAACGGAATTAAAATGAGCAAGCCGTTAAAAACGTTTTAATATCAAAATACTTAGTAAAATATATTTTATCTTGTTTTTTTGTTCTGCTCTCTTTCCTCCGCTGAGATTGAGATTGTCATGACCAGACGCTTCAACTGGATTGTCCTTCACCTCTTCTATTCTTTATTTTCTTTTTCTTTCTTTCTTTGATGTGGCATTGGCTATTACTTTAAAACTACCCGAGTTTATTGCACAAATTTTCGCTGAAATAATGGCCAGATCTGTATCCTTCACAACACAGTGTGTGTCGGCTGTTTCCTGTGAAATAACGATGCTGTGTCAGCAGTTTCAGCTTTTGTCATAAATTCTTCAGCACCTGATGTTCAGAAACTTTTTTCCATATAGTGCGTATAGTGCATGCAACCCTCGTCAATCCTTTCTTTTCGGTCTATCCTTTGCCTGACTTTTTTCCCCCCGCGAGCAATTTCTTCCTTGTAAAAAGGCAAACCAGGTATGCTCCGTGTCATTAATTCGTTCCTCGTCGCGCGATCTTCCCCTTCTCCTTATATGATAATCGCCAGACCGAGCGTCGGCGAGCGAGGAAAACGAAAAGGGGGAAGGTGCGGTCATTATGCTCGGCACGAAAGTGGGCGGAGCTTATGCAAGCGTCTGGCCTCGATAACCTCAGAAGAGCGGAACCCGTCATGCGCTTGCGCGCAGCCAGCGCTATTGTAAACGGAGCAACTAATCAGAGCGCGCGCAGCAGCCAGGGTCACAAGGTTTGACACCTCGTGCGCACCGCCAGCTCAGGCGCCCTGTCGCTTTTTTTTTTTTTAGGCCAGGCTCCGCCCATTTCTCCAGCGCGCCTTTTTTGCCCTGACTGCTAATGTAGACTACGAAGGGGGTCAGGAGATAAAAGAAATGGGTAAGGATCGGAAAAACGTGGTTTCAATACTCAGTTGGTTTTTTTTTTTTTTGAGAGTTGAGTGGTGTGTCATGTTTGTGGCAAGATAAAACTTAGTCCAAACCGAGCGGCTGTCGAGGGAGGTTTTGACAGAGAGGTCACTGACAGGGCGGGCAACGATGACGTAATGTCTGGAATTTGTAATGTCCTGGCCGAGCAAACGCAAAGTGAGTCTCGGCGTGGCGGCGTGTACTTTACGTATGTGGGAGAGAAAAGAAACTTGAATGTTGTGTATTAAAGACGAAGTGTAGCTGTTGATATAGTTTTATTCTCAAAACGTTTGAGTGTGTGTGTTTGTGTGTGTTTTGTTTTAATGTGTATGTGATTTCAAAAAATGAAAGAGGTGAAAGTCTTCATGCAAAGGCTTATCAGGCAAGTATGTTTCTTTTCTTCAAGGAAACTGAACCAAAATAACAAAATAACCACACAGACATACACGTGACAGAGGAATGAATGTATATGATGAAACATTTGTTTCAAAGTAGTTCTTGTATATACGAGTGTGGCTAGGACTTACCCAGAGTAAACAAGTGTGAATGACATCCAGGAAACAATACTTGTGTATGTCTATATAGATTATTTAAACAGTATTTTAGTTAGATATACAGATTATCAAGGCAAGTTAGTTTTTGTTGTCTGGGGAGACAGGATATCGTGCAAGATAAGTGTGAACCTATTTTCAGACACTGGAAAAAATAGACATGAGGGAACCTCTTTTTACAACCAGATTACTTACCAGGTCAGTTATTTGGAGATATACTAAATCTCTCTCATATCTTTCTCTCTCATGCTGAGCAGCCCCGGCATGCTTCGCCTCGTGTTGTAGAATCTGTTGATGTGTGTCTCTTTGTTTGCTGATATTATTTTAGTCTGTCTTTAGGACTTCAGCAAGGTCTCAACACACTTAGACAAAGATGTAGACCAACACGTGACTAAAGGTGGTACATAAGAAGAGACTGATTGCAGGGAATGATGAATAGGAGATGTAATAAGCAGGGGAGAGAGAGAAGGAAAGGGAAGAGGAACAATTCTTGTTTCCCTTTTCTCATTCATAGTTATATTCGGAGGTTTTTTTGTCAACATTTCCCTTTTCTTCCTTTCTCCCATTTGATTCTGAGAATCATCACAGTGACTTCAATTCTTTAATAAGAAGAACTTCATAAAGAGTTCATGAAGCTAGACTCGTGATGTGCTCCATGCCGGGTACAGTCAGCTCACATCTCCATTTCCACCCAGCTAAACTTGGGGTTTGTTCACATGTGTTGTCTAGACGTTCCAGCTTCACTTTCTTACCATCAGGTTGTTTAAGACATTATGTGGATGACAGAAAGTATAGAATTCTGCAGCCTGCCCTGTTCTCAAGTTTAAAAAGATTTTTTAAAGAATTGCATTACACTTGCTTCCCGCTCTCTGCACTGCCTAACAATAAACAAGACTACAAACTAGCCATGGGTCTGTCAGTTTTGCTTTGGTTTTGTTTGTTGGTTTGTTTGTTTGTTTGTTTGTTTGTTTGTTTATTTAAGCTCTTTTGCATTCAGAAAGGTTCGTTTATGTAAATCATAGAGATTTACTTTTGAGGGAATAAAAATCATTGGTGAAAGTAAATATCAACATTCTCTTATACTCTACTCTTCTGATCGGCATTTGAGGGAACACAAAACAGGGAAGATAGTGTTGTTTAGAAACAATCCTTTCTGTCTTTTCAGATTCTTTAATGCCTTGTACAATTTTTCATTTTAAATTGAAAAATCAGTTCATCAATAAACATGTTTGAACCTCAATCTTTTTATATTAGTTCTGAGACAGGATGAAGCACCTTCAGACCTAAGCACATTTCTTTAAGCGAATTCAGATAACAAACCTCCAACACCTGTAGGTGCCCAGGGGTTCCAGTCATGATTCTTGTCCATAGTGAATCTTGTAAGAAAGATGTAAGGATGATGTAAGGATGTTAAACCATGATGGCTAGCAGTACTACACTCATAATGATTATTACTGAGACAGTTTGATGACTGATCGACCCAAGGGATAACTTTCTTTTCACTGGCGAGTGTGAAGGAAGAACATGGCGGCTAGTAAGAAAAAAACTTTCGGTTAATATTGGAAGCACTTGGAGTTCTGTCCAACAATGTGATAATCGTAGTGATTAGTCTTGTGGCAGTAAACTTTGGTCAGGCAGAGACCAACAACTTCCAGTAAACTATTCTCGACAAAGTGTTCAGGGAAAGGTCTGTATCTTCCATGACTAGTCTCTGATAACTTCCTGTTCATTCTAAGTATGACACCTTCCTTATGAGCAGGGTGATATTTCTTTGTACCTAATTAGTCTCGATCCGACTTTGTAATTATTTTAGCAGTTTCTCTGAAGAATGAACAAGTTACATTCAAGTCATGAGATTGAGTTTCAAAAGCCTTACTGTGTGTGATCATGTTATCTGATAAATTGAGCAATAAAATTAATTAAATGCAGATGTGGCTTTTAACGAGATAAACTCCAGCTTGGTGGGTATTTCCCACCTCACCTCTTCGGCCAGGATGTGCGCTCAACCGGAGTCCCGACAAGTTCATTTCAAAAACAACTTCAAAGCAACTTTCAAACTAACCCTCCCATCCCCTCCCATCTTGCCATGACTGAGCGAGGTCTTGTTCCCACACTTTAATAGTATGTTGTCCTGTCTTTGCTTGTTGTTTGATATGTTAAGGTCTGTGTGTATAAGTAAAGTATGCTATGATCAGTTTCAGTTGGTTTGTGTGTGTTTTACTTTGTGTTTGAGCCTACTTTCATATGGGGACACGGCTGTATGATAATGATTTTTACATACAACAATTCCGCATTCACTCAACCACGCAGCAAGCACAGATATTTTTTAATTAAACATTTAATTAAAACATAAAAGGGCTAAGAGTTGTATTGATAAGGTGAGATAACATAAACATTTATTTATACCAGAGTACAATTAGAGGCAGTTCTATATGGAAGCACAACAACAAAACAACAATACCATGACATATTTGTATCTGCCATTCACATGGAGCAACATCCAGAAGTCGCTCAACAATGGACAACCTCCATCTGTTGGTCCTGCACCAGGTACACACAATAGTCGGCCTGATGGAAGTTATAAAAATCTCCTGACAGGACAGCACCTATAGTTGTATCATATTTCTAATCCAGCTTTACAATTTCAAGTTAATGTCTGTTCACAGCTGCTCTTTTTTCCCACCTGAACAATTTGATCATACATTAAATCAAGTCCCATATCTACTTGCTAAAACAGGTTTTGATAAAAGTCAGATTATTATTAATTAAAAAATAGCAATCTAAAAAAAGAAAAAAAAATTCCCACTGAATTTCAGAAGCAGGTCATCATGAAAGTCGATTCCAGTTCTTTATGAAAATATCAGTCATCATATTGGTTGTTACAACTGTTTCCGGCTGGATTGTTTATTTTTAATGTTTACAGTCGACTGCAAAACTGGTTTACAATTTTTTAAAAGCACTCACAATACTCATGACTAACCATTTTTTAACTAAAAAAAGAGGGAGAAATTTAGATACATGTCAAAATAATTCAAGTTGCACAAGTTTTATTATAACATCAGGAGCATTTTTTGTTTCTCTGTGTGTGTGTGTGAGAGAGAGTGTATGTGTTGCAACTAATACAGAAATATATTATAAAATATTATAAACACACGCACACTGCTAATCTCAAATGTTCACATACACATAACCAGACAGAAGCTTCAAAAGCTCTCATCAAACTTCTCTCACATTCAATAATAGTCTTATGTTCTTGTGGAACAGCAGATGTTATGGCATGGCTAAGGTGCACAACAAATGGATTGCTATTCCACCAATTCTAAAAAGAAGAGCTTTAAATAGTTCTGAGACAGCTTTTGAAGACATTGAAGAATGATGATAAAAAGGCTGACCATATCAAGAATTCCTTTTACTGTAGTTCAAATTCCTTCTAGCCAGTTAATAAACTTGTGTCTGCGTTTTTTAAAGAAATTGTTTAATATGAATCAATATCTCTGACCTCAGTGACTCTTGTGACCCTCAATGATATGACACCTGATGTAGAAAATGTCAAAACCAACACTGACGAGCTGCATGTTCATGTAGCAGCCAAATTTACTTTAAATTTTCCAGAAATTTTATTTGTCCTGCTGGTGAGAATGTTTTCTGCCTGCAGACACGATTTTCTGGATCTTCTACAGAAAAATGCACTCAGTATGTAGAGCAGACATAAGTCTGAAAATCTCTTACTTCATCTACTAGTCTTTTCCTTAAAGATGGTCACAACAAATAAGCCGGCATTAAGACATCAAAAGGATGCGCGAAAACTGTTAATTATGTTATCGGGATAAAAAAAATAATAATAAAGTAAAATAAATAAATAAATCACTGTTTATTGGCTGGCTGTCCGTTACCAATTCAGCAATATTTTTACCTTACAAAATGTCATGATAACAACAACTGTACTTGCACATCAACAGAAATGCCATTAATTTAAATACTTGTTCAAGGAGCTATTAATTTTCCTTTTCTTCTTTTGGAATATTTTGTAAAATTTTACAACAACAGCCTCTCTCCTTTTTATCTTCTTTCTGCATATTGATGCTTTTTCTCAGCCTCGGAGTTCTTTTTAGCACATTTTATTTTTAATTTCAAAGATACAAGAAGCACATTATGCGCGATCTTAATCTTCAGGAAAGTTTTCTTCGATAGTTTAGCTGAAAACACAATATTTCTCTTCCCGGCTTCTGCTTTTACTTTTTTTCCCTCTTCTGTAAAAAAAATTTAATAAATATTAATTATTTACAGAAAATAATATTTACAGATGAATACATTCTAAAATTTGTAAATGCTAATTAAAATATTTAGTTAAACATCATGATCGTGGCAAAGATGTATAGAGCTGGTCATCGTTTATAAATTCTAATTATGCCGGCTTACTTACCTCACAAAATCCGTCTTTTTGTTATTAATCAAAGTGTGTCGAGCAAGTTACTTCTATATTTAAAATAATACACCTTTATTGTTATCAGGAAATGATATTCGGATACATTTAGTGACTCTTTTGATAAGAACATTGATGGCGCTGAAGACCCTTCAGGCAACATTGATGTACTGACAGAGGCTGGTTTGAAGTTTTCAGGCTGGAAATTCTTAACAATTCTTAACAACAGAGGGTCGAAATTAGAAAAAGTAGAGAAATAAATATTCACCTGTGAAAATCCGCTTTTTTGAAGTAGGCAACATTTTAATTAGTTTATACATGAGCTCACAAAGCTTCTGCCTAAATAAATTATCTTTTGCATAGGCTCTACAGGGTTCATATTTTAACTCTTACTTGAAATTATCTTTTATATAAATAATATGCATATATATATATACTAGTGAAGTCATTGCACCAAGCAACCAATGGGAGGTCGTTGAGAGTATGATAATGAGGCGTTTTTCAGCTTACTTTCATGTCACGGAAAACGGGATCTTAACCTTTTCTCAAAGCCAAGAATGAAGACGAGTGCAAAGTACGAAAGTATCCACAGAAGACAGAGGGTTCCTGCAGTTCGGGATGGTTAACAGAGGTCCCTACATTGCTGGTCAACATCCGATTCGACATACCCACGGGTCGGTTTGACCATTGCCAAGAGTTGATTCGAGTACAGCTGTGATTTGATTCAGAGACATCTACCGTCTATGATAAGAAAATAAATGAAATTTGATGTGGTTTCTTTCTAGCTTTTTTAAAAGAAAAAAATTAGATATAAGGGCAAATATTTTAGACAAATTCTTAAGATACTTTTTTTCTATCTGTTTTGGAGTTCTCTGAAGTTCTAGTTTCTATCCTTTTCTTCGGGACTTACATTTTTTTAAAAGGATTTCGGGATGCCACTTCCATGTAAGTATGATACAGCTACTCGGTTATTTCCTCATTGCCTATAATTAACTTAACCAGCAACGTCTCTCGTCGGTGGTCGACTCGGCCCCGGAGGCGGGCGAGTCGACTTACTGCAGGGGTCGCCAGACGTGGTCGAACTGGCGAACGGTCAACTCGACCTGCCCCTGTCATTGCTGTGACTCACAAGGCCACACCCATCACCTTTGCACTCTGATGCCTGTTGCTGCTGCCACAAAGTTTCTCTATTCGTGCCCCAACTTAAAATCTTCTGCAACGGTTGTTGCGAGGAAATGGTGAGTCGTTGCCCCCGGAGGGAATGGGGGTTGCGTGGGAGGTGGGTTGGATGCAACTTGGGAAAAAAATAGGATAAGCATCTTTATAAAGTGGTGCTCATTAACCCTGATGATGCTTCAAACAAGTTATTAAGGTTTTTTTCTGACGGTTTTGATGCTCGGTTCCCATGTCCCATCACAAGGTCCCCAGCAACGGCACTCCATCCCCTCCATGGCGAGTGGTCCTAGTGGTTGTGGAGTCAGCTGTTCCTGTATCCAAGCGTGGAAACTAGCGTTCAGCACGGCTTGAACCACTCTTTCCGGAAATGCTTAGTTTTTATTTTCAACGGGGACCAATAGTTATTTAGTTTTGTTGTTATGTGTTTGTCCTGTATCAGCTCTCTCTTTCCGTTCTCAATTTTCCTTTCATCCATACGACTGGCTTGGCGCCTTGTATGAACAGTGGTTATAACAGAATTTTATGTGGCACACATTTGCTGTGTTCGTTCTTTCTCACTTTCTCTCTCTCTCTCTCTCCTCTCTCTCTCTCTTTGTCTATGTTTTTTTTTTTTGTCACTTGCATGAATTGTTTAAGACAGGGTTTGTCTACAGGCGGAGACGCAGCACAGAGTTATAGCTAAACTCTAAAGCTTAAGTTGTTGTTGATGTTGATATTGTTGTTGTTGCTGCTGCTGCTGCTGCTGCTGGGGATGGATGGTGGTGGTAGTTGCGGTGACATCTTGGAAGGAGGTAAACTCTATTTCGCTCTTCGCAATCTTTACATTCTTTACATTCAAAATGATCCGAGTATTTTGCATTGTCACATGACTAGCCGAAAAGATTCAAATAATCAGACATTTTGGAGGCTGGAAGCCCTGTATGCACCCCGGTGATGTGGCTTAGATCAGATAAACATTACTATATCCATCCTCTGTAACAAGTAACACCGTCTTTGTCATGACAACCTGTCGCGGCCTTCACCCGACCCTGCCATTGGAATGAATGTTTCAGGCCTCGTGCTGGCATCACTTCTTGCACTCTGACTTTTCTGACCATCGGAATCAGGTAACAAAAAGGTCACGGGCTCTCTTTGAGGTTTATTTTGCCGCCATGGCTGCAAAGGTAAGTTGTGTTCATTTTCGACCTTAGAACGCAGGGTGCAAAGCTGATTTTCAGGATTTTCAGGGTTTCCTTCTGAATTTCTTCTAAAGAAAGCTACATTTCTTTCTGCGACGAGAACTGGCATAATTTAAAATGGCTGCCACTTACATTCCTGACACTTCTCTGGAAAGATGTAAACAAATAATCCGAGGCAAACGTTGAAATTAATGTCCATGTTTGGTACAAGAGTTGTTGTTGTTTTTTTATTACAAAATAAGTAATTAAGGTTTAATTAGTAATATCTTTTTTAAGCAGACGTGGATTAACGTATGGTCGTATTGCGACGTCACTAAAGGCCAAAGCCAATGCAAAAGCTTCGAACATAATATGCTAACGAGGCGTTGGCCAATCAGAAAACCTATATTTCTGGCGTCGCTGAAAATGAGGCCGTGACCTTTTCCTCCAACCGACTTGAGAGTTGCGAGGTTTAAAGACTTTTATCTCCTACACGAGTTTATTAATAACATTTATGGAATAAGTAACTGTTAATGGACTAAACAAAAACTTTCAAAATTTATTTTTCAAAAATCATTAGCACTTGTTGCCTAGCACAGAAATGATGTTTTCGAATCGATTTACGAAAAACGATTCTTTCTGCCACTTACTCTCTCAGCAATAGATATCATGTTTATTTGTGATTTTTATAGGAAGGCTGTAGTGATTTTTCGATTTTGCTTTTTTTTTTTTTTAAACGAGTATTCCCTAGTGTATTGGAGGAAGAAATCAAGATCCTTGTTTCAAAATGTCGGAGATACACGAACACTGAAATACTTTAATATCTGACAGATCACACATTTTCGGTATGAATACACAGTTTTATTAAGTGTTAGTAGAAGTGTTGTATGTAGAGCAAACCCCGACAACAACAGAAATAAATTGCATGCAGAACAAGTAAAGCTCGTCCAACAACCTTGCAAAGCAATTTATTTATTGATCTTTTTGAAATACAACCAGAAATTCTAAAGGAAAATTTGTTTGCTTTTTTTATT
This sequence comes from Pomacea maculata, assembly GCA_004794325.1. NCBI lineage: Eukaryota > Metazoa > Mollusca > Gastropoda > Architaenioglossa > Ampullariidae > Pomacea > Pomacea maculata. The sequence goes on along the minus strand of SRHC01000131.1, from coordinate 1,647,133 downwards.
ATTGAAAACTCGGAGCTCCAGCCCATTATATGTGCAGGCAACACTTCCGAGTCCTAGTTTTTATGAGTAGAGTAAAGAGTTTTCGTATCATTAAAACCAAGTTTGTGTGTGTAAAAACTTATTACTCCAATTTCACCCTTTGTTCTTTTAGCTTTTCTTTTCTCGGTTTTCTTCTCTTTTTTCCTTCTTCTCTTTTCTCTCAAATTTCTGAACATTGCCCTATAGTGAAATGCCGAAATGTATCATCTTTCTAATCTCCGTGTGAGCTAAAAAAAACTAGAAGTATATGTTCCGAACATACAAGATTTTATAGGAAACAAACTATACAAAGAAGACGAGCAAGCAGACTAATAAGTAGGCATACATATCAAAGAAAAGGTTGGACTAGAAGAATGTGGAGTGTCGCTAGGAGTTAAGCCTGAAAGTCAAGTTTTTTTACTGTAAATTTTAGTAACAGGTGCCCGGATCTTGTATTTACTGATACGTGTGTTATTACTTGTCTACATGCGTGGGCGAGTGTGTTTGTAAAAACATATTACTCCAATTTCACCTTTTTTTTCTTTTAGCTTTTAGTCCTTTCGTTTTCCTCTCTCTCTTTTTTTTTTTTTCTTTCTTTCTTTTCTCTCAAATTTCGGAACATTACCCTAAAGTGAAATGGCAGAATGTTTCATCCTGCTAATCATCATGTCTGCCCGAGCTAAAAAAAAAACAAACAAAAAAACCCAGTAATTTAATCACACTTACAATATTTTTAGGAAACAAACTTTACAACATATGTATCGGAAAATACAAGATCCTGGATTTAGTTAGTAAAAAATTACAAAATTTACAAGAAATCTTGACTGTCGAGTTGAACTCCTTACAACACTAATATGTCTAGACCATCTTCTAATCTTTTCTTTCACATTTTTGTCTGTTGGCTAGTCGTCTTCCTCTGCAAGACTCTCAATTCTTATTGTTACCCGATTCCTCTTGGCCTCTTGCATTTTTGTTTATCTTTCTTTACTTCGTATGCTGTCCATGTCTCGTTCTTGTCTCTAAGACCATGCTCCTTCATGACCATGCAAGACATAAATCACATGATGTTTATTATTTATTATTAATAATGACTCCAAGACATCGCACACCTCTAAGCTTGGCTCTAGGACTATTTACAGGGAGACATAGTGATTCAATATCTTTTTCACTCACAAAGCTTGACATCAGGTCTGTTTTCTTTCACAGGTAGGTTTTATTCACCAATGTCACTTATACCACTCCATCCATTATATCACGGGTGGGGAATGTCTGGCTCACAGGCTGTACACAGTCCACAAAGTCATTTAACCCGACCACCCTTGGTAATCGAAGATTTCAGTGAGTTTATCAGCTATTGTCACAACAACATAAATTTATAGTAAGTGGATAAATATTAACAACACATTTTGAGGGACGAGTAAGGATAGACAGGACACATACGAGTACATGCCGGGACAGACAGGTTTGCTTCTTGTCGGGTCCCAGTGCGTATATGGATGATTTGGGAGAATTATTCATGCATGTGACCTTCACCCCCCCAGTCGAGGACAACCCACTTCCGGTCTGAATTCGACACGCTTAGCGTTCATCGACCTTGTTGGCTGACATCATTAAAAAAATTAAAATATGATCGTCGACATTGCTGTGTACTTTAGTGTACAGTTGAGGCCTACAAGTGTCCAATATTATCCTTTCATGGATTTCCAAAGGAGGAGCAAATCAGAAAGTTAAGCTGAGAGTAAACATTGCCATAAACACGAAGGAACGCAGACTAGGAGAAGGTAGACAAAGCAACAGGTAAAACCGATTACAAGGTGAGACAGACAGGTTGAGGAGAGACCTTGAACTAGACGATAACAAATTATGGGATCTTGAATTGAATGCAAACCTGAAATGCCACTTAGTGCGAGGGTGGTGTGACATGATCAACCGGTTGCTTGCATAATACAATGCGAACACCATAGTTCTGAGATTTCATCACATCCAGTGTTTGACAGAATGAAGAGTTTGCTGAGTGCTGGTGGACATTCGATGGAGTTGGCAAGCTGGGTCAGAAGTCAGGAGCTGAGTATTGTCGGCATACATGTGGTATTACAAACCACAGTGGCCAATCACAGGACCAAGTGGCTGGACAAAGGCAGTAAACAAGACAGGTCCTGGACTGAATCCCGAGGTTGAACTGCAGCAGGTTTGGTTGGATGTCAAGGCGAGGAGACCAACAGACTGGGTGCCAGCAGACAGACAGAAGTGCAACCAAACAAGGGCTGTGCGGTAGAGGTCAAAGGTCGTATGAAGCCTCTGGGGAGATCGTGATGGTCCAAAGTGTCAAAAGCAGGTTAAGCAGCCGATGGATCGAGCTTAGAAAAAGTTGATAGGTAGCCAGGGTCACATGAAGATAATACCTCGTTCGCCACCTACAACAGAGCAATGTCGGTTGAGTACAAATACACAAATACACACATACAAAGCACAAATACACATATGGATGTACAGAAATACATACATATCTATATATAACCGGGATACAAATGATTCAAAGTGAGTATAGAGTGTGATTGGCCAATTGATGAGGATGAGGATGAGGATTTAACATCATGACGGTCGAGACATCGGCGTCTGGCACTGGGATCGTGAAGAGGAAGATTGTAGAAGAGACTGACCATAGTGACTTATATCAGATCCTCTGCTGGCAGTTGGTCTTGGCATCATGACTAACCAGAGTGTGTGTCGAACGAGTGTAGTGTGTTGTGTGTGGTGATGAAGGAAAGGCAGTGACTCACGTAATTCAGATTAAAGATAAGGAATTGTAATGGGAGCCCTAGAAGTCTAGCCATTTCAAAATCTTTGAAGTTATTATATCATCTGTAACTAGTATAAATCTCTCCATTGAGTAATAATTTTCTTTCTTGCACTAAATTGCCTTGAGTTGAATATTGGGGAAGGTATGCTGAGAGCTTGGAGTCAGATTGTATAATCTTTGCTAGAAAGTTTTCACATGTCGGCGCTGGTGGTGGAGGTATCGAGAGTGTAATCAGTCCGAGGGCAGCAGCTTGATTACGGTACCCTCACCCATTCCCCGAGGTTTACTACAAATACCAATACACGCATTCACCCATACACCTACACACATAAATATACACAAATAAAAACTGTACATTTACAGACACACACACAAGCTCACACATGCATACATAAACAAAGATATCTTTGTATCAAGACATACATGTACACATAAATACACAGATAGACATGCTGACACATACATTGCACGAGCGCATACACACAGATACACTACAACACAATCAAATACACACATAAACACACTATATACTTGAGGGTTGTTTTCCACACCGTACGCGCGCTCACACCCACAAACACATGATTATGCAAAGGCGTCCACTTGACAACTGGAGAGGAAAAGAGTTTGTTGTAATGGGTGAGGGTGTAGTGTGTCGTGGAAAAAGTCAGCCTGACCTCAGATATTCTAGGTACAGTGAGAAATTCTGTATATAAGACATTCTGTATGTAAGACATTCTGTGTGTGAGACATTTACCTTAGCTTTAATGTGTTTCGGAAGTCTATGATTCCATTTTCCAGTCAATTCAATTCCTTTGCTGACTTAAAAAAAATTATTGCTCCTTTATAAATGAATAATTATATTATTAAAGACTCATAATTTGTGTATATACTGCACTTTCTACTCTTTACCTATACTAAAACTGTACTGTATCAATTTATTTTTCAAATATTTTATGTTTGGAGAGGGTGACTCTCACTAACATCCCATCATCATTATGTAAGCCGACTTGACTGTTAAAATTAAACAGTAAAATTTTGATATAAAAATTTATGCGGCTTACTTAAACAGTCCTCAGGCTATAATAAGTATGAAATGTATGTAGGAAGAAGGGAGGCAACATTTCTTTTTTTCAATCAAAGGTCGCATTCACTCAAATGTGTAAACCCAGACAAACAAGTCAGTGTCTCTCTGTCGTCTGCTTCATACTCCAAGTGTTTTGCCTGGACAAGCTGCCCTGTCCATTGTCGAGAAGAAAACTGTAAACAAAATGTATACAAAAGAACCACCATTAACATGTGTAGATGTGGGGGGTAAGCAAGGTTTTGTGTACATGAAACTTTTTATTTTTATTAATAGTAGTATTCCTTGCTTTTCTTTTTGTGTCCAGACAGTCTGTGTCTGGCTGGCAAACTGCCATAACAGCTACCTCCTCCTCCCGCCTGGGGGCGAATATGAGAAGTGGGTCTGAAGTGATAGATACCCGCCAGGGGATGATAACTCTTCACGCATGGATTCCACGCCCATAGATACCACGCGCACAGACATAATGACAGACTGTTGTCGGTTAGTCACGGGCATGGATGACAGTTTTCTAAACCTCCACAACTTGAAGTTGAGGGGGAAACAGCAGCAACACTACCAGTCGTTGTTGTCATCATCGCAGGAGTAATAGTTAATAATAGTAAGAGGTAGTAGTTGTTGCTGCTGGTGGAGGTCCTGCAGGAAAAAGCAGACAAAGATGGAGGCGATGTTTCTTGTAACAGTGAGTATATTACTTGTAGTGTCCTAATCTTCAGACACCTCTCCTGTAGGTGTTGTCCGTTCTGATCACACTCTTGCAAATGCTTTAATTACTGAAAAAGTTTTTATTGTTCAGTGGTTTATTTAGTAGAAAAGTGCTTCCACCTTGATGTGATTTTGCCCTATGGGGGGAGAGGAAGGGTGAGGGAGGAAACCGGAGTACTCGGAGAAAACCCTCGACACCCAGGCCTGTGGACAGGCGTCACATAATAGAGAGTATCCCGAGACGAGATTTGAACCAAGAGCTTCTTACTGCAGCGTTGGCAAGCGAGTGTTTAACCGCTTTATTGTTGTTTATTGTTCAGTCCCAGTGTGGTACCACATGATGTCAGCTTTACTTTCAGTTTACCTTCTTGAAATACCATTGGTGCCAAAAGCTTAGTGTAGTGGAGATGGGGTGGGAAAGAACTGGAAAATTTTCGGTATTGGTTTGTCCTGGAGTCACATTTTCGTTTCACATTTTCTTTCTGGTTTTCTTACTTGTTCAACGGATCGACCTTCTGAGTGCTCTGGTTTTCCCACCTTTCATGACTTTTTCTTGAAAGATGAGAAGACAAACATTGACGGAGGCGCTCAGGTACTTCTCCATCTTACCCAGCTCTTTAATAGATACCTATTCCTGATTCCTCCCCAGGCAAAGTGCCGAAGTGGCCAAAGACCTCCATTGTCTTGGCAAACAAGTTTGGATTTAGTTCACTCGCCTGATGTATGACGCCGACACGACTCTTACTTCTATGATTTCTCAATTTGTTAATGGAAATTATTGCTTTGTTATGCTCTCCAGAATCATTTATGTTCCTTTTGTGCGACATGGGATTCCAAGTGTTTCATGTTCTAGGTCAGAGGATCGACAACCTTACAAGATTTATGGGCAGATTATAGGAAGGTTCTCTTGCCTTGACTAAGAAATCTCGTGCAGACAGTAAAACCCAGACTTTTTTTCTCCTTGCAGCATGTATTGCAGTTCAAATACCGTCCACCCATCTTTCTGAGCACTGCACGATGTAACCTCTGTCTCATGGTAGATTCTCTCTCGTCCCTATACAATAGTTAAAAAGTGGTCTGCCAACACATTTTGCTAAGATTTCAAGACATCTGATTTACTGTAGCCCATAAACACACAGTAAGATACTTGGTGCATTAGACTAAAATTTACTTGTGCATTAGTTTTTACATTTCATCCAAGACATTACGCTTTCAATGGCATGAAGTAAGCCTGTACTTTTAGCAACCATGGAATTCTTCTAGAAAGTGTACATCAAATATCAAACTGTTAGCATACCATTTGCTACTACATGTATCTGTATTGTAACAACTATGACAGCTGCTTACCATTTGTAGTTTTACAAATGTGAAGACCTAACGACCATCCCAAAATACCCATTTGGACATTATTGTAAATAGAATTGATTGAATTTCTAAATACCATAGGTTGAGGATTATGGAAGAAAGGGGGAAATCCAATGGACAGATACGTCTAGTAGAGACTGTACTATTTTAAAATATTATTTTTATTGTTTTACATTGCTTTAGTCGGCTGTCCATATATCTTATTTTTTATGATGGACGCTGGTCGTTGAGAGAATAAGTTTATCTACTTGCACTTTGAGTGAATTTTTATAACTAGCGAGAAAACAATTATTGATACACAACACCATCTTTCGCGAAAAAAGTCGTATTTATAATGAAACCTTTTCTTTTCCATTTTGATACATCAGCTAATTATGAAAACGAATTTCGAAAAATAGAGCAAACTGCCAAACTGCCACAAAAGTTTGTGATTAAATAGCCACGAAGCCTGTGTCGGAGGATAATCAGTGCACTACATAAACAGATATGTCATTCGGACAATAACTTCAAGTGTTTGTAGCCGAAGCCTATCAAAAATAATGGTCTCAGACGAGAATTAATCGTGCTTCTAATGTTAGCAGAGTTCATTGCAGTTGGAAAAGATTCGTTTACATTTAGCTTTACATTTTTACCTGTTCTCAAACTTCTTTCTTTCCTTTCTTTTTATTTCTTTCTTTGTTTGTTTCTTTTTTTTTTTTTTTTGTTTTTTTGTTTTTTTGTAGAATGAATGGATATATGTCTGTGAAAAAGTAATACAGTTTACAAAGATGTTTACTTGAAAGTTAGCTTTGTTTGTTTGTTTGTTTGTTTTTTAATTCACTTATCTTTGTCAAATGTTGAATCAAGTTTGCATGTAAAAATAAAAAACCTGCTAGGAAGGAGAGAGAGAGAGAAAAGAGAGAAAAAAGGAGAATGAGAGAGGACGAGCATGTACAGGGAGAGAGGACAAGAGACTTTCATTTTAATATATGTTTGTGGGGAGGGAGATCTCTAGAACAGTTATTAAGGAGGATAGGAAAAAAATACAGCAGTTATCAAACGATAACAACATAAATATGATTATTTGAAATTACTCGAAAATAATTCTAATTAATCAATTATAAATAATTGTAAAACATCCCATAAGTACAAATAACTGTATGCTGGTATGGCTATTATTGACGAATCTTCGATCTTCTGCCTTGTTTTACAAACATCAATGTGGAGTAACATGGGCTCATTTACAATTTGGTCCCCGAGAGGTGGAAAGCTCGTTCATCGCTGATTTCCTCAGTTGAAATCTTAGTTGACAGCAGTAGCTTGGACCTCTGTTGTGCCGAGCATGTTTCCACCACAGAGGGAAGACAGCGACGTCGGTTCGCATCTCGGGTCTGACACACTTCACTCAGGATATCACACATGTTTACGGTGATAAGCATCGATTGTTTCCTACGGGTGGTCCTGTTTCTTACACCTGTGTGTGTGTAGGAAGGTACATTTTACATCAGTATAAAAAAAAGGGTAAACATACGCGTTTGTGAACGTGTATGCATGTATGTTATGAGCTTTGAGCGGTGGGTGGAGACAGGTGGTATATAAATTGTCAGGATTTATTTGTTTATGTGGTGACGCCGCTAGTGTGCTAGCTTGGAAGGGGAAGAATCACCCTCGGAACTGTAGGTTAACTCGAGTTCACGTGGGGAGGGAAGGGAAAAGAGGGAGAGAGACTATAAGAAATTAAACTCTGGTATGGTCGATAGAATAAAAAAGTATGTGTGTGCGTGCGTGTGTGTGTGTGTGAAAATATTAAATACAATGAGGCAAAGAGAGATGGAGGGCAGAAAAAACCTTCGAAGCCTAGCTGGGATGCGACAGAAGCCTTAGAGGCGGAAACTGTCATGGAGATTGAAGGCGAGGGAAGGCGTTTTCCGCGAAACACGATGACCCAGCCGAACACCGACTTGCCACAAAACTTTTTCCCAACTCCCCCTCACACCCCACCCCTAATGGCGTCACCAGAGCGGGTCGGCAGACTGAGCAGAAATAACTCCGCCCCTCGCGGCTCCCTATTTATAGCCAGACTTGAACTCCTAGCCTCACAACCTTTGTCATGCCCACCGCCACTCGTCTGCAAACACTCGTTTTCGAGCCCAAACGAGAAGATATACAGGTACAGTAGATAAATGCATGTTTTTCACCTTTAAATGTTGTCTACTGCTACATGGTTGTACAATATTTACAAGTAAAAAAAATCATCAACTTTTGAAGTGATGAAATACTTTTTAAATTCCCGGATGTGTTTATAAATCGTTCGAAACGTAGTTTTTTTCCGGTTTGTTTTGTTTTAGCTGAAGTAATGTAATAGTTTAATATGTTGAATAATAATAATAATAATAATAATAATAATAATAATAATAATAATAATAATAATAATAATAATAATAATTGTTAGTGTTAATTTGTTTAGGGTAATAACTCGGCAGATAGGCTGAACAAGATCCACAGAACAGTCCCAAAGATGTAGAAGACTTTACATAAAATTGTTGTAATGTACAGCAAAGTCAACTCACACACATACACATATACACAACACGCACACACCCACACACATATCTGTGAGGTTATCGAACTTGAAGTGTAAAGGGAGGTGATTATGTACTGCACCTCAAAAAGAAGGTTGATGTGACATTTCTTGCACTATGTTCGCAGACTCTCCTCAGATATTTTCATCTCATGCCATCATCGCCCCTTCATTTATCATCAGCCAGTTCGGTCTCTTGATTGGGTTCCATGACAGACAATGCTTTTCGTGCCTGACAGGAGTTGTGTCACGTGGTTACGAAATTCTATACTCCACAGCTCGTGATGGGTTTTTCTTTGACATAACTGAAGTCTCGACTGAGTTCGTTAATTTGCTGGTCCTTGCATCTTTAGGCTATATATTCTTTTAGAATAGTTTTGTAACTTTGTTTGACATTGTCAAAGTATGCAGGTAAGTGTCAATGTGAATTTTTCAAGGTGATGGATTCCGAGCCCACTTCCGGCAATCCGAGCCCGTAAAAAACATATTTCTCTGGCCCAAACTTTTATCAACCATTGGTAATATTCAGTATTATATCTGGTCTGTATTTCAAATTAAATTGTTTTCATCATAATTATCATATGCATTCATTTACACAGCTATACTCTGATCTTTACACGTCCTACAGCACTGTTATGCATCAAAATTTATTTTTTTTAATCAGTCTGCAGTTGTACGAATATCACTGGATGAACATCTCGGTGTTTTCTGGGTAATGCATCTGTGGAAAACATTCTAATGTTTGTTCTTTTGTTGTTTATTATGAGAAGGTATTATTTAAAGGTTTTTTTTTGGGGGGGGCTTTGAAATTTCTTTTGGTAAAAAGAACAATACAACACAGTAGGTTGATATATATATATGTTAATTCTCCTATGCACATAGTTAAATACCTAGAATTTTCTGGTTCATAAGTCAGACTTGAGATCCATTCTCACTTTTTCAAATAAGAAACAGAAGTATAATATTACAAACTATTGATGGCCCTCTTGGTTGCCATGACCGACACTAGGACTGGTTGGCTCCAGCGTCTGGTTCATAGGTCAGACTTGAGATCCATTCTCACGTTTTCAAACAAGAAACAGAAGTATATTACAAACTATTGATGGCCCTCTTGGTCGCCATGACCGACGCCACGACTCTGGTTGGCTCCAGCGCCATATGCACGTGAAGTCTTCGAGGTCTACAGGAATGTAGACTTTCTCCTAATATTTTGGTAAAGGTCACAGTGCAAGATGCTATTCCCAGAAACCTCGGTAATTACCATTCTTTCGTTCTCGAAATATACACCGACAGACATCACAACGGACAGAGGGTCGAAATCTTGGCATCACACATACCTTGTATTCTCACCTCTCCCAATGGATCGGGCATTAATAGAAACTGTATCCAGGTGTACTACCCTAGCACATACCTTGTCGAGCTTGACCTTATGTAGGTGTAGAGGTAAGGAATGGCATTCTCTAAGATACTGTGGAATATTCTCTTGCACTGAGCTTTACTCAATCATTAAAAACAAATTTCGCGCCCCAGTAGTCCTTTAAGTCGGGTGACTTTAAGACCAATGTTTTACTAAGCATCTGAAAACCAACATTGGTTTTGAAAAGTTCAGGGGTTGTGATGACGAGGGTTTGTTGTATTGACGAATTACATAATATAGTCGGGCCAGAAAAAAATTGTAAGGATTGGCTTAATTTAAACTGAGATACATTTTCACTCTTCTTCTTGATAGTTTAATTTACTTTTTAAGAGAGCGTTTCAGATTCCTCCTCCACAGAATAGCTAACCGAGGCTGTGAGGTGTAGACGATTCACTAAAAAAAATATAAAATACAGATTATAAGCATTCTATTTCTACTTTTTAAAATTTAGTTCTAGCTTTATTTTTAATTTATGCCTTGAAACTGATATGTTGAAACTTAAATATCAGTTGAAAAACCTTCCGTTGAACTCGACAAATTAAAACGAAGGAAATCTTAGATTTAAGCAGAATTCCGTTGCTTTTATTTTTATTTTTTTGTCTGTCCGTCCGTCCGTCTTTCTGTTTGTCTTTCACTGTCTGTGAATTTGTGTGTGTGCACGCGCGCGTGGCACTTTGATAGACATATATTTAAATTAAATAATCATTCAAAAAATTAACAGCATGTATTCTGAACACACAGATAGCGAAACAAAGAGAGAACGATGAATAAGAATAAAATAAACACGTGGTACAGTTTCCTAAATTCGTGTTGTTCAGACATAAACTGAAATGTGATTTGTAAATCAATGATAAGTTTCTCCAAGCAAACTTTCTATGAATTCGACAAAACTGAATTAGGAAAAGGTAGGATGAAGAAATGCCCATTAAAAAGACGGGAATGTAATTCCCGTTATGTTTCCCTCACTTTCTTGGAACACCATTCTATAGTAACCCGCTTTCTGTCATTAGGTGAGAGCTTTGGTTTGAAAATCTGGCATAAACCTTTTATTAATCCTGTCTGAAACTCGACATTTGAACAGATTTTGTAATTAATCTTCTGTGGAACTGCTAATTACCTTTAATTACTCTTTTGCGTTGATACCTAACCTATCGAATTTTAAAGCATTTTTTTTCGGTCGGGTTGATATCATCAGTCTGTCATCATCAGAGCTTGGCATCCTTCCGAAAGCAGTTACCATGTATTTGAAACATCACTCCTTCTCTTGTAATGACATAAAAATGTCTGTGAAGGACTAAAATGTTTGTTAGAAAAAGCTACTACACAGAGAATATCGCTAAGTATCCTTTGACAAAGAGAGAAGTCAGTTTTAAACGAACCTTAATTAATAATGTCGGGCTAAATTTGAAACTATTAATTCAGGGCTTCTACTTAAGCAAAAAATTGCGTACTGTACGCATTAAAAGTTCGGAGGACCCCTTCAGTTTTCGTCAATGGGGTCCCCTTCAAATTTGGGCGAAGAAAAGGGCCCCTTAAAAATCTGAAGAAGATTAGAATTTAGCCTTAGCAGAAGCCTGATTAATTATTTCAATGTTAATTAAAAGCTAAATAATATGATGAATTGTAAGTACTGTGTTGATTAGCCCCCTTTTTTTTTAAATAAAAGATATTTTTATAAGATGTAACTGTTTGCACAGCAAGTAAGACATCCTAATTTTTCGGTTTCATAAATCACATCGGTCTTCTGAGTTGCTGAAAATATTAGTATCATTTCAAAAGCTTTTAATTTCTTTTTCTTTCATTTAAATTGATAGATTATTAGCATGAAAGCTGTCTGCAGCTTTACTAAACAGAGACTTTCGTTATTTATATATACACAATGACAGGGCTGGAACTGATATATTTAAACATTTTAAGTAATTATCTATGTAATCCTTTATATTCTTCCTGCCTCATCTTTCCTGATCGAACTATCTTGTACATGGAGGTTTTCTCATTTTGTTTGTTTATTTTTTATTTATTTACTTTGCATACGAATTTTATCGCTCCATTTTTACTTGTTATTCCGTGGACAAACTGTCATAACTGACCATCGTTTTTCGCTCTGTCAATATCTTTGTGTTGCTATTCATCAAGTTAATATATGAACATAATATGTTATATGTAGATAGGTGAAGTGTTGAAAGTTTTCTCCATTTTCTCCAATTAGTAGTTGAGTTTTTCCCCGACATGAAAAACAAATCTTTCGTTCAGAAAGTATAGTTTTATGTTTTGATGTCGCTAGATACGATGTGAAATAAGCTTTCACCAACCTTTCCAACGAAGATTTTGTGATTGCTCAAGCCTTCATATTGACCACCAGGACAGGACTACATATACTGAAGTGTTTCCAGTATAATTCTGTCAAACAACATAATTATCATGCTGGGTTTAAAACTATTCATTGATATTATTATTAAATCAGGGTATCAAAAAACAAAAGAATCGCGCTTGTATTATTTCCTGAATATTTTCTTGTCATTGAAATTTTCTTGAGCAAGTCCAAAAGGTCTTTGGATTTTGTTGCTTCTGCTAATTTAAATGTCCATGGTATGAATACAGACAACTATGGGTCTAAGACAGGGGTGGGCAAACTAAAACCCAGACATGTCTTTGGACCGACTCCTCCGACAAAATGTGAAGTTCACCTGCTTTCATTTTTTCTTATTCGGCCTTTATGTGTTCATATCTTATTGAGACCGGCTCGCAAAAAGAAAAATTTTGCCAATGCCTGCTATAAACCGCGACTTTAATTCTTTTATTTCTCGAAAAAAAACGGATGTAACGAAATCCTACAGCCCTGATGGAGGGCAGACAACTCAAATGGACGAGTTTTAACAGTTGGCAATTTTGGGATCTGGCTGTCATTCTATTGGTCATTACCCGTGGCACCACAAAAGACACGCTCTCTTCCCGTTGCCACGTCCTCCCAACCGTTTTCGTCTTCTAAATCGCGAATCCACCAATCGCTGCTGAGCTAGTGGAGCACGTGATTAGCACGTAGGGGGTGTGGAGTCGCTGCGCGACATAATTTAGGACCCTAGAAGGTTGCTCTCAGAACTATTTCTTTTTGGCCATATCTTTGCCTTGGCACTCATCTCCAGCAGACGCCATCCTTCCATACTAGCCGCCATCTTGGCGTATAGATGTGAGTATACTTTTCGTCTTGACACTATTTTTCTTTCACACACACACATACGCATGCGCACAAAATAAAGAAAGGTCCAGCATAAATAGTGTAGGATTTATCTCTACGTAAGGTACATCTCGTTTTCTTAACACAGTTGAACCTATTTGTATGATAATTATTGACAGATGAGAAAATGATGGTTCTTCCACCACCCAATATTACAAATAAAAGAGTTACTGTTGCCCTTTCTTTTTATAATATAAAGTATGAATGGTTTCTTCCACATTTTGTTTTCGGAAACATGATTAAATTTCCAGTCGAAATCACACGTCAAATGGTAGAACAGACATCTGATTCTGTGAGATCCCTATTAGTTCTAGAATTTTACTTTGATTGTCTCCTCACCTCAAGTTGCACCGCTCCTCGTGATTCCTTTGAAATTCAAAGTCCCATGATGGCGAAACTTGATACAGGTTTATTCTTTTTACTGGCTTTCCTCATCCTGAAGCTTCAATCGTGAGGGACAACAGGATTATAAATAAATTGTTATCAACACCGCCACCGGTTAAGGTTTTTTTTGGAATATTCGTTAAGTTTTCTGTCATCAACACATGATAGAAGTCCGTGGATAGGGGTCGAAAAAAGGAGTGAAAATGGTGGTGTAGATACCTGAGACCGTTGATGTCCTCACTGACGATGACTTCAAGGTTATATAAGGTTCAGAAGTCTTTAATATATATCTCTCTCTCCACTCGGTCTATCTTTGGTCTCTCAGTGACAGATGGTACGGAAAACAATGGCGGAGATCTCTCATTACATGAGACATTTGGACTCACAATGAAGAGACCTCGTATCTTTGTTCCCTGTCAAAGCCTGTGAAGAGACAGCCTTGATAATAATGAAAAGGAATGGTTTTTATTTAAAAGCAAGGGCGAAGGAAATGACAAATTGGACTCAAAGTATAGACATCGACTTTCTGAATTGTTTCCGATCGAAATCTTTGTTACCAAACCACTTAAGTTATATATATAAATACACAATTCTGATCATCCCCAACTACCTAAAGTGACATACGACAGTCAACAGATAGTGTGGATTCATTGAAAAAAAAAAAGGATTTACCTTTGAGTTCTCTCTTGTCCTTCTTCAGAACTGCATCAACATCACAGCGATGGAACTGCTAGCAGACGGATTTCGACAAACATCTCCCTGTTGTCTAACACAGGTTTGGCTGAGGGAGACTGGTCTTGATGTAAAGTTTTGTGTTGTTTCATCCCTTAGTTCTTCGGACCCTCTGATCATGTAGAAAGAAATAAGATTAAATATGAAGGGGACTTCGGTTGTCCAGGGCTGCTCTCACGCCTGTTAAAGATATCTTTCTGGTGTAATTATTCAATGGTACCAAGTGTCAAAATTATCAAAGGAGGAAAGAAATTAAAAAAATATCCAGGTGTTTAGAACGCCTCCTTCTTCTCTTACACTGTCAGTACCACAGAAATGGATGGTTTGAACACGGCGATAGTGCAGAACATTCATTTACAGCAAGGGTGGGCAAACTACGGACCTCGGATGTCTTTAAACCGACTCGTCTACCAAAATGTGAAGTTCAATTGTTTTCATGTTCTATTCAGCCCATGATTCATATTTAATTTATCAAGTACAAAACATCGGCAGTCTGTAACATTCTAACACAGAGAAAGTACAAGAATAACAAATGACAATGATGACATGTCTGATGAAGTCATTAGAGAACATCGGGGACGGCTCCCTTTGAAGGAAAGGTTGTCATTAAACTTTTAATATGAACGATTTCAGACAGCTTCACTGTACACAATAAAGTCAGTAAGTGAACACTATCATGTACTTATTTCTTGTCCATTCCATCATCACTGGGTTTGTTGTGTAGTCACCTGACCTGGGTTTTTGGCATTTTACCGACCCGCCGTATATATGCTTGGAAGTTTGAGACCAGCCCGCGAAACGAAAACTTTTACTACCACTCATTTAGAGGCCGCACAAAATATTGTCGGAAATCCAATGTACAACAACCCACTATAAACTTTATTAAACGCCATTGAAAGAAATTAGAACCCACAATCATAGGGGAAGCAGGGATAAGTTTTTGATGTCTTTTGCACCTGCTTCAAGGAAAATGTAAAATGAGAATGGCACGTAGGAGTTTAAATATTTTTAAAAATTCAGTTCACTTTGAATCTACCGGTGTCAAAGATGCTTAGAGGCTAATGGAGGAAACAAATGTTTATGAAAAACGCACATGCAAGCGTCCATATTTCAAGTTCGATTAATCACAATATTGCAACAACAAGAACAAAAGAAAACAAAAATACAAAACCGACACTTTTACATTTGTGAAGAACGGGAGACAACAGAAAGCAAAAGAGTAGTAAGAAAGGGAGGCAACTATACAGGACCTGAACATCCGGGCATCATACACCACACTGACAAAATGGCGCCGACAGCGAGGAAATGGCGGGCCCCATGTGCCACGAAGCTCGGAAAGGACAAATGACGGCTATTAATAGTAACAATGACTGGCTAGCAGTTCCTAGTAATTTGTCGAGAGGAGTAAAGTTCGAAGCTATATCTGTCCCTCCTGCTTCTTGTGTCCTTTAAATTAATGGTGTAATTACCTCCCACACCTCGCACCTGCCTCCCAGCGCAGTGTATGGCCACCATTCACAGAACATCGCAAACGAAGTCTGCAGGAATTTCGTTGATAGCCTAAACCGCTGTGTATTTATATATAATAAATAAAAAATAATAACGATGTGTCTTATTTTTTTAATTATGTTTTGGAAATTATAAAACCTAAGTGATAGTAGTAGTAGTTACAGCATCATCAGTCAAGACAAAAATGTGATGAGCTTTGCATCAAAATGTCATGAAGCGCTTTGTGTCAAAGCAACCTTGTTTTGCATGCTTGTTCAAAAAACAAAAATAAAAACAAAAATAGAGCAGACGGTAACATCACTACATGCTCTATCATCAGATACTGCTTCACAAGGGTGAAGTTGTTGTGGTGGCGTTTTTTTTTTTAACTAAATGTCCAACATCTACATCCTTTAACTTGTTATCCGTCAATTCCACACATACCAAACGCAAGCGGAATGCAGGAGGGGTTCATGGCAGATGACTAGTCAGTCGGTTATTTGTTTCTCGAGCATTAACAAGTGCACACGGTGCACGGCAGTCAATCTGTCATTGTCGTTGTTGAACAATGCTTCACCTTTGTCTGTGTGACCATGATGTTAGCAGGCGGACACTAGTAGCCGGCATTTCTTTTCTGATATTTATCGGCTTTTAGTTCCTAGAGTTGTTGTTCTTCATTCACTGGGTGGAAGAATAATGTTTTTCTTTCCTTTTTTTGGTTTGTTTAGGTGTGGCGGTCCTGTAACTCAGTGGTGTTGATGGCTTTGGATCCCGGTTCCTCTCCCTGACTGTTTTCTTCGGTAAGTGTGTGTGTGCGTGCGCGCGCGCGCTTGTTTTACATCCTGTACGACTGTGATTGTTGTTGTGAATATTTTTTTCTTGAATAATCGTGGACATATCTCCTAGTACATGTTGATTTATGCTTCATGAAGATTTGCGAAACAAGGTCTGTACTTCCAGATTTGTAGCAATGGTAGAGGTGAAGTTTATGGAGTCAGGTTTGGGGATTCAGCTAATAATTCGAAGGGTGGTATGCACCGAGAATTTCTCATCAATAGTTGACATTAAGCACTTAAACTTAGTTCATTGGTTATTATCATATTCTCTGTCTTCCGGCGCTTTAAAAAGTATCTCAAACGATAAGAAACTTGGAGAAAACTGTTTAAGCGCTCGGTAGAAAAACTTGTTCAACCATCCTATGAAGTGGGTCTTTAGACTGAAATTCGTTTAAATCGCCGAGGTCAGAAATGACCAACCAGACAAAGAGATTTTAGCGGCACGTGACGTCATGACATACCTGCACGTGACATCCTCAAATTTTAAAACACGGACAGTAGTAGAGCGCGTGTCACAATGGTAGTGAGTTATGTAGGTTGTGGGTTCGGATCTCGCTCAGGCGGAATTTTGCTCTGAATCTGGCATCCAGTAGAGATGTGGACTTACTAACTCGAAATAAGTAACTAATGTATCAGGGAAGATACAACCAGCGAAAGGAGAGGGCTGGCATCCACCTGCTGTGATCTAGACACGGTGAACCACTTACCAACATTTCACGTGCTGGTCATCTTATTGGTCATTTGCAATGGGCTACATTTTGCAAGCAGATTTGTGACAGTCGAAAAAGTATTTAACAAAGAAAGAAAGTTACAGCAGTGACAGGTAATTGCGTACCTTCGACTCGCCCTCGACACACCTGGACAGGACTTTCATGGCGTGGACAAGATGCAGGTAGGAGACGAGGGCACCTGAAACACACTGGACGACTGACTGACTAGCTCTTGACTCATCGATCTCATCAATAACATATCAAACTCTAAAGATGAATGATGTTATCAGAGCTCTAAAGTTCAATAATGTAATTCTTATTCTAGAGTTATCTTCCCCAGTCGCAACATTAGTTTCCGTGATTCCATGTTAGCATTACATACAATGCACTAGCAATTACTCAGTTTTGTGCAAATAAGAGACACAGAGGAAAATCTGTTGAATACATTCGAATACAAACTCACAGTTATCGATATAATCTTTGCTATTCTATACTGCTGATGATTTAGTTATAGCTACTCCTCGGGCTGATGCCATACTTCCAGGTCAATAACAGCTTTGCTTGAGATTATTACAGACCCAGAAATATTTGTACAGAGAACAAAATAAGAGGGGATTTCTTGTTTTATATGGTATAATATACACACTTTAACTGAAAACTGACTTTAAAGTAGTGCATCTTCAATCTATGAATGAAGGAAAGGTAGAAAAGAAACTTGTAACATATGTTCTTTCTGCACATTGCAACTGAGACAAGGAACTTGCCTCACTCTATGGACCAGTACCACGTAGCAATTAAAAACAAAAACAAAACAAAAACAAGATAAGAACAAAGGAAACGAGTAAATAATTAAAGTTCGCTTGTACACCGCCTTATCGTGCCCTATAGACAAGCTCAAGGCGTTTCACAAATCACAGACGGTGGTGTGAAGTCAAATTAGTTGACAACAATACAAAATGACAGGTGTTTAGCAGACTAACGACATGTGCTAAGGTATGTGTTGACTAAATAGTCTCTTAGCTCGGTTTTTCTTTCACCAATTAAACATGTTAACAAGTGTTTTCAAACTCCTCTCGTTCTCTGCTAAAATATCTTTAAAAAAATTGTTTTCAAGTAACTGAGATCATGAACTCAGCCTCCACAATAGGTAGCATACTCTTGTATATAGAATATGGAAGGATATTATTGTTTATAGAACTCTTTAAAGCAACTCAAGCCATCCATTTTGTGTCTGAGAGCGAGAGTCAGATGTTAGACAAACCACGTGAGATTCACGTGCAGCAGGCAGTGCATTAAGTCCATCATCTACTTTGTTCTCTGATACAAATTTCTGTCTATATTACACCATTTCATGTAATTATGTTAATACCTTAAAAGACTTCACAGTTTTATAGGAAAAGTTCCAGACCCGTCATATTTAATTAATTAATTGCAGAGCATTAGTGACCAAGATTTTAAAGAAAACCCCAGAAGTTATTTTAATTTCCTTTCTGTACTGCATTCACTTGCCATTAAACCAAACTGCACCACAAGCATTCATCCAAATTATAAACGAGTCTTTTCATTAAACTTGGTTCACCTTTATCTGCTAACATTACTATGTTAGTACATAACTATAATGAGGATAAACAATAATTTTGAACACATTTATTTTCTAAAAAATAATATACAAAGGATAAGCTTGGCAAAAAACACTTGGACAAAAAATATAATATATAATGCACTTGGGAAGTGCAGTAGTCTGCAGTTCTGCTTAGCTTCCTGATGTATATTAATGTGGTAAAGGAAATGTATATCAAGATTGTACGTGTGGGAATTTTTACAAAATCCAGAACACTAGCTTGAGAAGATTGATGAGTGGTGTCAAGGACCAAAAAACATTCACATTTAAAGTTTCTGTTTTTTACCTGTGTATGATGCAGTTTGTAACAGCAGCAATCATTGCAATGCACGAGTCATATGCAAGGATAGATGCTACCAAAATCATTCTTGCACCTTTTAGAAAATAAATTACATTGTTTAGAAGAAATAATTATTGTAGGTGTAGCCAGAAACCCTTCGGTCACTGCACCCGGTAATATAGGCATCCTCCGCGGAGATAGTCTGGGGATAGAAAATTCGCAAAAACTAACGATATATCGATTCAATGACCCATGATTCTTGTAGAACGGAAAAGAATAAGTTTTAGTGAGATTGCATTTATTTATTTATTTATTGTCGCAGTAACTGTAATGCTATATACAACCAGTTTTCGAGCGGTCGGCACTCAAAAGGATTTATTGTAAGGTATGTTTTAAACATGACACCATGACACCACGACACCACGACACATGCGCTACCCAAGAGACACCATTCATCGTGTCGCCGCTTTGCCCACACATGCGCAGACCTTACCTTGCCTCTCTCAGATCACCTGTTGCGAAAGTCACAGATCGCAGAGCAGGTCTGCTCAACATTTTTATTTTTCCAATATGTCTTTGCCCCTATTTCCCTCTTTTTTGTGCTTTCTTTCATTCGCACACATCCGTACGACGCATATTGTGAGGAAGAATCTTGACCTTTGGCATCAGTTAACTGTGATCGAACCGTACTCATTCTCAAAGGTTGTTTAGAAAAGTTGATTCCCTTTGTTTTCGCATTTCTTTGAAACCGTTGTGCGATTTATTGCGCAGGCCAGTGCATTACAAGCGCATTATTAACCCTGCGCCGAAATGTAACGGTCTGTGCACGCGCGTTTCCGCACTTGTTTGTGTGCGCGAGCGAGCGTGCGTTTGAGTGAGAGAAAGAGAAACAGAGTGTGAAGATGAGAGACAGAGAAATGTATTTGTGTATTTAAAGGGACTAGACGGAGTCTGAAAAAAAAGTCGGAACAGATGAAACATAAACACAACTGTATCCTTACGCAGTACCTACTTACCCACGACGATGCCGCACAAAGTCTTTAAAAAAAAAAAATACAAATAAATAAACATGGGTAGTAATTAGGTCAAAGGCCTACAGCGCCACATGCACTCAAAAGAGCCGTGAAATAAAAATAAATAAGTTCGCGAAACTAGCATCCAAAAAAGTGGAAAAAAGTGCAAGTGGGTGGAACTTGGTATGCAAATGAAGATCTCGCCACATGTCAAGGCAGGTTTCATTGGCTGAGAGACGGCGAGCTACACAGGAAGTCTGTGCACTTTCCCTGTCCCCTTGCTCGTCTGGTCCCGCCACCTGCAAAAACACTTCCCCCCCCCCCTTTTCCCCCCCGAGTCACCCACCCCGCCTGACCTACCCCTGTCTCATTTCCATTTCCATCCCACGGAGGGGCGAAGCTATAGCTTCTCCATTTTAACTTGGCAGCGAGCAAGGGCCGGGTCCCACCGCGCGCCATTTGCTCACCCACCGGGGTAAGAACGGTTGAAAGCTTTTAGTCGTGCTGCACACCATGCATGTCACCTCAAATCTTTTAAAAGCTGGCTGTCTGAACTGACTGAGTGCATGGAACAGCCATGAGCTTCGGCACCTGCTCCCTATCACTTTAAAGTACAGCTGCAATCTTCTTTGTGTATGTGCCGGATTTTTTTTCTTTCTTCTTTTATTTTTGGTTTCAAATTTTTAAAGAATGCTGTCATCGTTTGTTTTCAGTTTACATTTGAAAGTGTTCTGAAAATAGCAGGGTGCAGACTTTTAAAGCCTTGCTTAAATTTATTTATCCGTTTTTTTTCTTCATTTGAAACGAATGTCCGAAATTGCGGTTCTTGAGAGTAATTACCACTAAAATGCTTTACTGCTACTTCTCTAGGGTTAGAACTTGGGATTTACAGGAAACACGGGCGTTTTAAAGGCCTACTATGAGTCAGGTTACAAAACTTTCATCTGAATTTCCTCTGATTATAGGGTTCTACTTCCGCTGAGAAAATCCGGCCTGTGTATCTCTTGCTACTTTCATTTTTAAAGAGGAGTGCATCGCTTGGAAGAGGGTATAGAAACCCTTACAAATAGATGTTTTAATTGTTATTTAAAGACAGGTTTAAATCGTTGGTGAATATAAATGTTCATTTAAACTGGTAGACTATCCTTCTTAACCTTTCCTATTGCCAGGTACGTGTTGAAGCAAAGGGTCTTCTGCGATGCACGTGCAATACTTATGTTACTATATTTTTGAGAGCCCTTTGTAATGGAATATAACAGCTAAATAGTTTTGGAACCATAAAGAGTATTTAAAAAAAAACAACCAAGCTTAGATCATGTATATAATATTACAAAGATTTAGGCATTCTAAAGAGAAGCATTCATATAAATTTGGTAACTTCCGGGATTTCTTGTTTGCTGTCTTGTATGTTTGTTTTGTTTTTGTTTTTTTCTGATTGATTTGAATATGTGGTTGGCTGGTAAAGTCTGCTGTCTCTGTGATGGTTTAGGTTTCTATAAATCCTTGTCCCAATCTTGTGTTTCAAGACAGGGGAGCGCACAAAGTTTGACAGATGGCCTCACGCGATGATATCCTACTATTGTAATGTCGATGTGTTGTCCCAGCTTTTCATGTAGAAAGGCTAGTGTGGTGTAGGGGACGATAAAAATGCTAACACGATTCAGAATCTTAGCCCGCTGCAGGGCTAGAGTGCTGCTCACTTCCTGCAGAGGTCAGGATGACTTTGGGGTCATGTCATCTTGTCCCTTGGCACGCGACAAACCGTTATGGACTCGCGTACCTTACTGTCTCCCGGTGCCGGTGATCTCCTCCCTGCTCACTGCACCAAGTGCCTGAAAGTGCCTCTAGTGCCCGCACTATTTAGACCCTCAAAGTGCCTGTAATAGTCTATGTTAGTTGATGGCATGGTCTATTGGACAAGTTACTTCTCTCTTGTCTGGTGTGATTCATCCGATCTCACCACAGAACTGTCTCGAACGGGTTCTGACATCATAACACCTGACCTCAACGGTTAGAAACAGCAACAATGGTAATGGTGAAGAGAACAAGCACCAGTCACCCAAAACACTATAATCTTCAGGAAATTCATATATCCAATCTGGAGGTTTTGCTGTCCTAAGGAACCCAAACAAAATCATGGCGATATGATATGATGGATGCAAACAACAGATGGTGTTAATAAATTGAAGGTTAGCTTGAATGATGCTGTATACTTCAGACAGACTTACTCCTGACCGGGAAGTAGGAGAAATGTCAGTCGTTCCCGAAGTGATGTTCATAGGTCTTCATTAAGAGGAAATTTTGGCGGAAGACACTGAAAAGGTCCAACACTAATTTAATAACTTCCATGAGGCCTGCAGAAAGGTTGAAACAAAATTCAGAGCTGACTCTTACAAGAAAAGCTCTACCAAACAATTTACCGATATGTACTAACACATTACAGTTGTACAATAATTTGCATCCTGTACTGCTTTATCATTGTACTAAGAGTACACTAAATTATTCTCCACAATCCATTACCAAAAGACAATACACTAAGCTAGACTATCACTACAAAAAACTAAACTTCTCTACAGTGCCCACTAAAATTCACTTCGCAGCCGAGGACATGCCATTATCATCATTTTTAAATACTGATCTCCATTCACCAACCAAACTGAAGTTTATTAGTGCTGTGGCTAGCCTTTCTGTGATTAATATTATGGATAAAATTGAAATGAGAAAGATAGGTTGAAGCATAAATACTCATTAAACAAGCATAGATACCTATTTAAGAAGAAAAGAAAAGTTTCACATGAGGAAGGAGCATAACCGCATATCATTCATGATAAGAGATAGAAAACATTTTACTCTTACAAGACTGGAGTTTTCAACATGGTTGAATGTTGTATGCAAAGGCATGTACTCCTGGCTAATTGGTATAAAAGTACAGGGAACATTTTAAACTAATGGTAAGGTATGAACGAGTAGAAGCTCTGTTTTCTTCAAATATACATACAGCCTCATGAAGTAATACCAAACAGTATTAACTAAGACACACTTTCCCAGTATAGCAATCGCCATTAGTAATGGTAATATAATCAGTAATGCCATCAGAACAAAATATCCAAAATAATTTGTGTGTGTGATGTCTCTGAAATCATCATTGTGTTTTCTATGTTTCTTTGTATTAACTGACGGTCAAACCCAAGAGTTGTCATATATTCTGATAAACTTTCAGAGTTTATTGAAACATCTCGGCAGTTTTTTTCTCCTCCCTGTAATATTTTCTGCCTGTTTTTTTAAGCATATGCTGATTGTATGAAAGTCAGGAGAGAAACTTTCTGAAGTTGTATATTTCAATATTTCAACTTTTGATGGAATTTTCTAAAAACAGTTCTGTAGTGTGGCTTCACCCATCTCTCACTCCATAACACAAGCAGCAGTGAAAGGTAAAGTTTTGCTTCGTTTGCAAAATTAAAACTTAAAAATCTGCCACCAGCAGTTTATTTTTGCTTAAAAAATAATACTGCCCACTTTCAAAGTTTGAATGTGTTTCTCAGTCTCTCAGATCAATCCCTTTGTCTTCAGCTAATCCAAAAATAAATAAATAAGAGTGAAATGGCTTCCACCAGAGAAGCAAGCCAACCAGAAATTTTCTTTCTTTTTTTTTTTTTTTTTACATTTATTTTAAAGATTTACAACGGAGAAACAATGAAATGAATTGTGCAATCAAATGACCGTGCCAGTGGGCAGATCAATCAGCAAGAACGAATAAAACTGACAAGCAAAAATGTGGACTGAGTTGCAATACATCGGTATTACAAATATATGAATCTGAGACATTACATCAGGTATCGGAATTGAACTAGGATTTATCAGGATTAAATGTTTCTGAGGTTATCCGGACACACAATCAGTGCAAATATCTAAACTGGGGATATATATATATACTGTATCTCAGGATTAGGAGTGATTGAGTTCAAATGGCTTGTACTATATCAGTCTCGCAATTATCTTAATTACACTGGGATGTATAAATATTTGGAGTATATGAGTTGAAATGGGATGTACTATTAGTCTTACAGTCATATGAATTATACTTTGATATATTAGTATTGCAAAATATCTGTCAATATACCAGGTCAGAAAAGCTTGAAATAAATTGCCAGACCATTGGTGTACATATCTGAGTTAAACTGGTATATACCATTATTTCCAGTATCTGAGTTAAACGGAGATATACCATTATTTCCCGTTAAGGGGAACGGAGATATACCGTTGTTTCCAGTATCTAAGTAAAACGGAGATATACCATTATTAGTAATATCTGAGTTAAACTGGGATATACCATTATATACCATTATTTCAAGTACCCGATAGAACTGGAGTATACCAGTACTTCAAGTATCTATTTATTGTAAGTACCCAATTAAAGCAAGTAAATAACAGCCAGACAAAGCACACACAGAACAAAGCATTGTCCCAACCTGCCTCAACAAGGACAGGGGGTCGTTTGTCACCATATGATACACTCATTAGCAAAGACACACTGTCCGAGGTATTGCTATCCTATTGTTTTCACACATGTCTGTGGTTGTTATTGTTTTATTTGTTTGTTTCCGACATGTCCGTGTCAACAATTGACTACACGTTGCCAATCGACATTAGACTTAGATATGAGGCAAAAAAAATGATGTTGATCCACTTAAAGAAAAAAAAAGATAACAATGCCTAAACTGCATCAAGTTCTATGAAAACTCCAGCTAGCACTGACACTGATGGGGTATATCCTGACATTGATAGTTCAGATTGCTCTGTGTCACACCATTTGATCACACATTATGAGTACCATTCTAAAGACAAAAAAGTAAGAAGTCATATGTAGAAATAAACTTTCGAATCATCTTTAACATTCTTTCATAAATGGAAAGATTTCAGATGAAGTCTGGTCACATAATCTTGCATGTCTTTATTCGGCCACATCTCACTGAATATCCTATCTCAACATAAAGTACATATGCAGCTATATTCACTGTATTAATTATACTTTTTTTGCATTCCGTTGACTCTCCGACATAGTTTTCACATATATTTCCTTCTTGGTTTGTTTACTGTTGCTTGTTTTTCACTTCTTACTATCAGCATGTTGATAGGGATGTATGTCTTACCTATTTAGCAAGATACAGGTCCTAGTCTCTGGAAATCTAGGCAACTGAGCTAATATTTGATCCTTCAAGAACATGAAGACTGCTTTGGAAATGAACACAGACCTCCTGGACATAAGAACGAAACATCCTTCTAAGATAATCCTGTCATAACCATACCGACACAGAATAAACCACACACGCCTAAAGCGATGACTGACAAGGGCAGGGAAGGTAGGTCCTCTTCAGTCCTAATTATCTGCCATCATTGTTGATTGTTGACATTCTCTTGTGACTAACCAACGCTGAACAAACTCTTTGTGTTGGGGTACAAGCAGTCCGCAAAAATGGATGACATCACTTGAAAACGACCAATTCATCCACTGTACTAGCAGGCTGCAACACATAGAGGAGAGTTATGAAAATATCTTTCTTTTAGCATTTCTTTTAATATCATGGTCGGTTTGTAACATATGGTATGTGAAATTGTCAGAAATATACACTGTTTTTATAAGACTGTGAATTAATTGTTGAAAATACGAGAGAGGTAAGGTGTGGCTATTCAAACAGATGATTCACGTGCCCTTCACCCAATTTTGTTATTTTATTGCACTTCAGTAAATATTATTTCTCTTTCGTATTAGGTAATCACTCCTTTAACATAGGCAGGTAGAAACTCGAGATAACGAATTCTGATTAATTTTTTTTTCAAAAAATTGAACATTTTGAGTAGATAATGTACAAATAAAAATAAAAAACTCGCTATAACGAACTTAAATATAAAGAATCTGTAATATAACAAACTAAAATTCAAGTTCAAAGTTAAAATAAAATTAGGTAGGAAAAAATCTGGACGGTAGAGCTAGAGCAGCCAACAAGAAACAAAAATGCTTGAATGTTTGTCCACCTCTTCTTTTCCCGGAATGACAAAGATGGTCGAAGAAATGTTAGGGCGACAAAAAATATGAAACAGCCCTGGGGCACGAATGATATCATTGATCTTTGTGACCAAAGGAGGGTCTTGGAGAGCGAGAGAGGAAATGTAGTTTTCAGTTATAAAACAGAAAATTGTGACATTAGGAAAAGGACAAATGCAGACAGAAAGAACTGGATATAGAACCAGAGAGGAAAGAATGGACAAGGTGACAACAAAAGGCCTACCAACTACTAAAAACCCTGACCAATACTTCAATCATTAAAGATGGCAATGGACATTTTCTCACAGAACTCGCCGATGTACTGAGCGGATGGACTGACCATTGCAGCGACCATTCAGCAGATGAAGAAAAAAATGCTAACATCATTTAAAGCAGTCAGATGGACAGTGATATTAAAGTAACTCAAAATTGCATTACAGGAATTACTAGCAGAAAAATAGTCTGGCTTCGGACCAAACAGGAACACAAATGAACAGATCTTCGACTATTGCAGCACCAGCGGGATTTTTTTTACACAATTTTCTTGATTTTAAATAGGAATTTGAACCGAGTCTGGCACTAAAGACTGTGTCATGTCATTCAACATGGAAATGGATTTCGTTCAAGTCATCTAAGCTCAGTACTTTGTGTATTGGTGGACAACCTTTTCCACAGATGGTAGTTCCACAGCAGACATCTGCATTATGATCGGGACAAAAGCAATGGTAGGATGGACAGAAGCAACATGATCAGGTTTGCTAATAAGTGCTGTCGTCTGTCCATCACTCAGACACTAAAGCCTCTGATGACAGGAAACTATATAAACCTGCATTGAAGTTGTCCTCCTTGACAGGTGAACCGAAAATCTTGGATGACCAAGCCGATTTTTTTTTCAGTATCGGTTGCAGAACCTTAACAATGCACGAAAGAAGGAGGATAAAAGGAAACAACATACTCCTTGATCTCGGTAATCAAACACCTTGTACAAAAATGAAAAAAGGACAGGAAAAGGGAGAAACTGTGATGGTCAGGGTTAGTGAGGTCGTTTCGTGCCAGGGTGGAACATACAGCCTGTAGTGTCGCTCCATCTCGCTACCCCTCCACCGTGTATCGCCCTCCCGATATGGTTGGTTCCCTGTCGCGCACTGCGACTGCGCACACAAGCCACGGCCGCCATCTTGGAAGGCAGCGACGTTTCCTCGCTGACCACCTGCACCGGAATTTTCATCTACGGAACAGCAAACCTTTTCTCCAAGCAACAGGTATGTCCTTGTGAGGTGAGAACTCTTCAGCTTCCGTTTCTCTAGCCACGCCAACCCTCGGCAAATGATTTCACACTTGGAAACAAAACTAAACGAGTCGCCATCCACATTGTCTTACGAACGACCTGCGCCCCTTGACACGATGGTTGTTGGGGGCTGTTATTTCCTTGCTTAACTTGAATCTCTGACACATGTAAATCATTAACTTTCAAAAACAACAACAATAACAATAATGTTTATTATTGACACGCGGTCGTCTGCCAACAGTTGGCGTAAAGTGGTTCGTCAACGGTTTGGCAGTTTATTTCATCTTCCCTGTTGCAGCTTTGTCGGTCGTAGAGGTTTATATTCATAAATAACAGTATTATTAAATAACAATATTATTAAAGTTATTTACTCCGATGGAATCCGGTAGCCGATATAAAATATAAAAACTATTTTTTTCTCGTCTTGGAGAAACCAGTGATATGCTCTTATACTGTAATATTTGATGGTGTAAGATTGAGTCAAAGTCTGTGTGTGTTCATCGAGCTCATTGGACCTAAATAAATTGCAGGAATTATGACTTCAGTAGCATCTAATGTATCGAAATACAAATCTCATCACCTATTTAAATGATTTTTCAAAAAAGTTTCAGAAAGTTAACAAAACTAATACTGACTTTTTTCTCCTGAAGATATGTTCTACGCTTCGCTGATTAAGAAGAAAAAGTAATCAATGAATTGTGTACCTACGGTAAGGATTGTTATGATTGTAATGCTTGCATTCCATTCTTGGATGCCTAGAAATGTTCTAAAAACATTAATATTGAAATGCACTTTATAAATTAAAAAAAGTTTCGGCTGCTGGAGAAAATTATTACAGACAAATACAGATAGCTGGCAGGAGAAGTAGATAAAGAAGAGAAAGACTGAAGAACGAAACCGCAGGTATTCTACAAAAGTACAGAGCTTGTAATGATTAATTAACAGGTTATGTGACCACTGGAAGACCTTAAACTTTAGAATCATTGCTTCAACAGGACTCAATGGCTGCTTCATCGTTCTTCGACAAAGCGAGCTGAGGACTTCAAGATCCTACTAATCTGTAAGAATAAAGAAGTATTGATATTTTCGTTAGTACTGACAATATAAAATGAGAAAGAGAAAAATTAGTCTTAAAATGAGTAAAGGGTGTCCTGTATAATTGTATTTCCAGCTTGAAGAGACTGCACATCCGGGGATCTTGTACTTTCAATTTTTTTTTAATTAGTTAAGACAGAATTTACCTGCAGTTATTTCAATGTTTGTGTTAGCAATCTGCGTGGTTTCGAGGCTGTTTTCCTATTTTAAACTAATTGCACGAATTGTTCGCAATCTCCTTTATACAAACAACTTGGTAACTACTTACTGGTTATTACGATTTATTTTCTAAACAAATGTGATTGGAAACGGATTTAAGCTTGTCTTAATGGGATCGTTAATTTGTTGCTGGTCTGGAATATGTTTGGCTGCTGCTGAAACTTTACAAAAACATTCTGAAAGTAAACTTTGCCAAATTCCCCAAACTGCTTTCATTCTCTAATGACTTTTTAAAAATTTTAATGAGGGTTTACCAGTCTGAAATAATTTGAAACAAACTCCGACTTCGGTTTCGCTGGTATTTCTGAAGGTTAACATGTTTTTTCTGATATTGTGACTGTGAGATGGTGTGATTGAAAAATTGCATATCGTTGCTATTTCAACCTGTTGGATTAGGTTTCAGAGTATGACACCCAATCTGACAGACCTTTTAAAAGGTTGAGATGAGAAATTAGTATGAGAGAAGAAAAGAAATAAAAACTGTCATATCGAAAATGATCAGCAGCGGGAATTTCCACTTGTTGCTTAGTAACAAGAGTGAACAGTCGATGATAAAAGCTGATGTTTAGTTTATTATCTCTCTAGCCACGTGACATTCGGAAATTGTCTGACTGGTGTCTGTCCGGCAGCATCATCCTTAACCATTTGGATTTCTCTCTCAATACATATATATATATATATATTTCTCTCTATATATACATATCTTTCTCTCGATTCTACATGTATATACATTTGTTTTAGATATATTTTATTATCTATATTTCTGCTCCGCTCTTTATTTATGTGTAACATGTGTTTCTACTTATCTGTTTCTTCTCTCTATATCTAATTAAATGTTTCTCTCTCTATATATATATATTTCTCTTTTCATACGCTACGTATGTGTTTATGTAGTTTTCTGGCTATATATATATATTCTGTTTATGTAATTTTCTCTGTTTCTGAATATATATATATCTGAAAATATTTCTGTTTATCTCTATATATTTTGAAACACACACATCTGTTTCTATATATCTGTTTCTCTCTCTCACTCTCATTCATTCTCCATTCATTAACAACCACTTTTAACTAGGATTAAGTTACAATATTACACAAATATTTAATTTCTTGCGGATTCTGATGCTGTAGTTTTGGCGAAATCCAATTATTTATCTGCTTGATTGTTCGGGGGAGTATCACACTTTTCTGTTGATCAGAAAGGCGGCCATTTGTTTAAGACAAACCTACAAATCATTTTTGAAAACATCAATCAGTGAGCTTTGATATATCATCACAAGTGCTTGCAGATTCATTTCCATCTTTAAAAAAAACGCACAGAACAAGAAATATTTTAAGATTACAGCAAGAACATGATATTTACTTACTTCTTACTTTCATAATTTTATATATACCTATTCGTGGAATATTCAAGACCTTCATGTAGAATAGATATAATTAAGTACATATTACATTTTCTTTATGCGCTAAGAATAAATAAATATACTTTTTGTTTCATGATAAATATTTTGAAATTTTCTTCTTTATTTGATGGCTACCTTTGGATACCGTATATACATATGAAAGGTAAATGTTAGGAATTACTTTACCCAGACCTTTTAATTCTAAATTTCGTGCGCTGGAATAAAAGTCTGTGAATATCAGAGGAAACAAGTCACGTGCCCTGAGGCGATAGCCGTCGTTTGATATAACAAAGTGAAAATAAAACGAGGACTGAATGTAAGATTAGAGGATGAGATGTAAAGAAAGATGGGAAAAGACGATTCCAGTTGGTGATTTGTGGGTTCCTCAGAGACAATAAACCGAGTGTTCAGCGCTTGGCTATCCCTCGTGAATGTCTTCCAGAAGACAAGCTTCCTCCGCCCCTCCTACTCACCCCTGAGGTTCATTATAGTATTGCTTTACAAAGTATGAGTGGATATAACCCAGTCTATTGTCGGTGTACAAACCTACAAGCATTACGATGAACAAAGGTCAGAGTACATTTAAAACTATTGGCTTCTCCAGTCTCGGTTTATTACCAAACATACACAGTGAATGTAGTTTGGAATCTCCGGAACACACACACAAAAGTTAGACATGTATGTTATTATATTGTGTGTATATATACAACCTGTCCTCTAAATATGACACTAGGAGGACCTGAGATAAAAGAACCTGTATATAACTGTCCTCTAAAAATGACAGCGGTAGATAACGGGTGTGCAACATACTTCGATTTTATCTGGAAAGTCGTTGGAAATACTTTTGAGGAGAAGCTTGCGACTTGTCATCGATTGAGACCTTCATGGCGGGACCACTAGGATGATGGGGATCGTGGTGGTGGAGAATGCTGGGGACGGTGTCCGTGTCTTTGTGAGATCGTCGTCGTAGGAATGGTCACGTCCTTTTATTTATTTATTTTTTTGCTACAATATAGACAAAAGTTTCATTAACCTCCATTCCCCTCTACTCTGCGCACTAAAGACTAAGGGTAGCGAAGAGCAGGTGTTACAGACTCGGTCTTCCTGTTTCAGAGGACTCGTTGCATCCGTCCTGATATACACCAACGACAGAAGCTTGACCAGTAAGCCACAGTCCTCAGACCAAGCCATGAACATTTCAATATAATACATGCCCCACGTTCACAAAAGCCGAAAGAAGTAACTAATAATAACAATAATGAGTGATTTATGTATAGCGCATACTCATGCTCGTAAGAATGCTCTTGCCGCTCGAGACAAGAACGAGACATGGACAACATACGAAGAACGGAAGGATAAACAACAGTACTGATGACTAATTAAGACAAATATAGACAATGTAAAGAGGACCCGGGGATCAAGAACTGAGGTGGGGGTAGGGTTGCTCACAAAACCGTTGCAAGTCACTTCATCATTTAAGAGAAGGTTGTATGAGTCTTGCAAATAGCAAACATGCCAACTACAGCTTTTCTCCAACTTTTTAAGGCAACGAGGTCGAGAACAGATTGTAGACCAACATACATTCTGATTCTAAACAACACGGACCGCCCTCAGCATCGGGTTTGTTCACTTTTTCTCCTCTCAGACACCATTGCGCTTTCATAACTATTTTCTCCGACCCAGAGAAATTTGAGAGCGGCTGGTTTCTTTGTTGTTGTTGTTGTTTTTTTTTTTTTTTACTAGTTTGTGTTCTGTTTTGTTGTGTTTTGTTTTGTAGTTTTTTTGTTTATTTGTTTTGAAAGGACGTTCGAGCTTGGATCGGGCAATCGACTAAAATTTAAACAGAAAACATCTCACACAGAGAGCAGGAGGGGAAAGGGGTGTAGGCCTGCAAAAATAATGTGAAAAGGGTCGGGTGGAGACTATCACGTGCTCAAACATCGTGTCCTCGCTGTGACACTGCAGCATCACGCACACACGTGCACAGGCACAAAAGCTTGAGAGAGAAAGAAAGAGTCACAGAAGGTAGACGCGTGGTGCTCATTAACATAATTTATGTCTGTCTCTCGGCCAGACCTTCCATTGAAGCAGATTGAACGACACACGGGCGATTGATTTCCATTTAAGTACCCGCATACATATGTGAATTTTGGTTTTAGTAATGTTGACACTTTTCTTTCCTTCTGTCTTTTTTCTTCTTTCTTTTCCCTCCCTTTTGGTCCCAGAATTTTCTCTACATCCAGGAACCCTACTTGCTGAAGGTATATTTTGTCTCTCCGTCACCTTTAATAATAATAATAATAATAATAATAATAATAATAATAATAATAATAATAAACATATACGTGTATTCATCGAGCACGGAAGAGCATACTCTCAGCGCTTGAGACAAGTAGGAGACAGGGACAGAATACGAAGAACGGAAGGAGAAATAATTATGCAGGAACATACAAACATATAAGACACAAAGAGGAATGAGGGAACAAACAGTAAGGATGGACAGTGTCATGAATCTGTGGAAGGCGAGCAGGCGGACTATCATTGACCATAATCACAACTCTTGACAACTTATGTTGATTGGTGCAAGGAGTAATAATCATTGAACCACCTACCTCCAGGTGTAAACGTCCAGGTAACAGAATCACTGACAAGGACAATGACCATCTTAATTAATTCCAGTGGAAAGTTTAAAGATGGAAAGTTGCCTCTTTCTTTCTCTCTCACACACACAAACATACTCACACAGACACACACACACACACAAACACACAGACAAAGAAAGTCTGCCAGCAAGTCCCACATTTTCTTATCTCAGGATTTAAAAGCAGTAATTGTACAGCCAAGTGTAAGGTGACTCTTACACACAAAGTTGAGGTCAAGGCTGATGACTGGTATGACGAATGCTTAGCCTTAAAATACAGTGTCTAGACGAGGCTGTCGTAATGTCAACACTTCATTCTACACTGGCTCATCGTGTGGAGGTAAGCTTCTACACCTGGTTATTACGGAAATGTTTTTAGACGAGGAGTAAAGAGGAACTTGCTCACCTGTAATGTATGGAGATGAATGGGAAGAGTTACACAATACTTTCTTATCACCCGGGGCTTTAAAATATAACAAACAATAAGAACAAGAAGTAGAGAAGTTGTGTTCCTGAGGAGTGAGCAGGGGTGGAGACAGAAACGACAGGTAGGGAGCGAGACAGCCATGGGGACAGACAGACAGACTGAAGGAGATTCAGTCCATGGACTGACATAGTAACCTGGGTTCGGGACAAGTAAACTAAGTTTAGTTGTTCAAGGTTTTGTGAAGGAGAAAATGGGGTTTGGGGGGTAGACATTACACTTTTGTGTAAGGCAAAGGGTGTAAATCCTCCTAACACACATCTACCTTTGAAATTCTTTGGTTCTTTCTCGAAAACATTGTACAAAACGAGGCATTATTTATTCATTATTTATTTTGCTCTTAAAATGTGCTTACTTCCTGGAAAGTTCACCAAAGAAGAATGGATTTTATTATATCACTGTCAATTCGAAATGTCTGTATCGGTGCAACGTGTTCAACCGCCTTCCATTGTCGTTCCTTCCCCCACTATCTCTCTCTCTGTCTTTATCTCCGCTGTGAACTCCCGTTAGCGCTTTTGTCTGTAAATGACACAGTCCCAACGATTTATTTATCATTCAAGTTTCAAGCAGTTCTTAATCTCCGTTTCGAATGTCTGAGTCCTTACCGTTACCCAGCAACGCAGCGATTCTCAGGACGACATTCTTCAGTGACAACAACCGCCCTCGACTAGAGCTGACATTTGAGAAACACGAGACTAGTTTCTTCTTTTTTCCTTTTGTTCATTGAATCCATGTGACTTCCACAATCACTCCATTCGAACTTGTACGTGCAGGGCTATTTCCACATTTGCTTTATGGATAAAATTAGAGACAATAATGAGCAAAAGAACCTTGAGATTGTATTTGGTATAACCGCCACGAGGGCCAGCCTTTGCCCTTTTCCAGTAGCAGGAATAAATGGATCCTACTATCTATTTCTCCTCAGGACACTATTTACCCCATTGGAGATTCTCTAATCATTGTCATTTTATGGTTTTGAGTATTTTTATCCGCTGGTAAGGGAGGGAAGATGTATGAAGGTGTAAAGATGTGATCGGTATCAAAGATCATGGTTTGGAGCAGGGCAGATGGAGCGAAGACCTCTTCTTTTACAGACTTGGTGCAGTCCCCCGGTACATATTTGTCCTCCGGTTCCATCCACTCAATCATCAGATAATTGAGCAACAGGGTAAAGGTCAAAGTCAGCAACACAGACATTAGCATTGCACATGGATAGGTTCATGTTACTTAAGGCATCTGCCACCTGGAGTGCTGGGACTATATGTTATTTAGACTAGCATGAAGCCACGATTACCACCTCGTGCTGTGTATTGAGATGTTTGTAGGTGTGTATCTCGCGAACAGAAGAGGAAAACAATCATGCACTGAGCTCTACTAAGTCGTTAGGAAAAGTGTTTGTTCCCCTCTAGACATTTAACTTGCTTCACGAGTAGATTCTGACGAGAAGAGTAGGCTTAAAGTTTGGGAATAATGTGAAGCAGTAAGTGATCGAAAACAAATGATGGACAACCAAGATTACAGTAGGACACAAGGGCTGTGAACGGGAACAGCTGAAGAGTTTTGTTGTTTAGTCAAGATATGTTTACTCATCATTGTTCTCGCAATTCCCATTTTTCCTTTCCGTTCTTTGCTTTACATGGTTTTATTTCTCTTTTATTCATTTTTGTGTCTATCCTCCCTTTTATTACTGGTTTGTGTTTGTTTCATTAGTTCATTAAATTGTTCATTTTATTTTTACTCGTTTGCTTTTTCTCTTTTTGGGGGCTATTTCTTTTTCGTTCGTTCATTTTTTTGTCTCTCTATCTCTCGCTCTTTGCCTATGTGTCCTTTATTACTTTCTCTGTGTTGTTTACTATTGTCTTTACGGAATGTTTTCACTTTTCTGCAGACACAATGGGGACTTCGTAAGATTTTCCAGTCAGCTATATTAAGCAGATGCCTGCCGCTGCCCACCGAACAGCTACGGTATGAACACATTTCTTATTAGTAGAAAGCCACACTATGAACACAGCCATCTAGATACTCAGTATACTATTCAGAAATTTGTCATCACCCTGATACCCAGCATCCAAATGGATCTGTCATCACTTGGCGACCAACACACGAGACATCTGTAGGCACCTAGCACATGAACTTCCAAACACAGAGTATGAACATGTTTAAGTCCGTATAGATGGACATCGCATGAACATCTGTGCCCATAGAAGCAGCACATGAACATGTTTTCGTCTTCCGTAAGTTTGAAGATATAAACACATCTGTAGTTACCTAGACATTCAGCGTGTCAACATACTTGTTGTTGCCCATATGTCCAGCAACATGTCTTTACACATCCAAATCTCCTAGCACACAAACTTACCTGGAATTACTCCAACAAGTTTCAATATAAAATGAAAATTACACACCTTCAAGAAGAGCTACATGAGATGGTTAGGTAAGGACAGGTAAGGACAGGTAAGAGAGGAAAAGAGGAAAAAACTCCGAGAAAAGTCACACCTCCCAGTGACTGGTGAGGGAACTACCTGTGTCTTCTCCTAGTAACACATGATGACTTTTAACTATTTTAAGGTACTCGCCATCTTGATTAACAAACAGGGATACATTTAGTTTATTTTTATAGTTTTTATTACACGATTAATTTCCTTTCAATTTTCTTCAATGTCTTCTGTATACTCACTTCTTTTTCTTTCTTTTTTTTCTCTTTATTTATTTTCTTTTTTTCCGTCTGCTTCTTCTTATTCTTGTTTTTTTTATCTTTCTTTTATACGCTACCAGTTTCATTTTCTAAACATTAATTTCTAACATGATTCGTGCTTCATACGCTGACATTTGTAAAGATTTGCTTCAAAATTAGAGAAACTTTGAATGTCGTATCCTTGCAAACCCTCTTGAATCAAGATTAATCAGTTTGTTATAACCTCTGACCTACCCGAGTAAGAGTGCTGCTGGGAGGGTGGGAGTGATCGTACACAAAGAAAACAAAACAAACAAACACAAAAATACAAAGCAAAGTCCTCGTTAATGATTCCCGCCGAGGGCATAAGGGATTTCTGACGAACTTTCATGAACTCCACCACCGAGAGAGAGATTAAGCAAGCTCGCGTAAGCGTAGCGGGAGCCGTAAGAATTGTGCAATGGTGCGAGAAGCCGATACACTAGGGAATCGTGAGAACAGATGTGAAACTAGTCGTAGTGAGGTTCATCGCCAATGTCTGCTTCACCGACAACTACAATCACATTCTTGCTGAAACCAAATTCCAGGAACATCTGAAAATGTTCTTTAAAATCTCGAAAGACAACAGTTTCAATAAACAACGGACAATAACAATAAACATAGCGAAAGAAAACAGTTTTTATAAACAACTGATGAGAATGTGTGTGAGACTGATCAAAAGAAGGTTATAATTGTAAAAATTGTGAGTTCGGGGGGTAGGGAGGGAGTAATCTCCGATACAAAACTCATTGAAATTTTTTTTAAAATTCTCACACTTTATCTCTCTTACCTATGAGATGCGACCTGTCGTTGTCGTGATGCGTGTAAATATTTTACAGGTAAATCAAATGATTTGTTAACAATGACTTTCTCCTAACCTTTCGTGTATTTGACTGATTTAATGCGGGTCAGCGGTACAACGAGTGCGTGACCCTGTTGTACCTCCGATGTTTGAACCTCGCACGAGGTCGACTGGTCACCAAGCGAAGTGGATCCGATTACTAATAGGCCAGAGATTACATGCACTTGCTGAACCTTAATACTCTAATCCCCCCATCTCTCTCTCTCTCTCAGGTTTTTGTTTTTATTTACGGACTTATTGGCCACTGGAAAAAGAAAAAAAAAATGTTTAATTTGCTCTTTGGCTTCTCGAAAGGAAAGAGCTTTGGAAGGAGTTGTGTTTACGACATAGAATCACGGCAATACTGTGTATATATGCTGCTGAGACTAATTTGGACTTACTGGCATTAAAGAAGACATAGTGTGTTCAGTAAAAAGTCTTTTTTCCCTCACAAAGCCGAAATAAAAATAATTATTTAATTCTAATCAACGTGTCTTTAGTGCCCACACCATTATAAACTCTATCTGTAAATGAAACGAAAACAAAATTATCTCGACATCAACCTTCCTTATAATAGAACATGGAATGGTGAGAACTAGGAGAGTAGCCTACATGTCAGGGTGACTAGTCTACAAGATATCGGGCTACCTATGTGACAGGGAGAGAGTTAGCCTAGTAGGTAGCTCACCCTACACTTGTAATTCAATTCATATAAAGAGTATAATCATGCATTTAATAACTGGATTTCAATACTGTATTTCAAAAAATATCTGAGCGAATAATTAACCTTCTTCACTTCTGTAGACTGCAATCATCATGTTTCCATGGCGGGAGGAATTGGCAAGACATCAAGACGGCATTCCCCAAATAACTTTTATCTAAACAAAAATTGGGTAGACTGTATTCCACAATTACCAATGGGACCATCACCATCATCATCATCAACATCATGGTCATCATCATCGTCGTCGTCAGCTTTTTCCTTCTCTTCTTCCTTGCCATTTTGTATCCGCCGTACCCAGTACAGTATGTGTGGTCTGCGGTTTGCGGTTTGCGGTCTGTGACAAGTTTTGTCGGGTGTTCGCCTTTAAAGGGTTGTTTGACATCCAGGGCTTAGGGTCAAAAGGGACTGTCAACATCCGAGATATAAAGTGAAAAGGGTTATTAACATGCTTGGCTTCGGGTCAAAGGAAAAATGGTTGATAACATCCCAGCCACGGCTCGGGCTGCACCTCCCGTTCAGTTCCCCCGTTGCCGCTCTTTCACGCCGCCGCCTTTGACACGATGGGATGGGTGACAGCCTCACTACCAGGCTGCGGAAGTCAGGTGACTGAGTCAATTATAAAGAAAAGGAAACTTGGTGAATGCTTTTAATGACAACACACTTCAGGACTAGGATGAATGGGCGCCCGCTCCCGTAAGATGCACGTATCCACGACGTAGCCACCACGTTGTGAACCGCATGAGCGCTTCTGATGCCTTTCTCCTGCCTCTCCTCGCACCCGGCTCGACACCTCCCCTCGATTCAAACTAAAACTGCTCCTGGAATTCTCAAATGTGAATGAAAGTGAAGGGTTGGCGCATATTGTGAGCGACTGTCGTCCGGACAGGTCCCGTAGCAAGACGTCCCAGAAAGATAAGCTTGCTTTTGCAGCTGCCATCTTTATCGGGCACGACGGGAATGATACGGCTCTGCGATTCCTGGCTTCAAAGATGAAACGTTCTGTTGTGCACGTGCTCTGTTGCAGAACATTATTATTATGCCAAGGCAGGTTTATTGTCCAGATCGGTGGCGGATAGCAGGAGGGGTGGGTGGGTAAAGAATCGTTAAAAATGTAATTTATCTGTGTCGCGCCGGCGGCACACTAAAGGTCTCACATGCGGTAATTCGCTCCACTTACGAGTGATAAAAGGACAACAATCTCTATGTTTCCTGTCTCTTAACACTGTATCACGCGGAGGTTCACTTCAAAGCGAGACTGGTTGAGGCAGGGAGGGAGGTACACACTGAGACTTCTGTTGGCTTTCTGGATTCTCCGAAACACGAGAGACATCATCGGCACTAACTCTGTCACCTTAGCTCAGCCAGTCTGAAAACTTCAAGATTTTAATGAATGGAAAGGAATTTCTCAAAGAGTCCCATTTCCTGTGACCTCAGGGGAAAGTCATGACTATCTTGACAAAAGGTCCAGACTCTCTTGGCAGCATGTTGAAAAGGTTTTAAATATATAGAAATTGCAAAACTACTTAAAAGAGTTAAGTGAAAAAAAATATTAAAAGAGTTTGATAGATTACAAAGATAAAAGTTCAAAAGCCAGAGCAGCATATCAGACTAAAAGCAAAGAAAAATTCCCTCATGATGATGACATTGCTGAAAAGCTGTTTTATGTGTTGATGAAAAGGAGAAACTGCTGTCTATATCTGATATATAAAAATATAAATATAAAAAAATTATAATATATATATATCTCCCTTTCGTTCATTTTTGAGACTATCAACGCCTCTGTGAACTCGGTTTGTCTTTGCTTGAGAATCGTTATTCTTCACACACGTTTTCTTGTCATTTGCCGATTTGACAGGATATAGTATATAATAATATATATAGGCTACAGTAATATCTATTATCCTTCTGCATAAAAATAGAATTATGTTCCCTATCAGTTTCAAGGGAATGTAAAATGATATCGCATTCAGCAACTGGTTGCCTTTCAGGACAATACATATTAATGGAACGTGTGCTTGGCAACATTTTTAGTGACTTTTGTTCATCTATGGAGGATGTTGTTTGAAATGTCGAAGGGAGACAGCGAAAGGTCAGTCCAGGCCAGACTAGATATTTTTGATAGCATCTATAATACAAACTTAGACCAAGCTTGTACATACATGCAAGTTCTCTAGGCATGGCTACAGTAGACTAGAGACACAAGCAGACAGGCAGCCAAACACTTACAGACTTACATACGACAAGGAAAACGATACGAAGCGTCCAGAAAACACTGCAATAGATTGTTAACAGATTATATAACATTTGTAAAAGGTGTTTAGTAGAGTTCCAAAGAATTACCTCACTGTGGACAAACAGGACTCCTCTTCAGTCGATGGCATCCAGCAATGGCTGAGTGTAATTCTGTCAGTTGGTGGAGTTACCCTGGGTAGGTGCAGTCAGTCTGTGAGGTAATCCTGTGAGTCACTGAGTGATCACCAGCAATCGAGAAACAATTATCCACTCCTTTCCACTTGATTACACTTCAACAGTGAAGAACATTTTAAGGTGAGGACCGGCTGGGTATCAATATCACCAAATTTCTTACCAGCCGGACAAATTGTTTTTTCTTGTCCGTCTCTGTCGGTCTTTCCTTCTTTTTAGACATCCGTGAAATCGATTTATTTTCAACTCTTGGCTAGTTCTATCATTTTTTTCTTTCAAGTAATTGTTAATTTGACAGTAATATACTTTCTTCTCGATTTCTGGGAAATTTGGTAATAAGAAATGTCTATTCCATTTTTAGATAACTTGATAATGATGTAAGTTTTTCCCTTTTTTAGATGTTTACTTCGAACTTGTTGATTTGACAGTAACATTCTTTCTTCTAAATTAGGTAACTTGATAACAACACGTATTGTTTCATTATTTTAGATAATTTTACAATAATATGTTGTGTGACAATTTTATAAGACTACAAGCTGTAACCGAACCAGTTACATTTGTAATGCCCAGACATATGTCTACCACCGTCTACCTCACCTGTTCAGCAGCAGCATGAACCTGTAATATCTGTACTACTCTAGCATACTGGTATGACTACCATCTTCTGTCTAACCTTCTATGATGTTTCTAGAAACTAAATCGCTAGTCGGAGTAAGGATTGATTGTCGTTCTCCACCTGAAAATGTTACACCCAGGGTAAGATTGTACATTCCCCCACACGACCATGCCAGACATGAAACATG
This sequence comes from Pomacea maculata, assembly GCA_004794325.1. Classification (NCBI taxonomy): domain Eukaryota; kingdom Metazoa; phylum Mollusca; class Gastropoda; order Architaenioglossa; family Ampullariidae; genus Pomacea; species Pomacea maculata. The sequence goes on along the minus strand of SRHC01000131.1, from coordinate 1,606,210 downwards.
TCCTGTAGGGCAACCTTTAAACACTTTCTTGTGAGAGAAATCATTTTCCTGAGACTGCAAGTGGACAGGAAATTTCTTCAAGTCAAAATACCAATAACCATTGTGATTAAATTGTAAAACCTCGACCGATCTTCGTGTTACCGCAGTAACAGTGTGATAAGTAGGAGAACTTTGTATGCTGACATTTAGAGTTCGCTTCTTAAGGTTTTGTTTTCCTTTTTATAATCGTCTTTTTCTGCTTTCTTTGTTTGTGTGTTTAGACAATCTTGTTTGCTATGTTTTTTGTTTGTTTGTTTATTTGTTGTTCTTTGTTTGTTTAGCTCGATAGTTTCAGACTCGTTCATTTAAAGTTACAGCTTGAACTAAGGTCTGGGTTTGGGTTAGGTCAAAGGTTATGGCTCGTGTTAACAAAAAAGACAGACGCATGCACAGAGAGAAGGACAGAGAGAGAGATGCACTCACACACATGCACACAACGAATTTATCCGTCATTTACTCCTGTCAGTAATTAATACCATTGTAAACCGTTTTTTTAAATCGTGTTGATTGTTCCATAATTTTCGTGTGCCAGGGCTGGATAAAATCCGCGTTCTCTATTATTCTTTGGGATTAAAGTTTACATCTGCCAGGCCGGGTGGACAGAGACACAGCCAATAGAACATGTCGGTCACATGGGCACCCTGTGGAGTCACGTGATAATTAATGCGCTGTCTGACGTTCTTCCTCATTTTTCAATGTTGTAGATGGCATGAGCTTTAGCGAGGTCTGTTTTTGTGGCACGACTCTTTGAATATCTGTAAAACAAGCTTTGTCTTGCTTGTGCAAACAATTCTTACAGTTCCAAAGAATAGTGTTTTTTATAAATAATACAGTTTGACTATCTTTCGTCATTTCTTAGCGGGACACAGAAGGCAAAAATAACCATCTTATTGACAGTTCTTAGAAAGCTATTTATTGAACATGTGCCTGGTTTAAGAAAGTATTTTAGAGAGGAAAAAAAGCAATTACATATGAGTTCTGCCATTTATAATAAGTCCACTACTGTAGTAGTAGGCTGTGTCCTCACCGATATACAGAAAAGCATATTGTAGATAATAATTATTACGATGTGTATTCTGCGGTTTAATTTTAAACATGTCAGACAACGAGACATTAAAAAAAGTTATGATCCTTGTGAGAACAGTATTCTTAATGTCCGTATAGTATTCTAGACCAGTTGAATATATTTTTATGGAGGTTTTTTTCATGACATTTAATCAAAGATGTAGCTAGTTTACATGCGTATATTTATTTCTGTGAGACTTTATTCTATGGAAGGTTTGTGCGTGATGCAGAAAACAGTCCATCACCTGCGAGCAACGAAGGTCAGGTTCACATTGTGAGATAAAAGTACATGTTGAACAACTCGACTGATAGTCTGCGACTAAAGTTAGTTGCTAGTTTATATGCACAGACAGGTTCACATGGAAGGAATAATTAGAGCCAAAGACACATTCACAGGTTCAGTAACTTGCTGGACACCGTTTGTGGTGAACGAATGTTAACCTTTGTAGTTTTTGTTCAGAAGATAATATATTCATGTTCACTCTCGTCTGCCGATTCTATGTTCTTAGTTCTTGCATGTGCGTTTAAGAAAGAAGTCTGGATGTTTTTTTACAGGCTTCAGCTCTGCTAAGTTGTTTACCATTTGTGTTCTCAGTATTTTTATATTAGACATTTGTTTAACCTCCTGAACAGAAGGCTGCCATGTGTTTCGGACTTTAAAAAAACAACCTTTTCTTGAATTTTCTTTGATAACGAATCTCATCTAGCTTTCAGTGGGTCATTGAATTAATCATACAGACCTAAAGTCTTAAACCATTCCCTCCCTCCACATAAGAATTAACATATATTAGGAAACTGTAAAATTCTTCCAGAATCGGCAAATTCTTTGATAAATTTGCTTTTAGCAGCCGGTGTTTGTTTTGGTGAGCATTGCCTTGTTTTTGCTTTTAAGAGCCATGGGGTGTGTATCCTTTAGCACGATTTTGAGAACAGTTTGACTCTGGCTTGTACTTCCAGTGCAGTCTACACATTTTTTAAAGGATTTCCAAGCTTACAGTAATACTAAGTCGAATGACACTGACTGCTATTGCATCCCTCAGACTGTAGCTTGTGGAAAAGCTACTAGCAGATGTGTGCAAGGTGTGCTCCGAGACTGTAAAGGTTTCACCCCTACCTGTAAAAGGTACCAGGGCTTGCAGCTGAAGAACAAAAGATGGTTGTTTTCTCAGAATTGGGAATTATTGTTTTATGATTCATTTATAGCAATCAGGGTTAAAAAGTATTGTTCGATGGTTAATCTTTTGATTGCATTTTTGAGAGTTCTACGAGAAGGAAAGCTTGGTGGAGCATATACCAGTCTGACTCATTCACAATGTCCATCTTAGTTTGTGAAACAAAATCTTCAAACAAAGCAGCGGGATGAGACAGAAAAGCTGAAAGTCCGAAATGCTTGCAATCATGCGATATATGTTTTTAATATGGCGACTAAACACGAATGCAGCCACAAATGAAAAATTAGGACTTCCTTGCATTCCTTGTTCAAATCATTATTTCCTGTAGGACGTCCCTGCTTATAAACACTTCTTTATTTCTCTCAGAGAGGGGAACTATAATACGAGTGGTACACAGTTTTCTGTCGTTGCTTAAAACTGATATTCTCCACAGCCTCTCAGAATTTTTTGAATGGATCAGTAGCTAAAATAATCCAACTAAGCTAGGAATCTGTTATTTCTTACAATATTATGTTGCAAATAAATTCAGTTTTAGTAAAATAAAATTATGACCAGAAGACAGCAATAAGTGACCGATACAGACCGACAGTGACTGAAAACGTATAAAATACCTGAAGACACGAAGATACCTTTGTAGAAAAGAAGAAAAAAATCGTTTGCCTATTGCCTACTTGCTTGTTTGTTCCACTATTATTTGCTAGTAGTTGTTTTTGTCAGTGTAGCTGTGCTCCTGCTACTAACAGGCGTCCAAAAAAAATTAACATTCTTTTACCCAAAATGTTCGTTCCACTGGCTCCTGGTTGTCTATAAACTCGTGTCACGAGCTTTCTCTCTGTTAGTGAAAAGAATAAACTCCAGAATACTTTTCGAACGTTGTGTGAGCTTATCTCCGCTCGGCCGCCCGCCTCGTTTTCATCAACTACATCGTCAACAGCCATCCCCACCATCACCAACTATTTCTCCTTTCTGACTCTGACCTCTTCCCTAGATTACTATCGTTTCTATTGTTTATCTAGTTTCTTCTTTGCGCAAAGATCATTTTGGAGGATGGCAACCTGAGTGTTGCAAGACTGCTTTTTCAACATCATAGATAGCCATTACGATCATCAACATCGTTATCATTGCTGTGCAAAGATCAGAGACAAACATCATCATCATTATCATTGTCGTCGTCGTTACTGATCATTAGTCATGTGTCCCAATCAGTGTCTTCAGAATTGTAGAAATCAAGAATACAACTTTCCAAATGTAAAAAAATTACTTTTTGTTTTCGACATGAAAGGAAAAAGGTTTCTTTGAAAAAAACTCTAAACAGCAAAAAAGCTGACAGGAAACGCCGCACGGGGTGGGTGGTTGTGGGATTGGAACCAACTTTTGCTTATGTTCCTTGAATGGAACGGCAGAGAAAGCCAATGGGAAACACTTGCATCCTTTAATCGTCAGCTAAGAAGAAAACAAAAAACTTCTCGCAGATGCAGTGAGAAATGACAAGAGCAAGCGAGCAGCCATCTTTGTTGTGTGAAAAGGATAAGTAATCCCGTGTTTGTAAATTGTGATGTCTTATGTGTGCATGGTCCGGACCGGATTCAACGATGAAGTGTTCATCACCAGAACGGTGAAGGGTTCGCATCCCATCTCAGGCGCTTTGATTTTTCTCTGCGACCTCCACCTCCTGCTTGCCCGTATGAAGCTGCGAGCTCGGGTTGGGACACCAGTTCTCCCCCTGCCTCCCTCCCATCCCCTCCCATCCCCTTACTCCTTCTCATTGCATAGGTTGTGTGTGACAGACAGACAGACAGACAGACAGACAGACAAACAAATGTTTGTTAGATTGTCACCGAAATATAAGTAAATTGTAAGCCAATATTGCAGTGTGGGATAGCTTTGTTAGTTGTATGTTGGAATTCTAATTTTATAATAAATGCACTTATGAAAATTCGTTAAACGATAAACATGTATGAATAAAAAAAATGTGTTTCAGTTCTGTAGAACTCGTAATGGTCTCCTGAGATATGTAAGGTTGAAACCCAGCATTTATATTTTTATACTTATATTATTATCATATAATAACTTACATTTTATTTAAACGCTATTACAAAAAGTTCTGGACCTCCAGTACCCTGACTGTGTTTGTGTGTGAGTGCGCGTGAGCGCCCCATCTTGCAGTCGCAAAATAACCCTATATATTTCCGCATATCCGTGTGTATATATATATACTTATCATCTGTAAAACTTCAGTCATCATTACTTCTGGATTCTTTTGTCGCCTTCGATTGAAGTAGTCAGCGTGTGTCAGTCTCTCTCTCTCTGTTTAAATTCATCAAATGGCGGAACAGTTGCAGAATGCAGAATAGTTACAAGATTAAAAAAAAATAAGGATCAATAAAAATTTCATTGGTCAGAACAAAGCTCGGCATCTGCAACCTGAGAGTCTGTGCTGAACATCACACCCGACATCGTAGGACATGTTGTACACCGGGTAGGACTCTAATACAACAGTACACAATAATGGCGTCGACTTGATAAATTTTCGGACAAAGATCCGCACAGTTGGGATAAAATTCTCGTTCTGTGAAAATTCAAGAAATTTTCTTCAAAATATTTGAGCCAATGGCCGCGGAGTTAAGTAAAAATATCAGAGGACATGGCGGACATTTTTATTTACGTGGCGAACTGGAACAGAGCCGGACTTGCCCTCCCTTGAACTCCTCGAATTTTTGTTTTAGTAACCGCGTTTAGTGCGCGGACTTACATACACACACACGTGCACGGACTTGCATACACATGCACAGACTTGCACACACACACACGTGCACACACACTCACAAAGCTCATTATTCCTCGTGTATTCCACCGCTCAGTTAGAAATCATGTCCGCCAGACATTTAAACTCAGATATGATACGATTGTCTCGAGCGAACAGCTGCGCCGTCACGCCTGCACACCGCGCGACAAGCAGACAATCGCGCATTCATCATGCACGGTGCGGGTCCCAGACAGTGACGTCATGCGCGCTGCCGTGCGGCGAGTGGCTGCCAAGGCCGAGCCAAGTCAGCGTGCATAAATTATGCAGATGAGCCTGGGCCAGCGACAGCGCCGTGGCATGCTGGGAGGTAAGTACGAGCGTGAAAGATGTTTAAAGTCCGCTCGAACCTGGCAGATAAGTACCGCCGCCACGCTCACCTCACCGACCACCACCGCGGTACCGACAGCGGAAACACGTGTGAACAGTGAACACGACCAGCAGACAGGCAGGTGGGTGTGAACGTCTCGTGCGCGAGCATTTTCGAAAGTATGTGCACTATTTTGTCATGCCGCAGTTGAAGGAGCAGTAGTTGGGTCTTTGTCGCTGCTTTTATTTATTTATTTTTTTTTACAACATCCTGGCGGATAACGAGGGAGAAAGTCGACCACTGGAAAATATAGAATGTAGTTAAAACCTTTGTTGTCATGGTTACTAAAATTACTGAAAGGATTTTGAAAGAAAGAATGAAATTGTGTCTGATGATGTACACCGTTTCTAGTGGATTGTAAATCGTTTAGGTTCTGATGTCTGATGCCCTCGACCATGGCAACCACAGGTTAAAATGTCTTTACAACAAACATGTCGCAGCTTCTATCCTGCTACTACCAGGCTTTGATGGTCTGCAAGCTTTAAACTTAATTTTGAAACTGGTGATGGAGCCTGTAGTCTAACACCACACAACCTGTGGCCTTATCAGGTCTTGTGGTTGCCAGGTTCAGAGGTAGTGACCTTAAAGGTCACCATCACCAAGAAGTTTAGTTACCACATACTGTGTGTACATCAACAGACCAGGAATGGGTGTCTTTGAAGGATTTTTTCCAAACCTTGGTCATGTCCTGGTGAAATGTTATCTAAAAGTCATTGTCTTGCACACAATTGTAGCAGATGAATGGCAGGTGTGTACAACAGTTACCTGAAGGAAGTGCTTTGGGCGGGGCAGGTACGGCTTGGACATTTATCTTTGCCATCTAAGCACTCTTAGTTTTAAAAAGTGAGTGTAAACTGTGAGTGACACTTTCATGGGAAGAAAATTTGTCATCCTGCTGAATGTCATCTGCATTGAGGGGTGGGGTTGGGGGTATGCGCACAACAACAAGCGGATTTTACTACCTGTAGCATCACAAGTAACTGTATGTCAGTTAAAACTATTAGTCACTGCATAATGAATGAACTTATATTTATAAAATTGCTTATGCAAGGCTTTAAATAACTAAATAAATGCAATAACAATAAAATAATAAAATAAAAATTACTATAGATCTTTCTTGTATTACCTCACCATTATTCGTACATGCATTTGTGTTCATTAGCTTTGGAAAAAAAAATTTGTGAGTCTTTCTTGTACTTAATTTATGACTTACCCATAATTACAGTCTATCTACTTAAAATACTGACATGTCAAAACAAAGGATACTGGCGAATGAGACAACAGCCAACAGCAATTGGAAGGAAGAGTAGACCAGTTCATACACAAGGGAAAACTTGAAAGAGAAAAATTCAAATAAAAGAAAAGGAAAACTAGGGAAAATGGTAGATAAACAGAAAGGGAAAGAATGACTAACATCAATAAAGAACATTTGATGAAATCATCAAATAAAACAGAAAAAACAGCTAAAAACATTGAAAAAACCCAAAACATACTGAGAGAGAAAATAAGGAAGAAAAGAAATGGCATGAAAAAGCAAAATTAAAGAAAGAATGAATGAAAACAAAGAAGAAATGGAACAAGTAAAATCTAAGATAAAATAAATGGGCAAAGGATAAATAGAAAGGAAAATAATAAAGGAAATAAAATATGCAGAACTACAGTTGTAGGAAAGATGAAGATATTACGGGAATGAAAGAAAAATGGAAGAAAAGGCCGAACAAATACAGACAAGAAGAAAGACATCGAGTCCTGCGAAAGAGGAAGGAGCTGAGAGGGGAGAGTGAGGGGTGGGATGGGGATGAGGAAGCGAGAAAGATGGGAAATAAAATAGGAAATAAAATGGGACAAATTGGGACAGGACAAGCGGACGTGCATCCTCCATCTTCTTTATATTCATGTCGTGGATTGAGGATGATGAATACATCACAATAATGTACAAGCTCGATGATAATTCTAGAAACTTTATATTCTGATTTCTGTGTACGTGTTACTCAATGTCCTCTGGGTGTAGCAGAGTTGATGTCCTTCAAGGTAGGGACATCTTTATTTCTGTTCTTTTTCATGCAGATGCGTTTGTCGACAGCGGGGTGATAAACTTTTGTACGGTATAAATACAGAATTATTGCAGGGCATCCTCACTCCCCCTCCCCACTTGCTATTTTATGGTTGTCCCCGAGTAAACTGGATGGACAGGTGTATTCATGGATGACGTGGACAGCTCAGGTAATCCCCAGTCCAGCTCCCCCTCCCACAGACATGTTGAGAAATTCTGTCACTGGATGAAGGGCGGTGTTTAGAGGACGGTCCAGATGGTCTGGATGTCTTCGTAATGGTGTGTAAACAACAACAACAACTGAACTACCAGTGAACACCTCTGGGGCCTTGCTCGAGAACAGGAGGGACCCAGCCGTCTGCTTCACCTCCAACTGAGAAATCAGATACGTATTTCTATTGGCGAGGCAAGAGAAGAGTTTTCCAGACACCGGCACGAACAGGCCTCGAACCAGCGACTCTTTGCCAAACAGTTTTATTGTTTACTATGTTTAACCACCAGCGTGGCCTTGCATGCACTTTTCGTGTCTCCTGACTAGACAGGAAGTGCCTTTAGGTTCGAGAGTGAGGTCATGACCTTTCAACGAGCGCCGTCATGCGAGGGCTCTTACAGCAACACCAATGAATGGTTGCTGGCGTGGTTGGACGAACGCATGAGACAACAAACACTCATTTGTTTAGTACATGATTGATGCTATTTTACTGGGTGTTGCGGCGTTCTGTATATTTTTATTACCACCCTTCCATAGTTATTATGGGTAATCAATAGGAACCATAGTTACAGGAATTATCTTTCTTGGTCATTATCAAGTACGAGAGGCTTGACCGTTGGTCTTTATTATATTTGGGTTCATCTGTACACGATTGTGAGCTTATTATATTTTAAGGTTGTTGTTTGTTTTGTTTGTTTGTTTGTTTGTTTGTTTGTTTGTTTGTTTGTTTGTTTGTTTGGTTGGTTGGTTGGTTGGTTGGTTTTTTTTTGGGGGGGGAGTATTTTGCAAGCTACTCCACGAGCAGGAAAATGACTTATCTCTCTGGTCAGTCCTATGTTTCTAGAATTGCCATCTGGGGCAAATAATGTGGTCTCTCTTATTTTATAACAACACTTTGGACTTTATTGCCGTAGTCGTGAAGTAATTACGATAGGTACATACTATTTACTTTATTCATTTCCTTTATTTTACTTTTATGTGAGTTATACTCTCTATTCCATCATCTATCGGTTTTTTCCCCTTCTGTCACATTTTTATATTTTACGTTTACTCTCTCTTAGTTTTTTTTTATCTTTCTGATCGAATGTCTCAGACAAGTGAAAGTACAGACAGCAGTGTGATTACAGGTTTTATGTCCCTGAACTATACACTGGTTTAATCGTTATTGCTGACATTTGTTTAGTCTGAGTACTGTGCGACTCTGACATTTCCACACGGTGGGCTGCCATCTTATTTCTCAAGAAAGAAGTGTGATTAATCCATATATGACTTCTTATAAGCGCAATTTTATCGCCCAAAACTTCTTGATTTGTGTCGGTTTTTAATTTATTTTTACGGGTTATTTTACTACTGATACTACTTTATGGCTCGGAATATTTTTTCTATTACTTTATTTTGAATTCTTTTTGTATTCTGTAGTATTTTTAATTTGTTTCATTGTTATGTATTTTTTGTTATGCTGTACAATTTTATTATATTTTTAATTTTATTTGCTTGGGGTTTTTTTCATTTGCTAAGCTACACTGATACTCTCTATTTTGTTTTTTATTGTTTATTTTTGGTTTGTTTGTTTGCTTTTTGTTTTTGTTTTTTATAGAGGAGGGCTGTTGTTTTGTTTTTTCTTGTGGGGGTTTGTGCTTTTGCCGAATTTACATGGTACATGCTATGGTACAAATATTGCCTGTTCTTTCAAAAGGTTGGTTGGTTGGTGTATCGGTAAAATGTTCCTTAGAAGGCAATAGGTATTGTAGCGGGTTAAAAATTGTTCCCTGCAATTAGTAACTGATCGAAGGAATCGTCAAGCCGTAGCCTCATCGATACCCTTTCATCCCCATGTTTGTCTAACAACCTCTATCACCTTCGCTCCTTCGGCTACAAATCTTAAAGGCGAACTCGAGTAAAGCATGGACATTCGGTTCCTAACTGTTGATAGGTTATAATTCTTCTAAAATGTTTTCTTTTACTGGGAAGGTTGAGTTGTCTTTAAAGCGCAAGGATATATTTGCCGCTGAGTTATTGATGTAGGACGGAAACCATTGTCAATAGTTTTAATGTCAATGAAGCTCTTCCATAATAATGAGCCTTTCTAGGTGGCGCCACTAACACTGAGATTTGGACCCATTAACAAAGAGCATAGGTGTGAATTTCGCTCTCCAAAGACTTGACATGAAATTTTTATTTGTAGAGAATTGTTTGTGTCTAAGGATTTTGAAATGATTAGTGTTCGGGCTGGCCTTTAAACTGTTCACGCCCAACGAGCCTCCACTCGCCGTGTCTTTCCGATCTGATTAAGTTCCAACGGGACAACTGACAAACTCTATCACTAGCAGGCTCTTCCTTCACTCTTTCCCTCACCCCCCATCCTCAATATCAAAACACGGCAGAAAAAAACAAACTTTATAGTTGGATCCCATGCTTTCATCTTTTTTTCTTATTTCTACTACTAGTTCACTGATGAAGAAATAGAATACTATTTACTTTCAGACATTGGGGGAAAAAATATCAGTCAAAACAAATTCCTTCCTCATATATACGGATTAAACTGCATACCTCTCTCACACCGTGGTGTAATCTTCTATGTACCCCATTTTTTTCTCAGAATATTGCACAGAATTAACAGTGTTAACGGGAAATTTAGAATCACGAAACGCGACTAGCATTTTTCTTGTGTTTTAGAAATAACACAAACAAACAAAAAATGTAGACAGAGTTTATTATAAGCCCTTCCAAAACTTTCCTGTCTTCTAAGAATTTCTCTTTTTCTGCAACCAACCTCGTCAGTCTATATTTTTAATATTTCTGAAAGCATTTCACTTTTTACCTATGTAACACAGAAACCTTTTTGCTGGGTGTTTCCTTCTTTTCACATTTTTTTCCGGTTTAATACCATGATGGACTTTGACCAATTGACTTGGAAGTGTACCTTTCTCAAAAAAAAACTATGTTAACAAGTCAGGAAATCGAAAACACCTGCATTAGTATTTTTAGCGAGAGTGAGAGAGAAATTAGAGAAAGAGAGAAAGGATGTGAGAGTTGTTGTACACAATATATGAAATTCGCGAAGAATGCTATTTTGTGATGGAAAATATAAAGTCCATTCTATTTTATACGTGAAGACGGAGACATGCAATAGGAAGAAATTGAGAGAGACCGACAGAAATAAATATGCAAACAGGGGCAGGGAAGGGAGAGAATTACATTTATACATGTGTTTTTATTTACATGAACATATTTTTACAACCTGTATGTGTGTGCAAGTGTCTGTTTGCTGGAATGTATTTGCATTTATGTACTTGTATGAGTGTATCTCACGCAGTGTAAATGCATGGATGGATGTTTTTTTTAATGTTTGTGTGTATGCATGTACTTTCTGTAAATGTGTTTACTTTTATGTGTCTCTAAATAATTGTACATAGGTAGGTCAAAAGGGAAAAAAGTTTGTATGAATAATAATGTGCTTTTGTGCGTGCTTGTGTGTTTCTCTGTGTGTGTGAACTCAGGTGAGTGTGTGTCGCATGAATATGCTGAAATCCGAATGTTTATACCCCTTACACAAATATTGCATCACAGAACCAGTTTTAAAACATTGTCATCCCAGACTTACAGCTTTCGTATGGTGCAGTTAGAGGATAGTCGACATGTAGATGACCTTTGACTCCATGAAGACAGCCCCTCCGTAACAACTAATTATAACGATGACCGGAGATGTGCTTATCCGTTACAAGTCATAAAACAGAGGTTGAGCACAAGTGTACAGCAAAGGTTGAGTACCAGTCAGGTTGACACCAACAGACAAGGGATGAGTACAACATAGGTTGATGACAACAGACAAAGGGTTAGAGCAACGAAGACGAACACTGTACATAACACAAACAAGACAAAGGCTTAGTACAAACGAGACAAAAGTTGAACACAAGCAAGACAAAGGTTGAGTACAAGGGAGACAAAGGTTGAGCACAAGGGAGACAAAGGTTGAGTACAAGGGAGACAAAGGTTGAGCACAAGGGAGACAAAGGTTGAGTACAAACAAGACAAAGGTTGATCACAACAAAGCTCTGACGACTGTCACTCCAGCTCTGAGACACTCCATATCACCACCTGTCCTTTAAAGTAAAAGAAAGGTGGACTGTCATCGGTCCATATTTCCATGGACATTTCCTCGCCTCTGGGTCCATGAAGAAGAAGACGACAACGAAGTTACTGGTGACTGGGCTTGTAACGACATTCACGATTTTTGTTATTTTTTTAATTCTTCTAGGTAATAGTCATTAGCATTAAATAATCGAGCTAATCTAATAAGGATTTTTTATTTCTTGAAGTTAATACAGAATGGAGCGTATGAGAATTAGGGTTGTGACTTGTGAGGATGGTAATTTGATAAATTATTGGTCAGGAAATGTTTTACTGTTAAATAGAAAATGAGTCTACAGAGCCTTTCATTTCTATGGATCTCATTTTGTATACATCTATTGAACAGAATTTGGAAATTCAAGCTCCTTTTGCTTTGTATGATTTGGTTTTCCTCATCCAAAAAAACAACATTTTATTAGATCATCAGGCAAGTATAACGGAACTCTCCCTCCCTTCCCACAGCATTGGTTTCCTCCGATATCCAGCAGGCAAAATATCTGGGGACCTGTCATACCCGGACACTTGCATCCATTAAGCAGTAAGAGAGACAGAGAATAAGAAACGAGTGTCCTGCTACCAGACATAAACAGTCGTCCCTCTTACTTGATAAGCTTGGAACCCCGGACCTTTGTTACATAAGACAGAGAGCGGATAGACAAGGGCAAGGGTCATAGTATGTTGATATGTGTAGAGTTCTGTAACCCTGATGGCTCTTATGATGATAATAAAAAATTATTGACATTACTGTCAGACAGAAGTGTCCAACATGGATTTCCAACGGGTGGATATCTTTGGTTGTGTGGTGTGTGTAGACACTGTGTTACTGTCATGAACTCCTTCATCAGGAGGAGGTATGTCTCTACTTAATACTAAGATCATTATTACTGTTATTAATGTATTGCATAACTACAAACTTGTGCTTTAATGGAAAAAAAATGATTCTGTTACTTTATACTCCTCGAGGAGCGTTTTAATTATATTTACAAACTACAAATAATTGTTTCCTGATGTGCTTCATAAGAGCTGAGCATATTATTCGCGCAGATAATTACAAACTGGCGGATTGTTGAGACTCAGAGGACAGAGGTTGTCTGGGATTGTACACTGTGCAAAAATGTGAAACTGTGGCGAAACTATGGCTTAAAAAATCAAGGAAGACTAATTTTAAAGTAGATAATGTTATATGGCCCACGACTGATGTTATAAATATCTAAATGATCCGTGGATGAAAAAAGTTTCTCCACCCCTTCTACACCAGCGTGTAGTCTGTCTAATGAAATTATTAACTAATAAAAATATGTTTAAGTTCTGGCTGTCAGCTCGGGATGGCCGAATAGTAGCAAGTCCTGTAGGGTAGGTTGCGGGCAGATTTTCATCTGTCCTGTTATAGAATGGGAATGACCGTCAGTGAACATCATCGTCGTCTTCATCGTCAGTCTGGAAACGATTTGCACACGACAGGTGCGGCGATTAACGGAGTCCAGCGATGATGTACAATATATACAAGGATATATCGTTGACATCCTTGACACAATCTTCTTTTCGCGACTTCTGCCCGTTGACCTCACACTTTGCGCATGACTGACCTTCGATTACTTTAAATGTGAAGGTAAGGTCAAAGTTTCCATGGTTGAGTTCTGAACTGTGAGTGGCTCAGCGAGTATCGGAAAAGGGGAGAGCAATCCGCAATCTTTCGTCCCCCTCCTTTTTTTCTTGCTTTATCGGATATCAATTCCAGTTCCAACCGATTCTCGTCCTGCGATCATCTCTGACATCGATTAAAATAGAAACGGGTATACATCATTCCAGTGAACACACTTCACGTGTTTAGGAGCGGTGGGGATCGTTTCTCGGGTGTAAAAACCACACGTGAAGCCGCTGAACCACTCGCTGATGTCCTCCCCCTGACACTCTTTGATGTGTCCGCCAGGCTACTTTGTTTCCAGAGGACGAGGCTTGTGTTAATTGAGACGCATTATCGTAACCATGACGACTGTAGCCTAGAGACCGCACCAAAATAAGGGTTGTATTTTCTCCCTTGACACCCCTCGGATAAAGTTTGATGGAGTTGTTTCCCCCTAACCATCTTCTGCAGCCGTTGTGTGGTTGTGGTCAAAGAACATGGCGCAGGGTGCCTGCTTCAAACCAAGGATTTTGAGAAACAAAATAATACTGTAACATTTTCAAAATTTTGAAATATTTTCCATGAATGTGATTTGAATTGTGTAGCAATTTTTTTTCCCGTTTAAAGACAGTAATTCTTGGCGAGACAAATATCGACTAATATCGTCATGATTGTCATCACTTCTCATCCCTGTGCCTGGCTGACGGCAATGGACAGGTAGGTCGGCCACTCGTGTGAGCACCTGATGCCGGTCATTTCAAACCCTGACATCCACAGTCATGTAGGCAGTGTGAGCCACTCACATCCATGTTGCATATTTTTCTGCTCTCACCTGATTCAGATCATCAATGGCGCTCAACTCTTGATGGACAGTCTTGCGAGGGAGTGGTTAACAAGGACAAGCAAGCCGGCTACTGCAGTGATGGAAGCGGATGCATGCAAGGAAAGTGGGGTCAACAGCTCTCTGACATCAGACTCACTTACAGATGAAAAGTCGGTTCTCAGTGCTTGGAAATGACCTGCAAGACGACACTTGAACTTCTGCAGATGGAAGCCACTTACTTTCGGGGATTCGACATGGAGGAATAAAAAAAAAATTCAATGAGATATAGTAAGAAGCGATTTTACTCATCTTTGTACTTTGTCATCTACCCTTTATTTCTGATGCAAGCCCACAGACGTTTCGGAAGGAAATTGTATAAGTTCTTGGTCCGTTTCGCCTCACATCTACTTCAAGTTAAGGGGCCCAGCCAGAAATATGCCACCCAACCACTCATTTCAACCACTTGTACAAAGTTTCACAAGTGGATGATACATTCCCCCATCACACGGTCAATTCAAGCCATCAGCCTAGCCAGCTACTTTGTCGCAGGGTTGAGACTGTGACCTGCCTGACACTATGACCTGCCGAAGAAGGTTGTCATAGAACATGAACCACAAAAATGAGGGGCTTCCTTCCTTAGGGGCACCGATTCCCGCCAACTTGAACATTAACATCTAGTTGTGTGTGTAGGGGTGGGGAAGCAAAGAGTAAGGAACTACATGTTAGGCAGATGTTTCTCACACCAAAGGACCTCAATATTTAGTCTGAACAGCGAAGACTAGCTTCTGTGAGGTGAAGAAGACCAGAGAGACAGTCTGGAGACCATAGAGAACTCTGCAGTGCATCTGTTGGTGCATCAAAGTCTTGAATCGTCTGTTGTTTAAGAGTGCCCTACCTTTCTTTAGCAGATTAAAGCTGCCGCACTCTTCACCTGTACAGTGAAGACGCCCACCTTGTCCACACCAAACAAACACATTTCCTGTGAACATACAGAAGCCTGCTCTACATGTCTTGGATGGCTTCATGAACATGTAAGACCAAAGGACATGTCCTGTTCAATCTTCAGATCATGCTGGCCACAGTGTGGAGCTCTTTCCACTGTAAGTGGTTCATCTTGTCCAAGACATCACGTTTTCTATGTTTATTTATTATTGAGCACGACGATACAGAAAGGCTAACGACTACAACCGCTCCAAATCTCCTACAGGGAACAGAATACAAAAGAATCTATTCGCAGTCTGGTCATCACCCCGGTCGGTACCCAGAAACCTCTGCGAGTACTGGGTTGGTTCGGGGTGTCGCTCGGCACGACACACTGCTCAAGACTGTCCTCCAGGGATGGTTGGATGGTGGCCGTCGACGAGGCAAACAGAAGAAGAAGTGGCTGAGTAGCATCAAGGAGTGGACAGGCCGCCAGTTGGGAGACCTTCTGAATGGGACAGGACAGATCCTCTGATGTGCAAACACACTGCACCTCGTCATACCCACCCGACGACTGGTCACAGCTAAGTGGTGAGAGAGAGAGAACTTTGTACCCTCCCTGATAAATCAGATACCCATCACCGCCGAGAGGGTAGGCTGGTGGAGTGAATGGTGGGAGGGGGGGGAAGTCTAGAACCAGCCACCTATCTTGGTTACTTCCACTTTATTTTAAAATGGCAAGATGCCTTCAAAAGATTGGACTGTAAATATGCATAACCATCCAAACCCTTTTGAATAAACATCCATGTATATTTTCTTACATTATTACTATTTTTAAATCTCACACGTCTGCGTCCACAAATACCTCCTCCGTCTATTTCACACAAATAAATGAAACCAAAGATTGAGAGCTCACAACTAAGCAAGTTCTTTCAATTTCCCATGTAACTAAACATTGGGCAAAAGTGGAAACCTCGGTGGAAAAAAAAAAGAAATCCATAAATAACTATTTTTAAATATGTAAGAGAAAGTTTTGGCATCACAATCACAATTTTCTTAAGAAAGAAATTTTCATTAAAAAAGACTTTTTCGTCATTGAGAACATTAAAAATAAAGCGTAAGAGATTTAAAAAAAAAAAAAAAAGAGGAAGGAATTATTGAAATCGTCAACTTTATAATATTCCTCATCTGATTCTCTGGAAGGAACTGCCTTGCCCCATGCATGCCTCTTGCCTCCCAGAGATAAATCGTGGAGGGGTGCATATCAAGCAGAGAAGAAAAGATTCTGGTGACAAACTTCTCTGCTTGGAATAAACTTCTGAAAACTAATTTGTCAACGAATTATTCCAGACGCACTAAACGTCCTCAGGGGGCGATAAGCTGACACAAAAACAAGGCAAGGGCTGGGCGTGGGGAGGGAGGCGAACCAAGTTAGATAAGATTTGTGTCAAGGGAGTAGACCCTGGAACACTTCAACATGTCCTTTCTTATCCTGAGTGTACTGATACAATATCGCCGCCTACATCTGGTCTTTATGTACAGCAAACCAACGGCTGAACAAGGTAAAATCGTATCTTTGAGATATTTACAAATAAATCACGGATATAAATGTAATAAGAGGTTCAAATATTTATTACTCATTATCATAAAATTATTATGGAGGGGTTATGAAGTACTTCTCAGAGTAATAAAAGCTGGGTGCTCTTGAAGTGGTTGAGACTATATAACTGGTTGATGTCAAGGGGAGTTTGTTTGTCAGTGGTGGAGGTTTGGGTAGCTTTCTAAAGTCAATATTTTGATAGCAAGAGAAAATACTGACAATAAAGTTTAGTATGAAGAATAAACAATATCAACTAACAATTGTAGGATTCTTCTTGAACAGACAACATGGCTACTCAGTGAAATGCTAGACAGGTGGGTAAAAGTAAACAGGTAAGCGGGTATAAAAGCGGTAATTAAATGAGAAATATTGTCACAAGGTCCCCCATAGCACGAGATGGCATAAAATAGGTAAACAGGCCGCGGTCTAGTTGACTCAGGAAGTTTACCTTTAGTTCGAAGAAAGCTACTAAAAATTATGTATTTGTAAATAATTCTACTTTAAAAGTTTGCTCACGAGCTCATTTTCAATCCATCGCATCTCACATCCTTCCTGTCACCACTCTTCGACCTTTGACCTTCCACATAAGTTCCATTTTTAGAGGAATACATCATCATCATCACCACCACCACCACCACCACCACCACCACCACCACCACCACCACCACCACCACCACCACCACCACCAGAAGGTGGTCGAATGACTCGAAAGTGGTGATGACTGGGTGTCCTGGTGTCGGGTACTACTTTCACCTGTCACCTGTTTCTCCGACCAACTACTCTGTGGTGATGCAACCAGTGTAAAATATTAACTCCATATCCTTCCCTTGCAGAATTCCATCCATTCAAACAATACTTCCTAAGAGTATACAACCATTCAGAATTGTTATTTTCCTTTGTTATGAAGGACTTCGGGAAAAAAGTTCCTTCTTTGCCTGCTCTCTCTCTGTACACCTCTCAACACCCCTACCTCTCTTTCTCTTCCTTCCTCTGTCTTGTCTAGTGCAGTTTGTTAGTACACATATTCTACCCTCTCTTGGAAAAAAAAAAGAAACCATAATGATGAGGGTATTATTAGGTTTATTGTTTGTATTGTTAGGCTTATTGTTTGTTAAACTTGTTCCCAGACAGACATGCGCACTTGTGGATGTAAATGTAGTTATGCTGACGTGGCATACTTGGTAGCAAACATTGTCAGATAAACAGATCACATAACAGAAACCTTTCCTGAGGCAAAAAAAAATCCAGCAAGTTATTTGGAAAATTACTAATTTGATGGTTTGGCTTTGGTCCATTCTCTCTTTCTGTCTCTCTTTGTGCGCGCGCCTATCAGAGAGAGAAAGAGATTTACAACACAAATTATTCCTTGGCCAACACCAAGACTATTGCAGCCTTTTGTCACACCAGACCTGCACAGACATAAAAAAGCATCTGAAGGGAAAGTTCCAGAATCTGGTTTCATGCTGCTCCGTGGCCTTCGGTTAACCTCCTGCTTTTGAAAGAATCGCCATCTTGCACTGGATGACAAGTCAGACTGCATGTGACTTCAAGCAGACAAACAGACAAAGCAAAGAACAGATGGTAGACCCTGGTCTGAGGTCGGGTGTGAACTACAGTCAAAGACAGACTCTAAGATGGTGCTTGAGGTCTGAGTTTCAAGTTTCTACCATCACCTTTTCTAGTCAAGCAATCCGTTTGTTCCCTGGCTCTTTCTTTGTGTGACTGTAAGGTTACTCATTCTTTAAAATATGTTCTTGACACTGAACGGTCAATATTACTAACTTGCTGAACTTACTTTTCTACACTCAATTAAAAAAAATAGAATTCAGTCACAAGAAGAGTTTATTAGAAGCGACACATCTGCCTGGTTGTCATCTTCCTGATGACTTGTTAATTGTAGAGACTGATCATGGTCAGGTCCAGTAGCATTTTCCAAATAATTTTTTTAAATTTGACTAAATGAAATAACATACAGATAATATAAGTTTGCATGTGATTTAACTGTGTAACTACACAGGGCATTATTAATATATTAATATTCATATCAATATTTTACAGTTCAGTATTTGTCACAATTCACTGCATTTAAACAGTTTTATCTGTGATGCTGCCGACTGAAATGATTGAGAGATTGTTTTCAATAAAAGCTTCTCCATTTCACGGTCCACTCACGCTGATGAACGAGGCTGGAATGCGATCGTCGGTACATCCAAACAATTCCTTTAGGGACAATGTGAGGACCCAGCTCTGGCCTGCTGACCCCAGCAACTGCCATAACCGTCGTTTCTCTTTGCCATCTCGTACACCACGTTCCCTGGTCACGTGACCTGCAAGAGGCGGCGGTCTCGTTCTGGATCATTGTCAGAGACACCATCGTTTATCTCAGTCGATGCGAAAGATTTAGTCCTTCGGAAATTCGCTCTCTTTGTTGTCTCTCTCTCTCTCATTCTCCATCGATGGCGTATTACGAACGATAATGATTTTGATACTGATAAAGATAATGATAATGATGAAAATGTAGTGCGCGCATTCTTCTTTCTAATGGAGGAGCTGGTAGTCTCGGGGCAAACAGTTGCGATAACTGTATCCTTGCGCCTGTACAGGACTTCAACTGCTTGTATGAAATCAGGATTTTAGCCAACTCCTAGCATCCACTCGAGTCCCCGCAGACAGTCGAGACTTGCTTGGGCATGTGGCTGCAACAGCGCCCCCTTCATTTTTATCAGGGGAAGTAAACGCGGTAGAACGAGAGGGTAAGGGGAGGTAAGGCTCTGCTTTCCCTGCATGAGGCCTAGAGACGGTGAACCAGTCACGTTCGTTACCTCCTTACGACCAGGTAAAAAGAAGATGCTGCAGGCCTTTTTTCTTCATAAGTTTCTCTCCTCTTTCTTCTCTTTTTTTTTTTATTTATTTCCTCTTTCATTTTATAAATGCTGTCTCAACTCGTTATCTCGCCAAACTCTATGATCGTGTAGCCTCTCCCTGTCGCCGGCTTTGCATCTTGCCTAATATTTGTAATGAAGGGATAAAAGAAAAAAAAAGTAGTAAGAACTGTGTATTTGTTTATTTTATGAAGACGGTAAGCACTGTTTCACTCTGTCCTTTGAACATTTTTAATCTTTGAGCTTTTAACTTGATTTTTGGGGGAGTGTGGGAGGAATGAGTAAGATTTTGGCGGGATACGCTCTTTTGAAGGGAGGAAGATTTGGTGCCAGGTAGTAATTTCCGGTTTAAAGAAGCCATTTTGGTGGCTGTTGGTCGACTTTCTAGTTCTTGGACTAGAAGAACAAGGGGTTGAGGATCCTAGCAACACCACTACTGACTGTAAAACTGCTCCATCCCTTGTTCTCTCTCTCTCTTTCTCTCTCTCACACATTCTCACACACTCTCACATTTTCTCTCTCTTAATGTATGTCTTGAATTGTAATATTTTGTCCTTAAAATTGTTTGAGCTCTGCTCACTTCTCACAATGTTGAGGCCACATGGCCTAACCAATACAAATTTCATTCCTTCGGTTCTCACTCTTTCTTTCTCTCTCTCGCACGCGCACACACACACACACTGAGTACCGTGTGCTACAAAAGATAACATTTATAATTTTGTAATTAATTTGAGCCATTACACCAACATGCTTGCACTGCCAATGCGCAGACATGGCCCCACCGGATGGCAGCGAAGGTTTGGGAGGAAAGTCTGTCTGGGAGGCTGAAAGTAGTGCAGGTAGGGGGAGGATTGAGGGTAAGAAAGGTGTTTGGCATTTTGTCTTCTTGGCAACCTCGCTTACCTGCTAGAAGCCAGCGCCACTGATTGATATTTGTAAATGTTTCTTTATCTCGTCCCGGCGCGATGTAGCTCTGTGGCTTCTGTGGAACGTCCTTCGGGCCTTCCGTCTCATCAGACCACGCGAGATCAACCAATCAGACTTCTTCTCTCTCTCCCCCTCACTCCGTGTGTGTGTGTGTAGGGGACGAGTGTGTGTTTCTCTCTTTTTTCTATCTTTCCTTCTCCCTCTATTTTTTCTCTGTTCTTCCCCCTCCCCCTCGCTTCTCTCTCTCTCTCTCTCCCCCTCTCCAACTTCAATTGAATATTCGATGTATGCGTGGTTGCGTGCACGGAAATGAAACTCAAATACCTAAACCTTCAAAGATCAAAGTTCAAGGTAGTCAACTTGAACTGCATATTCCAGTTGCACTCTGATTGGTACGCTTGTGCCGACACGCACACCAACAGACTAGGTATGAATACTTTTGTGTTTAGAATTTATATCAACACACCTCTACAGTCATTTCTCTCAGCGATTTACTTGTGATGTTGTCAGCGACTGAGAATTTATAGTTTGTCTGCTTGCTTCATTACTTTTGGTACAAAACTTTACTTACATTATTCGTCTCTTTATGGCATAAATATGGTAAAGAAACCTCTACATTTTTATATATTTTCATTACTGAATTCTTCTTGTATTCTTTGAGTTCTTTACTTGTGCAATGTTGTTCTAGCATTTAGGATTTTTGAATTTTAATTTTTAATATTATTCATGATGAAACAGTCTACCCAATAATAGGAAAAGAGAAGTTCATTAAAGGAAGTTTGAAACAGTGTGGAACAATAATAGTGGTCAGGGAATAGACACTGAAAACACACACACACAGTGAAAACGAAGAGACAAACACACAGAAAGCTTGCGCCCGGGGGACCTTCAAACCCGGAACTGCGCGGTTCGATTCCCTTGTGGTACGAACAAACTTCCACCCAATGAGAGAAGACAATCCCCCCAACCATAATCGCTGCTGTTCCATCAGGATATTTATTATCAGTGCAGCCTAATATGTCGACAATTTTATGCCATTATTAGACTCGCCATGAGGTCTTTAGCTTTAACAAAAATCAGAATGGTCGCCCTTGCTAGCTTTCTTTTTCCTCTCTAAATTAACACTCATTCTGGTCATTATCATCATCATGATCAGTAACATAAAACCATAAAAAATTTCTTCTATCTTTGTCTTTCTTTGTCTGTGTAAGTTCGCGTGGGATTTTTTTGTTTCGTTTTTTGTTGGTTTTATTGGCATTTACCTGTGCACAATGTAAACTTGGTTTGTTTGTTTGTTTGTTTGTTTGTTCGTTTGTTTGTTTGTTTGTTCGTTTGTTTGTTTGTTTGTTTGTTTGTTTGCTTGTTTGTTTGTTTGCAATGTCTCAAACATCAGTCAATTTGAGATAATTTTTTTTCTCTGTCTCTCCACAGAATAAACAGAATTCAGAGCAAACATGAACAACTGTCGACAACAAACTTCTCAGCAAACCGCAGCATCGGTCCGTGAGTTGAATTCAACCTACAGACACGGAGGGTAAGTCTGGCTTAGAACACAGTGAGGGCACCATGGCGATGTTTTGCTGTCTTTTGTTTGTTTGTTTTCTTTGGTTTTGGGGGGAGAAACATATAGTACTCAAGTCTACTCTTCTGTTAACCATCTCCTCTTAAAACAAGATGATCACACCCGATAATCTACCTAAGAGTGAGTACCCATATGTTCTTGTTGACATGTGTTGCTCTAAGAAAACAATATCTTAGCAGCCTCGCTACAGAAACGATAAAAGTATTCTTCTGAGGGGGAAAACAACAAAAAAAGAGAGCGACACTTTCTCTGAGAGATGTTGAAGAAGACAGACAAGTTTAGTAACATGACTACCTTGAAAGTTTACTATACCACCTAGAAAAATAAAGGTGTCGTTCACACACAAAAACAAATAAAACAGACTTTCTCGCTCCAAAGCCCAATTATAGGAAACAAATATTGGAAAAAAAAAACTGATGATGTCGGCTTTTTCTGATACAAATTCCACGGTATCAGCTTACAGCATGGAGTAGGGTACATACATTATAAATGTCTCCAGACGCGGTGTAAAGGTCTTGGGGACCTCGGGAGGCTGGCAGTGTGAGAGACGATGTAATGATTGATGAGAGAGAGAAGCTGTTTGTCACCTCACCGACTGTGTAGTGCCAGTCAGTCCTACACTTGCACTGTAGGTGGCAAAGTAAGTGGAATGTTCATGTTTCTTACTTCATTGTTTGTCAATCAGCAGCTGACAGGAATGAAGGGAGGGAGCGACGTGTCTGGGTGGGAGGGCCGTTCCAAAGTTCTTCTATTCCCTCACTACCTTTGGAATCTTATTTAAACTATTTCTGGACGATTATGGTTTTACAGGGCTGCGAAATTTACTGTTGGTTCAAGCATAAGTGTAATCAAGGTTTGTTTTGTGAATGAAAGTAAAATGTGTGGCTTTAATATGATTTGACAGAATAGAAGCCATACTAACCAGTCAGATATAACACACGGGGATAAGCACCTAGAATGGTCCAGTAGCTTGCATCGCAATAAGAAGGTTGAAGTGGGAATTTTTTTAATATCAGACTCTGTCACTAGAAATATTTTCTTTCAATTCATTTCTTTTCTTCTTTAGTTTTCACACCCACGCTCTTCAAGCGAATGGCCGACCAGTTGCCTAGCATTACTACTAAAATCTCGTTCATAATGCAATTAAATAAATATAAAATATAATAAAGTATAAATCTATAAATACAAATTGTCAATAAAAGACAATAAGTACTTTTAAAGCAATCGATGAATAAAATTTGTTCCTCGGTTATCTCTCTTGCCTCTCAGAATCACACAAAATATGATTTTATTTACTTGTTTGTTTCTGATTCTATTGGTTCAGCGAAATGCAATTCTGTGATTACCTTTTTAGCACTCATTCTGTTAATTTTTAGAACAGCTAGTTGTGCCACTAAAAGCTTCAGTCCACAAGAGAA
Organism: Pomacea maculata; assembly: GCA_004794325.1. Taxonomy (NCBI): domain Eukaryota; kingdom Metazoa; phylum Mollusca; class Gastropoda; order Architaenioglossa; family Ampullariidae; genus Pomacea; species Pomacea maculata. The sequence continues at coordinate 1,582,589 of SRHC01000131.1, read as the reverse complement.
TAGTTTAATAAGAAATACGAAAAGAAAAAAATAAAGAATAATTAATAATAACAGCAGCACACGGTCAAAGCATTAGAACTAATAAAAATGCACATATGAAGTGGGAAGAGTTTATGAGAGAATGTAAACAAAACAGAACTTAAATTAAAACAAATCATACCTACACATAAAAGATTAAATCACAGAACAAAGAGGACCCTGGACAGAGGATGATCACTTAAAACATTTTGTCTGTCTAATAAAACTGCTGAGAAAATATTTAAGTGTCAATCCAGGAAGAGTAGTAAATATATATATATATCTCAATAAATTAGAGAAGGTAGGTAAATGTTGTAACAACAGCTTGACGAAGATTGTAATAATAAAAAGTGTTCAGCTTATTCATTGGAGCTTGCCCTTTGGATAGGGATGAGGAGCTATTATAAGTGACATTTTATATTATTTTTATTATTTTTTATTTTTTAATGTTTTATTTTTTAATATTTATTATTATTAAAGCGCTACATGGACATGAAAAGTTATCTGTTAGATATATGTTAACCGTCTCTCTCCATTATATTCCACCCTTACAAGGGTTTTTTGCCGTTAGTAGACTCCTTCCGTGTTAGTAGAAAAACATCTGCGACCAAAACATTGCACAATTTTTACATTCAATGAGAAGTTGCCTTCTTTATGATATTTTTTTTTTTACTCTTATAAGTTTGTAAAATTTAATCATCGTTAGATACACACTACTGAAATCTCTTTTTTTTCATTCCTACATATACACAAACTCTCTCTCTCTCTCTCCTTTCTTTCTCTCTCTCTGTGTGTTAGAGAGGGAGAGAGAGAAGCAAAGTCAACTTCCTTTTCTTACTCTATTATCATGCAAGTTCCAGAGCTTGCCTTTTGATCACCGAGCCTGACACACGATGTATTGTCATGCAATGTAATCTTTAGGGACAAAACTACGAGTGGGACAGGGGCGCACTGATGAAAGAGCATCAGCCATGGTTGTCGCTACCCTCCAAACAAACCTCTCGCCATAATTATGCCACCTACATTATTGGCATGCCGCTCCTTTGATAACGAGGCCCCGGCGAGCCCAGCGCCATCTACGGCAGTCGCCGCAGCACACTGTAATTACGCGCAGAATGCGACACGCATGTCCACACTGCGGAAGGATGGATGGAGCTGCAGTTGGCTTTCAGTACCCGACTTCTTTTGTTCGAAAGCCATTAGGGGTGGCTAGTGAGGCTCCTTCTATCTTTGGCATGGATCACTGGAGTGAGTGACAAAATACAGAGAAAATACTCCGTCATAATCACTACCAAGAGAAGCAGGTCCACTTGGGCGCACAGACGAAAGAAAGAAAGAAAGAAAGAAAAGAAAGAAAAGAAAGAAAGAAAGAAAGAAAGAAAGAAAGAAAGTTTATCAGTCTGTCGGAAGAACAATGACCATATAAGGATCGTGAAGTGGTCACCAGTGAACTTGATGCCAGATTGGCCCGTCGGCGTTGCTGGAATTATTTCCATCTGTCTGTCCGTCTGTCTATCTCTCTGTGAGATAGAGAGAGGGTAGGGGATGTCTGTGGAATTGTACTGTAAGACAATTAAATTTTTTTAGAACTGCATTATTTTCAAGTGGTGTCTGGCTTCCTCACTCTCCTGCCTGACAGATTTCTGTGATAGGTACAACGTGATAAAAGGCGTGTTTAAGTACAAAACGGCGGCAGGACGTAAACTCGACGTAGGGGAACGTTGGTGGAAGGCGTTGGCTTCAGGTGAGCGTCCAGGCTCGGGATGAGCCGACAATGTTTACCTGTGATTGGCATAAGTCTACCGACACACCTGACAACGCCTGGCGGCAATTTAAACGCTGAATAAATGTCCACCCGGTCAAGGTGCACGAGGGGAACATGCTTCCAGTACAATAGTTCGCCAGTCAGTCACGTGGGTCGTACGGGATAGCTAACAGGAAACAGTCCGAGGGAACTGAACATAAAATACAAGGATTACAGTTGGCGGCTAGGTGTCATCAGGTGTTTCTACAGGTTTGTAGGCGCATTTAAATGCTGTAGGCACTGTTCGATGCACAGGGGCCTTGTTTGCTGTTAGTAGTTAACTGTTATGGTTACACCATAAACACCTTTCTCTGTCTGTCTGCCTGTTGATTGCTTTTTTAGTAGCCTGTCTACCCATTTAGTTGTTTGTTTGTTTGTTTGTTTGTTTGTTTGTTTGTGTGGCGGTAACTGTTTATAGATATATATCCATATAACTGAGAACGTACACCATTAATGTTCAATACCCCTAAACTAACTCTCGGTCATATAAATACATGTATATGAGAAGTATGTGCATGTTTCTGTGTTGCAATATTCCTGAGTTTTACGACAAACGCGGAGACTGACCCCGTGGGTGACAGTCAGGTTTTAACTCTTGCTTCCCACGTCAACATAATCTTGTAGGGAAGCAATGTACAATAATTACAGGTTAGTTGCTCTCGATTTCCGGTATACAGTTCACGAGCCCCTACCCCTGCTCTTCCCTGAAAAAAAGGATTTAACGATGTGCAACAATAAGAATTTATTTAACAGACAAAATATGGAGAAATATACATGTAATAAAATGCCTCATCTAGAGGATGTCCCAGTACTATCCATACTAATCGTACTAAGTGCTCGTCCGTCTGTCTGTCGTGACTTCCTGTCCGATCTGCAAACCATGTCAGAGAGCGACGATTCAGATTCGAGTCCTGGCGACACAAATTCGAGCCTGTCCCAGTCCAGAGATACACACACACACGAAATGATCGACAAAGGAATAAGAAACAGCCATGGGTCACGAATGACATCCTAGATGTCTGTGACCAATAGAGGGCCTTGAAGAGAGAAAAGAAAAACAAACCCGACCAAAGACAAAGAAGGGAACTGTCCTATCCAGAAAGGGATTAAGGTAGCTCGAGAGAACGGGATCGAGATCCTATGCCTGGATATAAAGAATAGAATGACAGCAAAAAAGGCCTGTCAACTACTGAGAACCTCACTAAGACAGATCAGCACAAGACCACAGTCATCGAGGGCAGCAATGACCACCTTCTCACAGAAAGTAATGCTGTACTCAACCGATGGACTGAGTACTGGAAGGATCTGTACAGCTTCCAGCTGAAGACCGACACCAACATCCTTCAAAACAACCAGACAAGAGACAGTGAACCTGCAGACCTACCAGTCCTACGGGAAAAGGTCGAAGGGAAGAAAGTCTGGCATAGCCATAAGATAAGGTTCATTACCAAGCACAACCTGTACAAATCCCTGGTAGTACCGATCCTGGTCTACGGATGTAGCACGTTGGCTCTCCTCGTCGAAACGGAAAGGAGAATCCAGGTATTCGAGAAAAAGTACCTGAGGAGGCTGCTCTGGATCGGAGAACAGAGAACCAACGACTTTGTATAAAACAAGATGGCCACACTCGTAGGACACCAGGAACCTCTACTTTTAACAGTCAGGCGACGTATGTTTTCTTTGGCCACGTGACCGGCACGATACCTTGTCAAAGACTATTATTAAAGGCACCTTTGAGGGTAGGAAGAACTGGCTTAAGAAGGTCAAAGACTGGACTGGTCGTCCTGTGCAGCACCTGATGACTATCGTCCAGAATAGACAGGTGTGGCGGGCCTGTCAGCTGTCTTGTCTGTCCATGTGATCTCTCCAACCACAGGTGATGGTCAAGGGACGACTGACTGACTCTCTAAGCTGACACATAACTCTTTTCTTACACAACCCACACTACACTAGACCTTTAAAGTGGGCGATGTTAGGTCCCTTCCCAGTCTGTAATTGTATGCAAGTATTTATATTTGTAAATGAAAAGAATGTAGTTATGGTCAACATCCCTCAGTCGACTTTCAGTCGTGTGCACCCACAGGTACATGGCTTCTGTAGAATTTCAAACACTAGTCTCCTTTCTCCGCCTATTAATCGTCTAACAGCTCGCGGACACATTTTTCTTGTTCTTTTACATCATTGACCGTGACTCATCATCATCGTTGTCGTCGTCTTCTCTATGTACGTTTCTCTGTGTGTGTGTGTGAGAGAGAGAGAGGCAGAGACAGATTGCAAATATTAATGTTCGTATATAAGAATGAGTTAATTCTTATTGTAAATAATCAGGTTCAAGATCCCTCAATCGACTCTCAGTCATACAACTACACACACTTACTCCACAACCTGCCTTTATACAATATTCACCTACAATCCCCTCCACTTGGCATAGTGGACCGTTATTATTTCATTAATACCTTTCTTTATCTCATTTCTAAGTAAACACCACCGTTCTTTTTTGAAGTGCCAACATTACAAGTGTCTACCTTTTATTACACAATTGTGACATAGTATGTGTCTATGTGGCACACTAACCGATATTTGACTTCTTCATCTCACTTTTCTTTCGACAATTTTATATAAATGTTTGAACAACCTGTTATGGAGCTCGCAGTCTGCTTTTTTTCTCGTTTCTACATCTCTCTCTCTCTACTTTCCTGCGTCCATCCGCATTTTTTCCATTTATAAACATTGCCGGATTCAAGTGGAAAAATAAAACTTGTTAGGAACGGAGATAGAAGACCTTTCTATACTCTACTTTTAGAAGTTGTGATGCAATAAATGGTTGTAGAAAGATAATATCTTAATCGTTTTAGTGCGAAGAAAGATAATCCTGAACAATGACAAGCTCTGTTTATTACATTGAAAGCCTGTTCAACTCAATCTCATTGTATTTTCAGATATTAATCGAGTAGGTGCTCGATTAGGAAAAATGAAATACATTTAGGGATATATTTTAGAGTTTCTCCCAACTCTCTCACTCATCTAACAATGCATCTTAGGCTTTGTCTTTACTAAATAAAATCTCTAAAAATAAACTATTCGATAACTTTTTGAAATCCCAGAAATGATGGATGACACGTTAAAAGATTTTTTGATTGATTTTTCTCAGCTTTTTGTAAAGTTTGTATCAATGGAAGATGAGATAAACTGACTTTAGAGAAGTTTTTTTTTCTTGGGTGTGCAATTTTTTCGAAAAGTGAAACTACCATTTACTTTTCCATCACAAGAAACTCTAAGCTGAATCACCGAGAACATGAATAATAATAATTGTTTTCATTGTCTTACCACCTTCATCAAGTTCTGGAGAATGAAACAGAGCGAGAAGCAAGGTGTAGAGTCAAGTGGATAATTAATAGAATAGAAAGTTTTGTTTAAAAAAGAAAAAGTTCTTGGATCATTGTTTAAAAAATACAGGCAGCACGCTCATAAAAAATGTGAGAAGTTTCCTTCATTGTTAATCACTACTAAATTTCCTTAATTCTAAACATAAACTAGTGACAAGTGGACAATACTATAGAAAGATATATATATAATAGACCAAATCTTGCCTTCGTCTGTGGAAAATATATCACTTAAATAGCAGTATTATTTTGTGGAATTATTTTCTTTCTATCTGCATAAATCTGTAACTAAGCACAAGAAACTGATTTTTCATTTTAGCAGTTATACACTACAGTAAATATAGATAAATATATGTAATAATAGTAACACTATACAATGCAAATTGATGCAAACCATGCAAGTTCGTAACCATTAATCAAAAAAGGGCTTTATATGATTCGACATGTTCCGATTTTTAATTTCAAATCAACCGAAATGTTTGTTGTAGTCAGTCGCGTTGGGTTATCTTTCCACGGAAGATAGCATCAGGTGTGTGTGGACACCATTTCTTCAAGACACTGATTCCATCTCTACTTCGCCTCCCAGTTCGTTTGCAGGCCTAGTTACCTCTCCACATAATGTAAAATATTCAAACTTTAATTGTTATTAACCTATGATTTTAGTTCTCTCTCCTAACACTTGACCTCAGAAGGCGTTTAGCCACTGCACCACTCACACCCAGTATGATACATGCACCAATGCCTACCCCACCCCGTCCTCTCTCTCTCTTGTGTGGAATTCAGCTTACACATTTTTTAAAAACAAAACCTTCTCTCAGCACATCTGTACAAAACATGGAACCGTCTATCCTTGAAGATTTCAAGCAGAATGTTGTTCATTTTGACGACAGGACACATTACTTCATGAGTCATATTTTGTAACAGAAATGTTACAGGCTCTTAACCAAAATAAATAAAAGAAAAAAAAAACACTCAATATTTTAGATAACAAAGTTATCCTCGACGACCTCGGGTCTAACCACGTCTAAGACACGACTTTTTAAATTTATCTTTCGTTTCACCTATATTTTTTCGCTCTTTTCTTGATTTACTTCTTCTTTTTTTTTTTTTTTTCGTTCTTTTCTTTTATGGAGTGTTCTCAGTCAACCACCATACAGAATAGTGTAGGTTATCATTCTGCATTCTCATCGTCTGCGGAACTATCTAATTTGAGCTGAGACTCCCCTCCATTTATAACAAAAGCTTTTTAATATTCACTGAATATAAGTGAATAAACAAAGCTTCATGTCCTATTTCTACACCTTCACGTGAAAAAGTTTATTAGTTTTTAAAAAAAATACTTTTCTCTGTTCATGTTTTTATTTTATTTGTCCTTTCAATCGCAATGCTGACGTTGACCTTAGCGAACCACTGGAACAATCCCGCCAGTACTTGTCTGACTGATGTTCAGTAGCCAGAAGTCCCAGACAGACATACAAACGATGTAAGAAAGCAAATGTTTAAACACACACATACACACACAAGCAAGCAAGACAGAACGTTAATCCTAACAACAGGCATGTGGATGTTCTTCCCGTCGTCATAAATTACATTCATCGGACCCTGGCGTACCCCGTATGTACGAGGACACAGACAGGACTGTAAAGGGCGAATCTGGAATTGGAACAAGACCTTTGCAGAGATCGTGAACTGTCTGTCTGCGTGCGCGCGTGCCTGTCACACCGCCTGACGACGTGAGAGCAGCCGTGTCGCCTTGCACTGGTCCATGCGAGGAAGAGAAGGAAAGAGTAGAACATGACTCACGCCAGCACATCTGACGCTCCACAGTACGCACTGTGCTAGACCATCATACAGTCGAGAGATGAGTAGAAAGTCACGAGTTCACAGGGTTTAAAAACACACTTTTCCTGCGCATTCTTTCAGAATAAACCTCGGGTGACAATCAACTCTCGGTTTACGTTTGTCGTGGACCGGTTCGCGACAAAAGCCTACAACATATCTACTGCACACCAGGCCAAAAAAGCACGTCACATCTGCAGCGCGTGTTGAGTGTCGTGCCTCCTCCTCCTCCCTCCTTCACCTCCTTTTCCTCCTCACCCACCCACACTACCCCAGCCCCTCACACTTACCCCCATCTGTTCGGACTACGATCAACGCCAGGCCGTAAAATCACCTGTATCAGCAGAAAAATTGTGCTGCTTTCGCGTCTGCTTCGTGGCACCCCGTCCACCTATCGGCTGTCTAAAAATAGGCCGAGGTGACGTAGCGGTCCAGACGACGTGACCCAGTCAGCGATAGGCTGTAGCGAGTAACGTTCTACTTTACTCTCGGTCACGTCGCCAACTCCCTGTCTCGAGTGCTGCCAGCCGGTGTCAGGCCAAGCTTCCACACCCCCTGCCAAACAGCTACCCCGGTATTATAGTATCTGTCTCTCTCTCTCTTCCAAATGGGAGTAGACGTGGTTTACGCGCTCGGTAGACTGCAACAGGAGAAATCATGGCTGACACTACTACCCGACAACGGGACTTTGCTCTTGTAAATCTCCTGCTGTAAGCAATACTGTAATGGTATACCCGTACTACTTTTTTTTTAATGCTGACTGGTCTTATTGTGATTTTCTTTTTAGTTGCATGTTGTTTGGGTTTTCTGTGTCCCATCCTTTTTTTTAATCTTTGTCACCGCGCGCGCGTATGTGTGTGTGAAGAAATGTTTACTTGCATTTAGCTGATACCAGTTATAATTGTAGAATAAATTGTGTGGTTATTGGGGATAATAAATGTTGTAGTATTTAATGAAACCGCTAAATTATTTATTAAAATCAACATTAGTAGTAATATCACTTGTGAAGTGTGTGTGAATATAATTATATGTATGTGTGCGTGTGTAAGTGTGTGTGTGTATATGTGTGTGTGTGTGTCAGAGAGAGAGAGACAACAGAGAATGTTTACTAGCATTTAACTAAGAACAACAGCAGTGGTAATATATTTTACTTGTTGATGTTGTCTAATCAATGTAATATTAAATTAAACCACACAAAATCATGAATTAAAATTAACTAGTTATCCTAAGAGAAACAAAGTTAAAAAAACAAGCATCATAAAAAGAATGCAATACATATACTACCTACATCATCTGTCTTCTCCACAATTACTTAATGAAAGAAAGACAGCCACCATCATGCAGTTAGTTGTGAGTTTGAATTGTGTTGTGGTCTGAATTACATGTACAATTCTTGATTACAGAACAGTTCTCAGAGATATGATCACAGTCGTTATCCACATCAAAGAAATGATGATGATGGGGATGGTGATATTATTATTGTTGTTGTTGTTGTTGTTGTTAGTGATCTAGCTTCTGTTGGCCCCCATTTCTAGTAACAAAACATATGAGCCTTAGCAATTTTTAAAGCAATAAAAACTAGTGATTCTATTACACTGATGAGTGTGAAAGGCGTGTGACAGTTAACGGGTTACAACTACTTTCCGTTACCTCTGCAGGTAAAAAAAAAAACCCAAAAAGCAGTTTAACCCCAAATTCAATATAACAATAAAGATCAAGATGTGCAAGTCGCAGTAAATTAATTAAACTCAAAGCCCAGTGAGTGATAAAAACCAGCAATGCATTCAACATAAATAAATAAAGAAGTCTTGAAGGAGCTCTTGGCTACCCTGAGCAAGTGAGAGGGAAGAGGAAATGGTGGATGGTGTGAAGGTGAGTTGTCATATTGGTAAAGGTGTTGAAGTGACTTTAGCCAAACATGGCGGTTGACACATAATGAAACGAAATGGTCCAACATGTTACCGAAAATAATGCCACAATACTGTCTGGAACTTTTTTTCTGGTAGTCAGGTGCTAGTGCTAGCTAATGGACATCACAAAAGCAGACAAGAGTTTTAGTGAAATCCACTATCAAGGAAAATATAGACTGCTCCTACGAGTACAATTCAACTTCTCCTACGAGTACGAGGGACGCTGTGAGACGATGTTCGTAAGAGTATACGTGTGAAAATGCACAGACCGAGAACTCTGATAGACAAAAATTAAAAATAGAGTTTTATTTTGCAATAAGGGACATAAATGTCGCTGGGCTAGAGATCGGATGCAGTTTTAAAAATCTCGGCTTTGTCATTTATTTGTTTGCACTCGTCATTTTGTTGTTTGTTGTGCGGTGGCAGCAACTTGTGGAGGATGAGTGAGGAATACAGCTGTGTGTCACCTGAAGTCGTGTTGTACTGCATACAGCTGTGTGTCACCTGCAGTCATGTTGCACTGCATACAGCTGTGTGTCACCTGAAGTCGTGTTGTATGTACTGCATACAGCTGTGTGTCACCTGCAGTCATGTTAGACTGCACACAGCTGTGTCACATGCATTGTAATGCATGCAGCTGTGTCATCGCAGTCATCCTGTACTGTGTGTGTGTGTGCATATATTTATATGCATATACACATAGCTAAAATTAATTGGAGAATTAATAGGTAGATACAACATGACCTATTATCATCCTTAATTATTATCTTCTGGAGGTCCATTTCTTTTTCAAAAACCTGACTTCTGTGAAATAAGCCATCAGTAAGATTATAATTTTGCTTTTTGTGCCTACTTACTTCTCTGTTTATACGCTTGTTTTCTTACTGAAAAAAGTTATTTACTGTATTGCTAGTAGCTGGTCACTGTATCACGACCTGTTACGTCTTCTGTAGTTGTAGTTTAATTTCTTGATTTCAGTTAGTTTAGCGGTCTATCGTCTTACTCTCGAGACAACTATTCTTCTTTTCTTTCTCTTCCTTTTCTCGTCTAGTAAATGATCATCGCAGCTTTCTTTTTACATGCATACCGTGCAGATAATTCATATCTTTCTTCTTATTGTTATTATTGAAAATGCAGGCGTAAAGTGTTGTTGTTACATGTATACACTTACAGTAAATAAATGTTGACCACGAGAAGCAGGTCAACATTTTTAAGGGACTCGCGAAAAACTGTGTGCATAATGAAAATTCACACATTCCATGTTGTGTCCCTGGGTAATCTATTCATCGTGTAAACTGTTGTCGACTATAAAACTAAACGAAAAACATAAAATAAACAAAATGTTACGGAAGGCAAGATGAACAGCTGGTCACGAGCTGAAACTGCTGTTGACACACAGCAATATGCTCTGTTTGTTTTCTTAAATGAACTTATGAACAAATTCCTAAATATTTACAGTCGTGTATGATTGCAGAAATATTTTGGAAATATTTACTGAACAGTCTTGTTCAGCTTTCTTCTGTCCTAAATATGCTTCTGGTCATGCTGTTACCTGAAAACATTGAACGCAGCAAACTGGAGAAATAAACAAATCAGCTTGCTTGCTGACCTGATTGATATTGTTAAAACAAACCTGTAAACAATATTTGTTGAATACACTTCAATTGTTTGAAGTTGTAGGACTTCCTAGAGCCTTTTCAAAAGTGTAGAAATGATGTTGTGTATATATTATTATTATCCCCCTTCCCTCTCTTATTCCATCTGAGGTCTAATTGCCAGAAGATGCCCTATTAATTAGTAACAACTCATTGCTTGACAAATCATCGACAGCCTTCAATAAAGAGTGCTCGCCCTGACTAAAGGCAGGCTTTTGATCTCAGAAAACAAAACCCCTAGGGATGAATCCAGGCCCTTGATGAAGAACCAGAACCAATCTTCTCCTCTGTCCCCCTCCTCTCCTGCGTCCTCCCTGTTGCATCAACGCGTGGCTGAGTTTCTTCATTATTCAGTGGACAGGTCTGGTTACACACAAAAAAGTACCATGGGGCGGATTTGTGTCATGGGCATCACTTTTTGATATGATTCATCGCCAGAATTCTGCTATCCTAGACTCATGCACCCTGGACCCTGTAAAGGTTCTGTAGTCAATGAGCATAAGGTCTGTATATCCCATCATGCAACTGGAAGTGTCGTCCACACAGAAACCTTTCATGCTTCTGTCGTAATAAACAAAAATAAACTTTAAAGGAAAGTAGCCTTTCTATGCTTGCTGAGGCTGGTCTCCCTCTTCCCACCCTCGCCCCCGTTTCACCACGGGATTCAAGCAACAAAATAAATAAATAAAAATGACAAACCCAACCGTCGAGGGGAGAGGAAATAAGTCATTCGTGGCCTTGACCTCTCCCCAAACACGCGAGTTCATGAAAAGGGAGGAAGACGAGGCTATCGTGCGCAGAACGGATGCGCACCTTTATCCTGCGTAAATGCAGTAAACAGTTTACGGCGTTAGCACGTGATAAAGGTGGTCTTCCTGTCTGCGCGTAAACACGTTTTGAGGCGGTCTGGGATACTGTCTGTACAAACTTCCTTCCGATTTCCCACTGAGCCTTCTCGTGAAGTCTCGTAAATAAAATAAACGGACTGCGGCAGTTCAAAGCCTGATAAAAGTAAATTATCAGTTTGATTTTGATTTTTTAAATATTTAAATGCTATTTTTTCATATTTTATTTCTTTTTTATTCTCTGATTAATGTTCAAAGGTAAAGGTTGGTGGGAGAGTGAAGTGTTAGAGACCTTACCCCAGGCCCAATTTTTTAATTTTCTTTACGGGGTGTATGGCGCAGATTATAAGTTAAAAAAGGTATATTTTAAGTGATTTTATTTTCATTTTAAAATATATCTGTTTGATGATGACGAAGATTGATAAAGACGACGGCGATGAGGAAGAGGAGAAGATGAACAAGTGGGATCTGAAAATATGTTTTGAAAACAAAACGCAGAATATATGTACTTTTTCAGTTTGGAATTTTTCCGCGTTTGCTGATAAGATTTTAGTATTTTAAAAACTGAAGTTCTTGCTTCTGTCAAGACCATAGACCGGTTTAGTTTCTAGCGAACCAGTCTCTTAAATGTGAGTTAAGATGACATATACAGAGTATATGAAACATAGAGAACGGATTGGTTCAAATAAATCTTCCGGTAAGATGCAAATTCTTTTAAAAAGTATTAAAAGATGTATTTCGAGAATACAACAAAAAGAAAAAGCATGCAGATATGTTTCTATATAACAGTAAAGACTTGTTTTTATATAACATAAAGCAAAACATTTTTCTATACGAAAGAAGCGAGTGTAAATTATTACAGGTCCTGAGGTGTTTTGCATACACGTGGGTTCTCTTTTGTTTTGTTTGTTTGTTGTTTTTTTGTTTTGATTTTTTTTTTTTTTAGAAATTACACATGTCGTAGTTTTGAGTAAGAACTGGATAGGGTCTGGAGCACGTGACGTGTATTGCATGTGTTTGGAAATACAAAAGGTGTGCTAACCCAGCAGGTGTGTTAGGTACACGTTGTAAAACTCTTAAATAAACCACAGTAGTTCTGTGTTAGTCGTGTAGGTACCCTACATGAGTATTTACCATCTTGGTTGGTGTAAACAGTTGCTGTCACCTGAGACTGACAGGTAAGTGCAACCGTGTATTAGAGGAGGAAAGCTGAGACACGCGAGGTTCATGACGTCACGCAGGTGAGGTTCAACGACTGTCGAGTGTGTACATAGAAGCAGGGGTGAGTCGGGTGGTGGTGGTGAATAGATCAATACATACAATATAAGTAGTTTGTGTGTGGGAGGGGAAGGCGAGAGGTCTGAGCGGGATTGCTGACTTGCGGTGCGAAAACTTTAAATACAAATTGATTTTCAATCCGGTTTCCTCTTAGTTTGAGCAGGTGCTAACCTTGGTTGGGGATGACGAATAAAAAATACAGCCAACCAGCCAGTCAGACGGACAGACAGCCGGTCAGACGGACAACCAGATCGACAGACAGCCGTCCAGTCACAAAGGCAGACAGAATAAAATGTATTTTTTTTCCGAGCAACAGACAACAGATGATATAGTGCTAAACATTTACATGAAAAATGTCTACTTCACACTATTAATCCATATCTCATACCGCCATCCAGACATCATCCCAAAAACTATCTATTTTGCAGCGAATAAACAAGTACAAATAAATAAAATATTCATAACATAACAATAGCAAGGAACTAAAAAAAAAAATTCCCTTGTTCATACACTGCTTACAGGAAATCCGAAAAAAATAAATTCTTGAAATAAATAACATATTAATAACAATAACAGACGAATAAACAGAAGAGAGCGGTTTCGAATTCACAGCAGCCTGGTCGGGAGGGTGATAGTCGGCGATCAGGGGAGGTGACTGTTAAGTTCCTGTAGCGGAGGAAGACAGACAAAATGGCGCCACTTGCACGCTGCGAGCGTTCCGCGGGAGTTAGCGATGTCCCGTGTCTCACCTCGCTACCCAGCAATGGGGTAGGCTGGACACACTGATCGTAATATACAGCCTTTTAAAATAATCTTTTTTTTTTTTTTTTTTTTGTTTCGCATCTTGAAATATTGCGAGGAAGGGTCGGAAAATGAGGCCAGCGTGTGTGTGCACTGGGGGAGGAGGGGGAGGAGAAGGGGAGAGGACTGGTGGAGAAGAAAGAGCAGACAGGCGGCCTGAGAGTGAGTGAGGCGGCGTTGTATGCGAACTGGATGTGGATTAAGTCCATATTCGCGGAGAGTTGGAAAGTGCCTTGAAGGTGGATGTCAAGCCCATGGGACAAAAGGTAAACTAGTTTGTCTGTCTGTCTGTCTGCCGGACTGTTTGTGTGCCTGTCTGTCTGTCTGTCTGTCTACCTGTCTTCTTCCCAGCCTGCTTTTCCCTGTACCTCTCTCTTGTCCTCAAATGATTCTATTATGTCTACATCCTTTCAAAGAAATGTGACTCTCAGAAAATGTTTTTAAAAGCTTCGTACTATGATTGTTATTCTGCCTTTGAGGTCTTTGTTTATCAACAATCCCGCTTTGAGTAGGAGCTGGTATAACTTTGTTTTCGCGATGTTTGTTTACGATAGTACATATCTGCAAAACAGATCGGTAGAGTGTATTGCTCAGTTTGTACATGGTCGAAAGGCCTTGTGGGAAGGTTGTAACAGATGTATAAAGGAGAGACAAGTGGCGGAAGACAAGCGACATAATACTTCACTTATTTCCCAGAAGAGAGGTCGTTAGGCAGGGTCAGTCCGTGAGAGTTAACGCCCTTTTAGTTATCGATCCATTGATTGATTGATTGATTGATTGATTTTCCTTTGAATGTTCATGTTCGTAGTACTACATTTAAAAAAAATACTACAAGCCTGTGTGTGTGAGTGATAGAGGGAGAGTTATATAGAGTGTGTGAGAGAGGGAGAGAGAGGAGGTGATTTTTTTTTAAGTCATTCATAACATTTTACCTGTAAAATTTTACAAACCAACTTTTCAATTCACGAGAATTCATAAGATATAAACAAATTTGACAACAAATCCATTGATTGTTACAGTTGCTCTAGCTTACTGTTCTTCTTGATCATATTGTATCATGAAATACTTCCTGCGCTTTTTATCAAATCCGATATACCTTTGATGTGGTGAAAGAATTAAAACGACAGAAATCAAATGAAAGCACAAGTTGTGTGAATGTTTGTTTGAGTGGAGTGGGGATGGAGAAGCCAATGTTCATGATGGTCTGAACACTTGCGGGCTGTAAGTGAAAAAATAAAAGGCAGTTCTAAAAAAAATGATAAATTAACAAGAAAGAGGAAGAAAACACAAAGAACCTAAGTTTGGACAGTTGGTGGAGGAAAAGGTAAAATATTTTCGAAAGGGAAATAATCGACAAGAACAAACGGGAAAGGCGTTGATAGCCAATGTCCAGAGACCTCAGGTGCAGAAATCAGGTTTAATAAATTTGCAGAAAAATTATGATTTTGAAAGTCAAGTTTCTTTGATGAAGAAATCGATTTTCAAGAACATTTGTTTACTAAAAATAAATGATTTAAAAGCATCTCGAAGGAGCGTGTGATGTCAGAGTGAAGGACTGCAGAGGGAGAAGAAATGATAATCTTATTAATGATATTAATTCTTAATCTTAACCACATAAATACAATAATGGGAACTCGGAAATAAGTACCCAAATAGTGATGCTCAATAGAAATGTGCAAAAATAAAGGCAGTGGAAGATGAAGTGCAATGGAAGATGACAGCTCAAAAAAGAGTTGTGAAAAAAGACAAGTTTAGACTGAGATAGAAGCAAAATAATAACAACATCAAGCCTTACACTACCACTGTCTGTCTGTCTGTCTGTCTGTCTGTCTGTCTGTCTGTCTGTCTGTGTGTCTGTCTGTCTGTCACACACACACATAATGCATCTGCTGGTAAGCGAGTCAATCTGTTAAGTACATCCCGAAAACAGAAGCTTCAATGATTGTTTAGGTTCCTTGAGTGTCGGTATACCTTAAATTCACTTCAATTCCAAGCTGTGGCTCCAAATATTCCAAATATCACTTGCCAAAAGTGGAGAGAGAGAGAATTTATTTTACTAGAAAAGCGTCCCAAAAATAAGAGAAAAGGGATTGAAGGATTAAGAATCTCCAAGAACTCAACTCTTCTTGGAGGAATAAAAAAAAATGAGAGGAAATGGTCAATAATGGAAACGGGCGAAATGAATTTCAAACTAAGCTTTGTGAAAGGGGTGATAATAATGATAGGACCGGAGGGAGAGAGAAAGAAAAAACACTAAAACATGCTGGTTAAAAAAAGAACAGGTCAAGAGGTCAACATCAACGCGAACCTAATAGTTTACAAAATGTCCCGAGAGCAACCTTGGACAAAAAAATTTGGTTTGCTGAAACAGCTTCAGGATGCGAAATAATTTTGGGGGCATAGGTTTATCCTCTGATCCTTATTTCTTTATTTTCACTAAAATTAGGATGTTTTTAAATAGTTGTTGAGTAAAAGCCTTCAGTGTTTACAGTAGATATATTATAAAACTGAAAACAAAGCTTCACTGTGTCATTAGTCACGAAGGACTGGGCAAAAATGATTTTGAAGATGAAACTGAAATATTTATTGCAACATGGTTTTACTGATTATCAATTTTTTCATTCAATTATTCATTTATTCAGAAAAAAGCGAAAAAATAAAGAGAAAGGAGAAAACAAGCAAAGAAAGAAGAAAACGTGTTATTTTAATAGTTACTTCACTTTCTACACATTTTGTTAATGAAAGAAGAAATGTGTCTCTATGGTTACTACACTTACTACACATTTCCTTTCCTAGGATTTCTTGCCTATTTGAAAAGTTTCCGACCTATTTATAGTCGCTCTGTCTACGAGATGTTGTTATCTATAATTAGAATCAAGTCGGAAATCCATTCACCATGTAAATACTTGTGGAATCCGTAGTTCCCCCATGATGCCCTCTGACGCCTCAAGATTTGGTCTAAGCCTGTATTTTGATTTTTTTCAGTTTTTCAATCATCATTTGGAGACCCTCTGTCGTCTGCTGTTATTATTTTTAGCGTGCAACCTTTGACCTCTTTCCTCCACCACCTGTGAGAAAGTCTGTTTTCGCATCCATGTCACAAGAGTGAATAATAATCGTAAAGTCTGTGGGTTCGAATTCCACGAAATTTCAGACTATGTCAAATGGGTTTTAGCTTTATCATTTTTCATTTCCTCGCAGAGTTCGATTTCGCTCAGCTTCCGCATTTGTGAATGAAATAAACAAAAATAAAATTGATAAGAACTTATTGTTAATCTTAAAGTAAACAGATGTGATATTTTATGTAGTTTTCAGTCACAACCTCGATTGTTTGCCCTCACCAACCATTTCCTTTGAAATATTTCAAGCAAGTGGAAGTACATTTTCTCCTCTCCCTCGGAATAAAGAATTCATTCATTCGTTCGTTCGTTCCTCTCCCCCGGTGATGGGCTGTGGATACACCAAGTGATCTTACAATTGTGTTTTTCGGAAATGTGTTAAATGCTTGTGTGTGTACAGAATGTGTCAAACCAAAAAATATTCAGTTCATTTCTACTCAAAGTCTTTCTCTGAACGCCCCTAAACCTTTCTTTAATACTAGTTTATCTACCAACATGAATGACCCAGTATACAAGAGCAGGATATTACTAAATACCACAGTTTCAACAATTCTGTTTTTCTCTTTTTCAGCTGTGTCGAATGAAAAGGCCATGAACAAGCCTGGTGGCTTCCTTTCCGCTGGAGGCGAATTTCATTCATCTTTTATCGTGAGTTTGCATCTTTTAAAACAAAAAAATTGCCTTCAATGCTTGGTTTGATAATTACTCTTTATTCTAAGTGCTGTGCATCACGGAACGTGCTTTGCCTGTGTGTGGCCCCCCCAAACCCCTCCCTATACCTCCCAGCATATCAGCTTTCTGTATCTGTAGACCCTCCGAACATCAAAATTCTTTTTTTGTTCCCTCCCTGTACTTTGGTAGCTTGTGTCCTGTGCAATGATCGTTTGAAGCATCCCTTGTAATGGTTCGCCTCCAGGTCTGAATGTGTCGTGAATATTCTGCTCTATTCGTTGTGCTATTTATTGATTGTGGGAAACGGTTTTTGATTGTTTTTGCTCGCACTGCATCTGCTTATTTATGTATTTTGTTCGTTTATTTATGTGTTTATCGTCCTCATCGCGTCTCTTGGATGTCTGCGTGTTTAGCGTGCATTTCATTTCTGTGGAGGAGGTGGATAGCCGAGTGTTAGAGGACTGGCGTCTAAACCCAAACGCATGTCGGTTCGATGCCCGTGTGGCGCTGCGAATTTTCTCCCTTTTTGCGCCAGCTCCTCCCTTCACCCACCCAGTCGGTCAGTCGAGGGCACTTGACTCCTCAGAGGGGTAAGAAAAGGTAAAGCAGTAAACGAGATAGAGAGAGGAGATAGGCACCGCCCACAATCACACACTGGCCCCCGATAACACACCACCACCTAAAACGACCTAGAGAAATTCGAATATTGTGTTTAGGTAGAGCAGATACCAAAAATATGATCTGATTACAACTTTGTTTTAATTAGTGCAGCCAGTTTACAAGATAATAATTATCTTTTCATCTGCACGTTTATCAAATCTGATTTTTTTCCAAAATGTTCATTAGAATCGGCAACAAGCTGCATTACTGTAATATTTTAATGCTAAAATTACCACATAACATCATTCCGTATTATGTGCTCCATCCCAAAGCATGTAGATACTAGTGTAACAATGTGTAGCCGGCTAGTGTGTACATGTGTAGCCTCATAAGTAAATAATGTATTTACAGGTAGTGCGGATATAAAATATAGAAATCTTGCTGTCTGTCCATCGCACGACAGTCATCGGCATTTTATTGAGTAAGCCCTCGGCACAGTTCAAGATGTATATATAGAGATAAATGTGGATGTGTTTGTTTGTCTATATGTGTGTGTGCATTTTTATGGATGTGTGTATGCTTTGTGTATTATATATCTGTGTGTTATATATCTGTTTGTGAATGAGCACGTCCATTTTTATGTATGTATGTTTATACATCTCTGTATGTCGGTGTGTGTCTATAGTGAAATTTAAAAATGTTTAAATCACACACACACACATATATATATATATAAAACTAAATACACACAAGCCAGATAAAACAGAGAGAAAGAGAAAGACGGAGAGAATTAAAGAAGCAAAGGTAGATGCAAGCAAAGTTTTAGAAAAACAAAGAGCCTGTACAATAAGGAAAGAGACTGTAAATAAACAAAGAGTGTACAATAAACAAAGATATTTAAATAAAGATACTGAAAATAAACAAAGAGTCTAACTAAACAAAGATACTGCAAATAAACAAAGATACTGTAAATAAACAAAGAGTGTACAATATATTTTCCCTGCTGCTCTCAACATCTACAAGATAAGTCATCATGTTGTAGAATAGATAGAAGTCAAGAAGAAGACAATGATAAGTCAGACGATCTACGTGCGAACGTCTGATCCTGTCTCCACTGCAATGAACAGAAAAGAAAGAAAGAAAGAAAAAAAACAGGGTCAAAGTTTAACTTTAATAGCACGCGCATTGCACGAAGGGACGTATTGGTGACATTTGACCTCCGCCTCGGGTGTTTGTAGCGGCAATCGCTTTGGGTGTCATGGCAGTGCAGCACAACGAATGGGTAGATCAGGATAAGGATGATGACAGAATAGGTTACAACAAAGTGTGACAGACTAGACCTGCCCAACATCACCAGCGACTGGCAAGCTAACTTTCACGACATTATTTATCCTCAGCTGCGTGGTATGTAGACCATCGGAGACCCCTACCCACCCAGCACCCACACCCACCATCCCACCCAGCACCCACCACCCGACATAACAACAAAGCCTTGACCCAGTCGTCTCAGTACAACTGATACAGACGAGTGTTTTCAGTATGGATGCTAGTCCCGTGTATTAAAATACTTGAATGCAATTCACGCCTATTGCGTATGTAAATAGTCAACATAAATAATGTCATGTGACCCCATCACACAGGCATCTTAATGTTGGAAACAATCGGTTGGTACACAGCTGTTGGCATTCCCATGGTGTGTGTATACAGTCGCCACATTTTACAACCCCACAGACAGGTTTTTGACTGTACTGGAAATACAATCTTTTTATATATATATAGATGTTTTTCTTGAAGTTGTTTGTTTACAAGTCCTGGTGTTTTCTTTACCAAGCCCCTGTGGGAGTTCAGTATCGTGACAAATCATGCAAGTATTTATTTAACCGCGGTATAAACAAAGTTAATTAACCACAGTAAACACATCACAAGGGTTTCTTGTGTCCCCCCTCGCTCTGTATACTAAAAGTTTAAAATATAGAATTTTGTTAAATACGTCGGAGTAGTGAAGGACAATAATTTTATTCTACATTTGTAAGTAATTTATTTATTATATTTCTTTTAATCAAAATCACTCCTTGCATGGAACCTCTTTCTCACACAACACACTGTGAAAGTGCAGGGGTGGGGAGGGTGTAACGGACAGGGGGAGGGGGAGAAAGAGGTAAAAGTTTTCTCTTTTTTTTTTTCTTTTGTCTTCTGGATGATCCGAGTTACAGTGTGAGTTTTTTTCGTGTATTTTGCGTTTCCAAACAAATAAAAGAATGGAAGAGTAAATGTATAAAGAAACAAGTACCTTTTATTTCACATACAGCTTTGTCAGTCAATACATGACAGAGAAGGTGATGGGCTGAAAGAATCACACTCTGCCATTCCATCTTTCTGCCCAGCCGCACTCTTCAGCCCACACCAAATATTGCCTTCACAATACCAAGCATTAAGTGAACCCTAAGAATAGAAACAGTCAGCATTGTTCTTTCTTTCTTTCTTTTTTTTTCTTTTTTGTCAGATGGGGAATGGGAGAGTGGTTGTTCGCGAATATGAGAAAAGAGGAGAAATAAAACACAAAGCTTCTCGTGTGCAACTTACCTTTTTGTGCCCGCGAGGCGCGACCGTAACACGAATGTGAAACAGTTCTGGAGGCCAGGTATTAATCCACAGGTGTTCATCCATCACCTGTTCGGCACGGCCGTATAAAAAAAGAAAAAAAAGCACACCTACACATCAACTGTCCTCTCCAGCAGCTTTTTCATCATGATTTTTCCCACACTGATCTGGCCCCTGCTTTACAGCTGTTCTATAACTGCTGCCTCCATGAATATTCATAACTTGCATAACTTTTGTTTTTCCTTCTTTTTTTTTTTCCTTCTGTTCCTCTGTCCTCGTCAAATGCGTAGTTATAAAGACAGGAATAGACGCGCGCGCCTCCTGCTGCGTTGTGCCAGATGACGTGTGGCCTTGACGTACCCACCACCACCACCACTACCTCCACCACCACAACACCACCCCCGCTCTCACCACTACCCTAGGTGGTCTCGGCTCCTCCTCGTCAAACTTTTACAACTGCGATATTTTTAGACTTTTGCTGCCATAAGTAAAAACTGCTTGCGTCATTCGTCCTTCTGCTCCTCGGGATTTTTATTTATTTATTCTTCAAACGATTCATATTTACCTTTCTCACAAAAGTTATTGCTGTCCCTTTCCCTTTTCCCTTCCTTATTGTTGTTGTTATTATTACAGGGCAGAGAATAAAGATTTAAAAACTTGTTGTAACCTATAACAAATTTTGAACTTCATTTAAACTGTAAGTTTCTAATATATAATCTTTATTAAATTAATATTTCGCAGAAATGATGTTGGTTAAATCTTTAATGAAATAGTGCATTTGCCATTATTTTAATTTTTAAAAATATAAATTTTACCCTACACCAAAATATTGTAGAGAAAGGGATGGATTACAGGATTTTATCCCCGAGATCCTTGTTACTTCCCCTAGCGGCGACAGTGCGGAGAGAGAGAGGGAGGGGAAGAGAGAGAGTTGGGTCATACCCTCCTAACCAGCGAACTCACTCCTTCCACAGCCGCCAGGAAAGAAAAAAGGTTAGGAGAGCAGGAGTGTGTTGAGGGGGGGAGACTGTCCTTGCCTGACCCCGCGGTGACCTGCCTGACTGCAGTTGCGATGTGGACTAACCTCGTGGCGGCGGGTGTCCAGGTCAGTAATCTCACCTGTCAACATACCCACCCTCACAGCCTGCGGAGTCAAGACCCACTCCACTCGCCCATTCACATCGGTCGTGTCGACTCCACCTCCCTCACCTCTCACCAACATCCTCCCCTCCTTTCCTCCAGTCACCTTCTTTATCCATCCTTCTTCAAGTCAATTTTCTCAATCCCTCTCACATGGAAGTTAGAATCATCTCTAGCCACCTTCCTCCTAAATTCCTCCTTTTCAAAAAAAATAAAAATCCTTGTGCAAGAAAATTAAAAGATTACAGAGAATTCTTTTACACCCAAGCACCGTTAGAATCCCTGCGCAACGGTTGCATCCTGAAGAAGGTTGACTGCCACGATCCTCCAGCTGTCATGTCTCTAATTGGTCACTGTTGGCACTCTCCATCGCGAGGGCGATAAGAGGAGGGCATCCTCCCTTCAAGTCTTCTTGAAGCAAACATCAGCTGTCGGTCGGTTTAATTTTTATTTATTTACAAATTTGGGTGGGTCCGAGTGCTTATCTGGAGAATTAGATATAAGAAAAAAAAATTCTGTAAACACGACTGACTGTCATGACAGGAGACCAACACCTTGGCATGTCACTGTCCTCAACGCAGGGTCGCTCGGTGCTACTGTCACAGCAACAGCTGGTGACGTCGCTGGATCTCGTTGTCACATCGTTGTTGTTGTTGTCGTCCGAGGTGGGAGTGTTTCTTGATCATGCTGGTGGTTGAGGGGAGTTTGGTGGTGGTGGTGGAGATGATGATGATGATGGTGGTGGGGGAGAGAAATGTGTAGTAGGATGCCTGTTGCTCTCGGGTGGGAGGATAGTAAACACACGCAGAAAGAGAATAGTTGCTTCCTTCACCTCCTCCGCTTTATTCCAAGAGCTGGTGATTCTCACGAATTATTTTTTTTCACACTTTTCTGTCACCTTTTCCCCTACACAGTGAATCGACGACATTCATGATAAACCCAGTGAAGGGATCGAGGTTGCCGCACCCCAATCAGGAAGGTTGATCCATGTCAGTCGTCACCTGCACACCCGACACAAGCTTTGCTGGCTTGCAAATTTTTCTCTGAAACACTGCGTGTTGTTGCCATGCACTGCGTCAACGCCCTCGGCTTGACAACACCATACCATCACACACTCCCCCCTGAACCCCCGAGCCCCCAGAACTCCTCCCCCTTCCTCGTCACGTCCTTCACCACCACATGAAAAACTTTGTAAGTCTGTCGGCTCTCCAGTGGCGACAAGCCAGCAACTGAATGATCGCATCTCCTTCCTGCAAACACATTTTATTAAAGCTCGGAGGATGTTGATGCTGCAACACACACCAACACGCACACGCGCGCGTGCGTGCACGCAGAGAACACGTGCTGTAGAGAGAGCTGTATGAAAATTAATGCTCACACACACGCTTGTTCATCTGGGAGCGAATTTTTTTTTTCTCTCCTTCTTTTTCTTCTTTTCATCTCATCTGACTTATTCCGGGTGTTGACACAAGAAACCACTCGTTGTAAAGGAGTCGGAGCTTCCCAGAAGGCCCCACGATCGGCTTCCGTCGTCGCTGTTACGTCAGATGTAGTCCTCTCTGTCCGCGGAACGTAGTTTGTCTTGCCTCTTATTTCATCCGTGACCCAACGTCTACGGTCAAAGCTAGATCACAGTGACCCAAACCTCGCGCCTGACGCCAACGCGCCACTCTGCTCGCGGCCCGTCAGATTTAGCACGAGACACGAGAGTTCAGCGAACGTTGGAAGCCACTGCCATGGCGTTCTCTCCTTCCCTCACTCACTGGTGAAATACAGATCGCAATAATCTCTCATATACCTTGTCTGACATCTTCCACCATCAACATGGCCACCGTTTGTTATGGAGAAATTACATCGTGATGATTAGCCACAGTGAGCCACCCACCTCCCTAAAAGTGGATGACTGGTTAGAGTGCATGAAGGATGGGGTTCGGGGGGTCGGGAGGAGGGGGGGGGAGAGGTTGAAGAAGCAGAAGAGCGAGGCGATCAACAGGACCCGCTTGTTTTGTAGAGCTAAAAGATCTATTTATAACCGTGTCGCCATGCGGTTCATGTAGCTCCGTGCAGACGCATGGCGGTGTCCTGTGTGTAGCCAAGCTTCGGGAGGGGCATTGGAGGAGCGGGGGGTGGGTGGGGAGGGCAGGGAGGGAGGGAGGGGAGGGCTGCGTGCATTTTCATGCGCAAGGGCTTTGCAGCGCGCGCGATGGCGTGCACGCACGCATGCACGCGCACGTATGGGAGTAGCGGCAGGGTGGATGAGGGGCGTGCAGGGAGGAGAACAATGTCGTGAAAATTAAACGTGAACTTTTAACCTGTCCCAGGTCAAAACAGAGCAGCGAGCAAAAACTTCGCAAGAGCTGTCGTTGTGTGTCTTACACTAGAGTTGTCCCCGCGTGTGTCGTTGAGTGTCTGACACTAGAGTTGTTCCCGCGTGTGTCTGACACACGATGTGTCGTTGTGTGTCTGACACTAGAGGTGTCCCAGCGTGTCTTGACACACGATGTGTCTCTGCGAGTCTGACACAAGATCTGTCCCCGTGTGTCTGGCACAGGAGTTGTCCCTTCGTGTCTGACACTTGTCCCTGTGTGTGTGTGTGACACAATACATGTAGTTGTCACCGTGTCATTTAAAATATGTTGCTGTGTGTGTCTGACACAAGAGTTGCCCTGTCTGTCAAGAGCTGGACCCACAGGTGTCTGACACTATGACTGTCCTTGTGTGCCTGACAGATGAGTTGTCCCTGTGTATCTGACACGATATCTGTCCCTGTGTGTCTGACACACGATCTGTTCCTGTCTGACACAATAGGCGTTCCTTTCTGACACAAGATATGTCCCTGTTGTCTGACACATGATGTGTTCATGTGTGTCTGACACACGATCTATTCCTGTCTGACACAAGAAGTGTTCCTGTCTGACACGAGATATGTCCCTGTGTGTCTGACACGATATCTGTCCCTGCGGAGTAAGACGGGGACAGACAGACAGACCACTCAACCCTGACCCCTAAACCCTTGGCGTGCGGAAAGTACGACTGTACTATTCCGTGCTGCTGTATTATGTAAATAAATAAACAAGCTGAGTAACCGACACAGACATACGATAAGCCAGTCAGTCTACTGACACAGCTCCTACCCGTGTCAGACTATCGTGCATACCTGTTACTTCAGCCTCTTACTCCAATGCACGTCACAGAGAGAGAGAAAAAATTTTCTCTTCTCATCTCTATGTACATCCATCTGTATGGACACATTGTTCTTAATGTCTCATGCTAGCATAATCATGTTTATGTGTGCGTGTGTAGCTTCGTGTGTCAGAGACGATGTAGATGTGCGTGCATGTGTATGTGCGTGTGCGTGCGTGCGTTAATATCTCCCGCACTGCACCCCACCCCAACCCGCGACGACCCCAACTTCCCACTCGTCTGGTTTTGCTGTCGGTGCGCCCTAGCTCGGGGGTCACAGAGCTGCATCGCAAGGAGAGCTGTACTTTAATTAGCTCTGTGTTGTCTACAGACACCATCCGTATTCTCAACTTTTTCTTCTTCGTCGTCGTCGTCTTCTTCTTCTTCTTCTTCTTCTTCTTCTTCTTCTTCTTTTTCTTCTTCTTCTTTCTTAACACGAGAAAATGATTCACGGAGTGAGGACAGAGAAGCTTTGTGACTTTCTCAGTTTCTCGCGTCAGCCAACGTCAGATTTATCAAGCAGCGCCGTCTACTTCCGTCGCGAGTGCACACGCTTCATCTGACCCTCACCTTCTCTGAATCCTGGTGCACGGCGTTCGTTGCTCACTTTGCGGGTAAAACCTCATCCTGATCCCCACCCGGGTACAGGTGGTCATCCTAACCCCATCCACCCCGAAGTGAAAAGGTCACCTGAGTACCCAGCACCTACACCATCTCCCGACGAACTTTTTTTTAATAATTTTTTCGCCGTCTCGTAATCAGGAGTGCGTCATCCCTGACCCCAGACAGGGTCAGACTGCTGACCTCATTTCTCTCCCACACAGGATATGTATGTACTTAGAAGGTTTTTAATCCTCCATACAGTCGTCGGGTGTGAAGATCCTCGTTTCAGTGCGTTTGCGACTTGGAGGTGCGCGCGCAGTCCCACCGCCTGGGTCGTTGTCGTACGATTGTGGTGAGTGGTTCACCAGAAACAACCTGCGAGACAGACATGGAGACGCCTCTTGGGAAAACTCAGATTTTGTTTCTTTATCTCTCTCTCTGGCTGTTCCGTGAGATTGTCAACAAAATAACAAGGGTAAGGGTTTGAATCTTGCCTCTGATACATGTACACCCAACGATCTTTCTTTTTATTTTTCTCTCTCTCCTTCCTTCCGTCCCAACAAAACAAGTGGCCCATAGATCGATTCGTTTTATATTAGAATATATTAGTCGCTGTTGGCTTTTCGCACTTTAATGGCGAGGTCATAATCTGCAGCAAGCAGGAAATGATTTATGATAGATATGCAGATACAGACTTGCGTTGAGACAGGCAGGAGAACGGGTTGTTTGTATTCAAGCGTGACCCCGGTGCCAATCTTTCCGAGGGTTACAGGTTCAGGTCAGGCAGAAGGTCATGAAAGTGAAGTAAAAGCCTCCTCTTGAATCTTTTCTTCCCCGTCAGTCTCGTTTTCCAGTCTTTCTCTCGCATCGTCATCTTTCTCAGATATTCTCAGCACTCCCATCATCACCACCTTGAGCGCCACCTGTTGGAATGTAGAGGAACAGGTTTCTGTGTATATGAAAGGATACTACTGTAGTACAACCCAACAAATATATTGACATGCCCACCAGTGCCATACCTATACACACATGTATAAATACTATATACTACATTGTATATAGTTTGTATATATATTTATACACAAATTGCAAGCCATGGTGATACACACTGTGAACAGACACTTTGTATGCTATTTATTTTTTCAATCCTGACAGTAATTCCTCATCTTGAATTGCAGCTTTGGCTAGCTTAAAGTTTTCTTTCTTTCTTTCTTTCTTTCTTTCTTTCTTTCTTTCTTTCTTTCTTTCTATCTTATTCTCCACGCTGCCTGCAAATTGTTCTTGAACCAGTAAGTTCTAGGTACGTACACAGTTTGTTGTTCTTAACAATGGAATTCTATTTACTTCTTTTTTGAATAATTTCTGACTTACACGTGACTGAGAGATTCTGACTGACCTTTGAACTGGTCGGCAGCGATACGTCATATGTGTGACGTGCTGGGGTATATTTCGTCATCAGTAGCGATATTTACGTCATCTGTCTGTCGTAAGTGGAAAAAGAAATTACGTCAATCGTGACAAGGATGATAATGATGATGCTTCTGCTGCTGCTGCTGCTGCTGCTTATGATGATGAGGAGGAGGATGAGGATGAGGATGACGACGACGACGACGCTGCTGCTGCTGCTGCTGCTGCTGCTGATGATGATGATGATGATGATGATGATGATGAATAGACAAATCAGACCATAGCGCAACACTCATTCATCTGCGATGTCAAACCAGAGAATCCAGATTTCTTGTTTAAGATTAAATATCATCGTTCTCAACTGGTCTCCAAGAAACAAATCCACCCCGAAGAGGGCATTATTGACTCCCTCCCCACCCTCAAAAAACCGACGAAAGCCACGATGACGGTTGCTGTGTGTAATGTTCTGTAAACATTCTGGCGAGGGTTGAGTTTCTTTAAAAATAATAACATTTTACGTGCGAACTATAAAACTCCATGCTTAATTTGCATACAGCCAATCAGATCATGCCATTCGATTGCTCAAGTGTACATGGGACTGCGCTTGGGAGGGTGAAGGAGGGTAGAGGGGAGAAGGTGGCGAAGGATGAAGGTTGATTGACCTTTAACCTTTGATCTCGTTTGGCATCAAGCCTTACGTGAGATGTCCGGCCCTCTGGTCTGCCCTCAGTTGTGATAGAGAGGGCGCTGCGTTCGCTTGGAAGAAGTCCCAAGGCTGGTGGTGCACGTGCAGCCGCACTGCAACTGCCAGCAATCACCATGGCGACGAACCTTGGCACCTGTCCCGCATGCCAGCAATCTGGCGCAGTGCTGCCGGCTAATGAGAGGGCGTGGGTGTTGATTATGCACGCACGTACACACACACACACATGCAACACCCGCAGCACTTGAATGAATAGTCACATCCACCCGAGTATTAAAAAATACACGCATACACACAACAGGAAGACAAAAGGAGAGAGCGCGGAACAATGTGGAATAAAGGAGGGAAGAAAGTCAGATGATTGTTTACATGTCAACACAAACCCGCAGTTTATAAATATTATTCGAGGTCACGGGGCACTTTACCTATCAGTCTACTTCAGGACGCCTCCTCCAGCCCTACCC
Source organism: Pomacea maculata (assembly GCA_004794325.1). Classification (NCBI taxonomy): domain Eukaryota; kingdom Metazoa; phylum Mollusca; class Gastropoda; order Architaenioglossa; family Ampullariidae; genus Pomacea; species Pomacea maculata. The sequence goes on along the minus strand of SRHC01000131.1, from coordinate 1,554,564 downwards.
CTACACTGCTTATCCGTTTCCTTTTTTTCTTTTTCTATCTTCCTCGCTTATCTTCATCTTCTTCGACATGTCATCCTCCTTGCTATATTCCTTCATCTTGGATTTTTTTATTCTCTCAGTCCGCTGATATTGTTCTCTATCTTTGTTACGTTTCTTACCCTCATTATGTGTGTCATACATGTGTCGTACATGTGTCACATATTTGTCGAATATGTGTGACAGCTCGTGCTTATTATTTTAATGGCTTTCTGTTAACGACCTCAAAGTTCTGTCTTTCTCATGCACGAACCCTCATTTTTTTCACTCATCCTGTTTGTCCGTCTGTCTTTCTCCTATCACACTGTTCTCCTTGTGATCACTAGAAACCTGCTTGTCACACTTCTTTTCTCAGTCTTCAGTTTCATCTCTTGCTCTGTGCTTTCCTCTTCATCACATTAGTTTCTAATTTTCTCGGTAAATGATTGTCTCGGTCAATTCCTCGACATTCACTTCTTGTTCTTTATTATAAACGCATTAAAAGTCTCACGCATTTCTTTCAATACAATACATATATATATATATTCTTTATATCTATGTGGTATAAAGAATCCACTAGAAACCTTTTTGTCTGTCTGCAGCACGCTAAGTCATTTTGTTCCAGGACAGTATCTAGTCCTTTAGTCCTCACTATATATATATAGACAGAGATACTTTTAACGCGATTAATATACAAGAGCAAGAAGTTTATATATATATTTTATGTTCATATTTCTTTGCCAAGTTTGGTTTTCTTTGACTATTTTCTCTTTTTTTCTTATTTTTTCTATTTCCTTTAATTTTTTTTTATTATGAAATACAGAAAAAAAGCCAAAGCAAACGGAGGACTCATAGAAAGAAAGACTGGGATAAAGGGACGACAACAACTAAAACAATCTTAGGCACATGGCATTTCTTCGGAACCCATTTGTCTTCTTTAATTTTAATTTTAACTATTTCGCTTAAATAATTAATTTTTATTCGAATTTTTTTCGATCTGTTCGCTTTAGTTTTAGCGTATCTCATAAAATGTCGACGAAAGACCTGCTTCCTGTCTCATCAACAACAACTGCTACAGCAAACACCACTACCACCACAACTTCTCTTATTTCTCCTTTTTTTTCTCAGTCTGTTCTTTTCGGTTACAATCGACATTTATTTATGTTTTTTTTTTTTTTTAGAATTTTTTTTTCCAAATCTTTTAGCTCGTTCGTTATTTGTGTTTCGTCCCCTTTTCGTGTAAGCATTTATAGGTTGTCTTTTCCTGTGGCCGTTCGTGACTCTCCTCGTGACTGTCTGGTGCTGCCGATGCCAAAGGTGTCTGTGAACAGTGTCCTTTGCTCGCTAAGTCATCGGCAATGTCCTGCAGACCCACCCGGCAATGGCGCCGGCTGCTCAAAACTGCGAGTGAACCCTCGACCACCAAGTCTCTTCCCTTCCACCGAGGACAACTCCAAGGTCTGGGGCGTGGCTTCCAGTCCCTCATCCTCCGTGCTCCAATCCGGGGGCAGGGGGAGGGGAGGGGGTCTCGAGAGCTCATTAGAATAATGTAGTCTCGGCCCTGCTGCGCCAATTCTCTCCCCTCAAAGGAGGCACCTCATCGGTACTTCAAGTAATTTACGGTCTACATATCATCTGATTGCACTGGGGGGAGTGGCAGGGGGAGAGCTGACAACAAGTGGTCCCTTTCTTCAAAGTCTTTGCATCTAATTTTCCAAGGGGTTTTCTTTTCTTTCTTTTTCTTTTTTTTTTTTTATTTCTTTTGCATAATTTTTTTAAACCCAGCTGATGGCTTAAGAAAAGACAACAATGTTCTTTAAGAATCCTCGCTTTTTGTCGGTCAACAGGGATGTGTCTGTATGTGCGGGCCTTTGTGTGTATCGTAGTGTGTGATGTCTTAGAAAAGATAGAACGAAGAGAGAGAGATTGAAAGAAAGAAAAAAGTAGCGAGAGATTTATCATTAAAAAATTAAATTTCTGTTGTTTATTTCTAAGAAAATTATGTTCTTCTTGTGGGCTTCAAAACAATGGACACCAGCATTTTCTATTCTTTGATGCCTGGCAACCGTCGGGTACCTCAAGGACCTGTCCTGCGTCTCTACCCATCCCTTTACCACCCTCCCACCGTATCCTGGGTTGTAGAGAGAGGGGTAGGTAGTGGGGAGGGGGATAACTCAGCAAAGGCTGGACGAGTCAGCAAAGAAGCGGATGACCGTTGGTTGTCGAGTGCATCAGTATGACATCATGCCCGTGACGTCAGCACACGGCCGCCTGGTAGTGCTACCCGCTATTATTAGCACAGTGCGTGCTCCTGACGTCTGGCTACCAGCAGTCAGCGCCCTCCACGCCGCGTCACCGCCCTACCCGTGTGTCCTTGCGCCAGAGAGTGTAGGTCGTGTAAAGTGCATGAATGCACGAGTTTTTGTCGTTATATTCTTATCTTACTTATGGTTCGTTATTTAACCCGACATCTTTCACTCAATGTCTTTGTGCGCCTTTTGTTGTCATCGTCATTATCGTCGTCGCCTTTTTTTTTTTTTTTTTTGTTTCGTTCTTTGATACTTTAGAAGCCTTCCATTTATTAAGATTTTCTTTTTCACTCGAAAACGTACAAAGACCCGGATGGAAGTTTTCTGATGTGGAAAAAGTATGACTGCACTATACCCAGGGTGGTTTGTGACTACTTTTCAACACAACTAGGATCTAAAGATAGAGCTGGAATTGTTGTTGTTTGTTGCCGTTACTGCTTGTTCTGGTGTGGGATTAGTATGACTACTACTACTACAACTTAGGGTTCAACTTCTACTAATATTGCAGCTGCAGCTACGAGTATTTAGCATAGCATCGTTGAGAGAGAAGGAAGACGATAGTGGCGAAAACGATGAAGTTAAAGACTTGCTTATATAACAAACAGAAGAAAATATGTTTATCTAATTTGACTAACAAGATCATGAATGTAGTACCCTAAGCCCTGTTTGGTCGCAATATCTCTCGTGTTTAATTCCCAGTCCATCATCAACAGGCCCATTTCATTTCTATAACTTTCTGGTAGTAAGTCACTTCTACTCTCTCTCCTATCCATTCTTCATTCTGATTGGGCAGTGAGATCGTACGCGGTTTCTGATTGGTCAGTACTGTTTACTCTTACCGCAGCGCCGTTCGTTCTCACCTTTGAGTCGCACAGGTGAGCGATGGGCCAGGGTTGCTGGACGGTCAAGTGACTGTTGAATGCTGATGGTCATTGGCTAAATCTTCTCTTATCTTCTCTTCCCGCGGGAAAGAGGTCCTTCTGTGACCTTTGACCCGCCCTGATTGTATTAGATCCACTGGACACCAATAATGGTTGAAATATTTTTGTGGTATAAAATGCAATTTGTTATTTAGTGTTGTCGTCTGCTCTGTGTCTTGTACTGTGGAGATTTTCTGGAAAAAATGTTTTATTGTCTCGTGGAGATACCGTGAGGGCGATAACACGGTTTATTCTGTTATTTGTATTTTTAATTCTTTCTATTCATAGTAGAAGATGAATATACTCCTTTCAAATCAGATGTATGCATTTTTGCTACAATCCTCTCCTTTCTGTCATAATTAACCCTTTCTGTGGTAGTATACAGTATATTGGGTGCAATATTAACATTGTGTGGGACAGTGAACTGTGTGACCATTAACTATCTCATTTTGTTGTCTTTTCCGATGTTAATTAAAACATTTCTAAGTGCAGAGTGTTTTATCTACAGGTTAAAGAATAAATGTGAAGTTAACAACCAATAAGAAGAGAACTTAATGTGTCTGCTGTCAAGCTACCATTAAAGCTTTTAGTTATAAGACTACAGGTCAAACTTAAAATTCAGATTATTTTGCTAATTTTTGTTTGATTGTTCTGATATATAATTTTTCAGATAAATTAATAAACAAATAAATAGTAGTAGATGTGAGGGTTTGCCTCTATTTTTCAAGAACTTTACAGTCGTCGTTGCCTTCTGTTCAATTGCGATTATGAAGAGAATTGTTGGAGCATCCAACTGTTGTATGCAGCTTGTTGCTATGCCGATGCTGTTTTCACTTTTTAGGCCAGAAAGTGGTCTCCCTTTTGAAACAAGAGTGAGCGAGTTCTTGGGCTGAGTGCAAAGACAGTTTTCTGGCGTCCAGCCATAGATTACCAGATGATCCATTACAGGGGGGAGGGCAGTCTCCCTCCCTCTCTCTCTCACTCCGTGTGTGTGTGTGTCAGTTCGAGAGAGCCGGAGGGTTGCGTGTCTACCTCCTTGTACATTCTTACCAGCAAGTACGTTCCAAGAGCTACAACCTCGACAAGGTTACAAGTTACCCCCCTTTCCCACCCCCCCCCCATCTCTCTCGTCTGCTCACAATCGACATCAAAAGTGAACACGAACTTAGTGCACCCTACCGAGGGGCGTAGCTTGAATTTGTACTCGACCCCCTTTCTTCACCTCCCAGCCCTCCTAACCCCCCTATTCCCTCCCCTTACGTCGCCGGGCCTCCCCCATCCACCCACACACACACACTCTCTCGCACACACACACACACACGCACGCACACGCACACACACAAACTTCTCCTCCTCTCCCCCCCACGCCCAGCCTTGCGTCACCCCCTCCCATACATTTCACCGGAGCTGGCGGCTTGAAGCGTCGTCTGCGTCGGTTCCGTCGGGTCAAATCCAAATCGAGGCTGAGGTGAGGTCATACTGGAGACGGTCCGACCGCCATTCGTGTTGCGGCAGTCGCCACATTCAAATGTAGACATGGCGTCTTCCTTGGCGGCGAGTGGCTCGCCGGCCTAGTCGTGGTCGACAGCCTCTATCTTACGGGCGAGCTAACGCTCTTCTGGGTTCCAAAAGGTGGGGACATTTTGTGAAAACAAACTTCTCGGTTCTAAATGTTGTTTCTCTCTCTCTTTCTCTCTCCTTTTTTCTCTCTCTCTGATCGTTTGGTGCAAACGCGCTGACTGCTGCGAGCTTCTTTAGCATTCCGGCGAGAAGACCTTAACAGGATGCTGTAATAACAAGCCTACATTTCTGTTTTAGGGGGGGGGATGCGTGTGAATTTGGGGGATGGGACTTGGGGGTAGGGATGATGTTTTCTAAGATGTTGCAACTCGGATGTTGGGGATGGTGGTGGTGGTGGTTGGTGGCGGGGTGTTGTTCGTATGCTATAGAAGTTAGTGATCGAGTGACAATTGTGCCACGTGCAAGATCATCGGAATTCGCTCTTCTCGCGTCGAGGACAGGGGCGAGGCGATGTCTGGTAGTAGTAGTTGTGTATCTTGGCTTGAGATGACAGTTGCTGGAGACTGAATGTTTAATGATTTCACTGCTGTCCTTACTCTCGCCTCCATTTTAAAATTAGTCCAAACGTAAGTATTTTATCCGAACTGCTACTTCTCTGACCATGCATTTTTATATACACTCGTTGCATTTTACAAGGAAAATGTTAAAATCTGGATAAATAATGTTTTTGTCCTCTCATTTTTGGGGTGAACTAGATTGGTCTGTTACTAATGACCAGAGAAGAACCGTGGGCGTTATTTCTTGTTCTCTTCTTTTTATCCTGTTGGTCATCCTCTTCAACCACTCGTTTGTTTTAGTATATGTCTTTTATTTTCCTTTTAGTCATTCGCCCTTATTTATTATTAATCTTTGAGTCAAACGTTGATATCGCGATCTTTTTCATTTTTTTATTTGTTTAGCTTATTTCTTTTATTTATTTAAAGGCAGTGTATGTTGTGCAGTGCTAGTAAATCCTTTGTAAATTTAATATTGAAAGAATCTGGGGTGGAAGTCGAGATGTATTAGTGGTATTTTTCAGGTATTATTTATTTCATCCCACTGTGTTGAACAGCTATACAGAATCAAGTCTTGCGGATAGAAACACCAGAGCAGTAGAACTGCTTGAAGAAGATGGTGAAATGTTCTCTTTTGAATGGTATGCAACCAAGTTCGAACTCGATGTTCCTTGCATCTGTAATCTCATTTTCAGAGTAATTCTGATTATTTCTCTGTAATTGTCTATGCTCTAGTCTGTCTGCATTTCTAAGTTGTCTGCCGTGCACACTCACGATGATGGTGATGATGAGGAGGATAATGATGTTATCGTCATCTAGAAGAACACACAATGATAGGTTGGTAGGTTTGCTTACAAAACAATGTTTTAGGACAGTAAGCCATTTGTCTTTTAAGTGAACAAATTTTAATAATTCAACTTCTTTTTAAAATCCCGTCGAATTCTCTTTAGAGGAGCCATGACAAATTGTGGAAGGTGCGATTTCTGATGAATGTTTCTGTCTTCAAAATCTTGACTGCACTCTTCTCTGTATTATCCAGCCATGTCTACATAACAGAATTTTGTGGCATCAGTGGTTTGAAAGCTTAGTTTTGTCTCTGTAATGACTACTGTCTGTCAGGGCATTTTTCTCCAGAATAATCCATTTTACAAGAATATTTAAGCCAATGTACATTACAAACCTATAGTTGGTTACTGTTGGATATTTCTTTCCGTTGACCACTACTTTCCACTAAATATTCTTGTGTGTCTGTAAGGAAGAGTTATTTTTACCGACTTCAGTTTCTAGTTTTGACCTCTGAAAACTGAAGGAAGGCAGTACTTTACATTTCTGTGAATGTGTACAACTTTTAGCCACAAAATTAGTCCCATCATTGCCTGGAACTCTCTCAAGCTTAATTTAGATGGCTGGCACACTTTATTACAAACAAATGAAGAAAAATTAAAATGGGGACTTTGTGGTGGACATTGGTGTTTATACATCCCTCGCCTTCTGATAAGAATTTAAACAAAACCCCAAAAAACAATGAATTGGCTATATTGGAAAATACCAAAATGTTAAAGTGTTTAGTGTAGAAATTCGTAGATTGGGAGCAAAGTAACTCTAAGGCTTGTCCTGATGACAGAAATTTTAACTAAAATTTATCAGATAGCAGAAATGTTATTGTATTAATTTTTAATGTCGAATTCTAGAGAGGACACAAATGTAAGATATATTTCTGAATGGGCAGAATGTATCCAAAAGATGTGAAAAAATAAGAGGAAATCAGTTGCGAACAGACTGTAGTCAGAAGTCTTGTGAGTGCATAACCAACAGACACTTCTAGCACCTGCTCGTGACTTTAAGACACTTGTCAAGTCAGAAAGGGAGCTAATTAAAGCCAGTTCTAAAGTCTGTAGATAATGTAACTACAAGACACTTTTGAATTCTGCACAAAACAAAACCAAAAAACAATTTAAACTCTGCACAGAACATAACCAACAGACAACAAATTCTGGACAGTAATGAAAAGGAAACTTATAGTATAAAGGAACATTAGAACTAGACAAATCGCAGATAAAGGACACTTTTAAAGTTCTCAATTTTTAAAAAAAAAAACTCAACGAGAAGACATTTTAGAATTTTGGCAAAACGATTAAAATATATTAGTTCACAGGGGCCGTAAGTGCAATGCTCAACAATTGAGTTGTATTTATATTGTCTTACTCTCCCAGAAGACAGACAGGTTTAGCAGACAACTGGACAGCTAATCAAATCCAGGCTGGGATTACCTGGCGGTTTCAAACAGCCCGGTCCAGGTATTCTACAAACAATCCAGATACTAATCTCAGTCCTCAAGCTGGGGAGATAATTTAAAGTCCACGGATGTTTATGACACGTCAGGATAAAACAAAATTAATAATAATAAATCGCTGAAACACTGTGCACACCAATCAATCTGTCATTTGGGGGAACTATTTCTGTCAATTATCAAATGCCCTTTGACCCTGACAACATGTTGACTATATTAGACACTCTACTCACTTCACTCACAAAATTCCTCCTGGCGCTGCCGGCACATTGACTATAATATAAAATGTCGGTAATATATATATATATTAACACATTCACGAAGTTATTTATACTGTTATATATAGTAAGTCAGTTTATATTGTCATATATTGACTAATATTAATTATTTTGAACGTTATCTACTTTTCATCAGAAGCAAATTGTTTGACCATAGCCAAGTTGGACATTAAAGTTATCTTTCATACTTCACCCTCATAAAATGACTTTTAATATTGATCACACAATGATTACCAATATGGTTGTGTGTGTGGTGGGGGAGAGTAAAGGGGGGAATCACAATAAAATGCTGCATCGCAGGGAAGGTGACTAGAGATCATCGTAGTAATTTAAGTTCACTTCTTTATGTTAATTTAATTTAACTTCATTAAGTAAGTTGTTACTTGAGACCAAAACTATTTTTAAAGAGGATCCATGTAAAGATGTTAGTTGTGTGATTTGAAACATATCCGAGGTCGGTTGAATGTGAGAAAGGATTCGACGGATCTTGGGTCAAAAATGATGCACATGGTCCTGTTATTAGAGAGGGATTTGAAGGATACCTGAACCAGGTAGCACGTGCCGAAAGGTAAATGAACAAATCTAGGGTAACAGACTTTTTTTAAAAAATAATAACATGATTTTTTAAACGGCAACTGAGAAATTATTTCGAAACAAATGAAGTCGCTTGAGTATTTCTTACAGTTACCATAAAAAAAGATTATTAACGGTGATCGGTGTTATTTTCCAGACTAATACAATACAAGAGGGTGACTTAACTTTATACATATACAACCAAACCTAACTTTCTTTGAGAAATTGTAATTAGAATCGGCATTTAGAGACATAATAACTAATTGGTTTTTAGGAAAAGTTGGAAAATGTAAAACCAGTAAGAATTAAAAGTTTGCCCACCATTTACATAAACTGTTGGTGCAAGCTTTTGCGGTCATAACTGTTCCTTCAGGGTACATCCCAAGATGTTTGCAGGTGATTTGAAAGTTCTGTTGGAGCAAAGAGCTGAATGTTTTACAGAGGGGAAGAGTTGTCCCATTGGTGTCTATCTGTAGTGGTGTAAACTACAGGTTGTCGGCATGTCTGACAAAAGATTCCCTTCAAAATGAAAGCTACCAGCTTCCCTGGAAGAAAACGTTGTATATCTTTCTTTCGTCTTGTCTGTCCGCCTACCGGCCTGGCGGTTCTGTCTGTCCGTATGTCCAGTGCCATTCTTTCATTCATTTCTGCTTTCTGCCATGACCCGAGCTTTTCGCCTACAAACCTTTTGGTCAGCACCCAGATTCATACCTGGACAATGAAAAAAAAAAGCATCACATGTCTGCAATTCGCATACAAACGGTTTGAGAAAGATGAATGGTGTGAACGGTCTTCTCCTTCTTCTGGTTTCATCCGTCCATCCCTGATTTTATTCTCCTTTGCGGCAAAATAGAACGGAAAATATCTTGGTGCATAGCTAGTTATCAATCCTTACTTTAGTCTTTAGGACCTTAGTGTCTCTCAGAAATTAATGCTCCTATCTTGCTGTGATCTCCTTGAAAGATGTTTGCAACTTTGCAAAATTCCATTCCAGAACATATAAGCTTATTTTTTCATGAAAACATACTTACAACCACACTGACATTGACAAATTAATCTTATTCGCGCTGGTTGTCACTTTTGTCTGTTCTTGCATTCGTTGGTTCTTCCGACTAGTGTTCATGATAAATATTTATTGCTATTTATCATTATTATTTTTTGTGAAGTACCACGAGCATTTTCGTGGTCCTGGAAATGACTCTATATAAACGAATGATGATGATGATTATGCAACTGTTTTCAAGGCAGACGAGTTTCTTCCTTCTTCGCGCTGCTTTAAAAAGAAAAAACCCAACTTATTCACTACCATTGTCAAAAGTCTTGTTCATTGTCATTGTCGATATCATTGTCATTATCATTTTTTATATTCTCCTCTTCCATCCTACCTCACATTCCTCCAGCCGATATTTCTTTGCATCGTGTACCTGAAATCAGAAGGAAACAGGAGAAAAGACTGCGGAATCGTAAAAGATAATCCGGGTAACTTATTCACAGAAGTAATGGTCCCCATACCTTGTGACCCTGCACTGCACCTGAAGGGCCCACAATAAACCCGTCTATATATGGTTCATTGTCTTCTCATTAACACGTCCTTTTTTCTTATTTTCTAAATAACTTCAATTGCCATTGGCTGGTCAGAAAAATGCTTAGTAGACGGTTTTCAAGTCTCAGCAGTTTTATGGAAATGTCTTTTCAAAACAACTTCGCTTGTTATCTTTATCCAAACTCAGAAACAGAAAATCTATTGAAACGATTATCGAAGAGAAACTAATCCGGGAAAAGTGACTTTCCAGAGATCAGGCGTGTTAAATAAAGTTGATGATTTCCCCTGGTTCTCTCGCCCTAGAAAGCTTCATTTTCATTGGCTGCCTGTAACACACATTTTAAGCCCTTAATAATTTACACCAAATGGCTACATATTCGCCGTTTATTGAGGACATTATCTTTTATATTCCTTATAATACATAGGAGACAAACCTCGAGAACTCGAATGGCAAATGTGAAGACTACAAGATGAGATTTTCTCATTTACGATGTCGCTGGTCCATTGGACCAAAGAACATTCCTGTCTATGATGTTACAATGTATTGTTAGCTACATTACATAATTGTCATTCCAAGAAATCGGAAGCTTGCACAACTTTTCGCAAAAAGTTTACATTCTACTGCCACCTATTGGCAAGAAGAACAAAGCCCAGTAATAACCAAAGGAGGACTTGGAAGAAACTTTTCTGGTAGTCAATAGTAAACACGCGAAAAGAGCTTTAAATAGGCTATATTTGTGATTAAAATTCTCATGATTTAGTCAGTGCTCAAAGAAACTCGTTTGGGTTTGATACATGAGCTAAACTGGGAATAATTTGTTGTGAAATTATGGTTTGGACTCAATGATGACAAAGAGACAACTGCGAGTGATTAAGATATTAAAAAAATATTCACGAAAAGTTTAGGCTTCAATTCAATTTCGTGCGGTCCTCCACAAACTATCATTCTAAGAAATTTATGGTAATGTTTTATGTATGGAAGTATATATGAACACTTTGGCCCCAACGTGCATTTGAAAATGATCTCATTCCTTGCTCTCCTATCAAACAAACCAACTGAAAGTCTCCCGAGGTTTAAGAAAAATAAAATAATACAATGAAATGCTAAAAAGAATTTGAGAAAAGTGTGGGTTGGGTTACAGGATATTGCTGGGGCTCAGATTTTTAGTTTTACGAAACTGAAATTTTTATCGTAAGCACTACACCACAAGTAACCATCAGGGTTAGTCATGATGTGAGCAGTCGGTGTCCTACATTACTTTCAAGCTGCATTACTTCCTACTTCGTTGATATTAATCAGAAATCATTCAAACCTACATGTGTTTTACAAATTATAGATGAGCTAAACACTTGGCATGAAGCACTAGACTGAATTTTCTTTCGATGACAAGAATCGTTTGAAGAATGAAGCTAAACTTAATTTCTTAAAATCATTAGTACCTTAACCAGTTAAGTGTTAACGAAGGGGTCTACAATACAACTTTATTAGTCCACAATGATAATTCCACATAGCACTAGTACTAGTCATAAATAGAGACGATACATAAATATACATGTTGAAATAATTTCTCCACTTGTCTCAAAACTACATAAAATTCATAAAAGTAAATTTTGGAGTTTTAAAATTTGTCTTTGTTCAGTTTATTATTGGAATCTGAATTTGGATCATATATTAGTGTATAGAGTGAGTATTTGAGTACTTTTGTGTGCTTCGTATCACATCGTTATGAAAAAAATGTAAAAAGTGATGTCTCAATATAAAGATACCCCTAGTATCGTAATATCACCAGGTTTTTCTTTACCTGGAAAAGTACCAGGAGACAAGCCTTCAAAGTCCCCTTCAGTTCCGTTCTACTGGCAAATGTATTCAAAACACATCTTGACTTATTGAGTATAGTGACCGAAACTTCAGTGACCGGCGCAATTTGCCTCCAGACCTTTGGCTTCCTTTGCAGAGAACTTTGGTAAACGTGTTTGACGACAAGATCGAGGTCTTGGAACGGAAACACCGATGTACTAACATCGCAATGCCATGTTTCATTTAAATATCTATGGCAAAATTTTGTTACGATGACGGTTAGGGTGTCCCCGCAAATATCATTGGCTGGTTACAAGTTGATTTGACCCTGTCTCGGGTCAGTTCTCGTTTGACTTGTGTCCGTCTCAACCTTCGGAGATAATAAATATCCATGAAATAAATGAAAACTAAATATTTCATTAACTTATTCATTTAATTATGTGGTTAGTTAGCTAACTCGCAAACCTAAATTCTTGACTTTCCGGGAATATTTTATGTGTGGAAAATAAATGCAAACACTTTGGTTTCAATGTAAATTTGAAAAAGATTTCAGTCCTTACGAAGCCAAAGTTCGGAATAAACTAAAAAGGACATTGAGGTCATTAGAAATGAAACAGTTAGGCTTATCGATATACCAGCCTGATATTTCATCCCAAAATTGTTTCTATATGTACCGAACTTTGGGTCTTTAAAAAAAAACGTTAGTAAGCGAGCGCTCCAGACAGATGGTGACGACGACCTGTCCAGGTGACAAAGGCAGCAACAGGTGCGCGACTGACTTCTACCTTTCTCTCCTCAGACCATTAGAATCCTCGCCTCCGTCTATTCCACCTATCTATCCCCCTGCTCCCCTTCAATTCCAGTCTGCTTGCATCGCTGACCTTTCCGTTATAGCAGCCTCGCTTTCGTTCCTGTCCCCGTCCACACTCCAGACGAATATATTAACATTTTCCTTCACCTGACCGCGTTTCGACCCTCCCCACCCCCATCTCCTAACTTTCATACATAGCACAATACTGATAACAATGCATTAATCATTCCAGTTGAGGTGGGGGGTGGGGGAGGAGGGCTCTGCCCTTGCAGCCGATCCTGCGTCCTACGACCGAGCCTTGAGGTCTTGTCTCAGCTTGATGCCTTTTTTTAATTAAAAAAATCTGTTCTGGGTGTCCGTGTAATTAATCTTTGTGGCGGACTACTTTCTTCGGTGAGATTACATAGCTGATGCACCAGAGGTGAGGTGCAGAACGAGGCAGCGACGCGGCAGGCAGGGCGGCGGCCGTTTCAATAAAGGAACAGACAGGGTGTTGCCGCGCTGGTGCCGCGCGACTGCCGCCTGTCGCTTGTGGACAAACGTTCAGTTCTTCATGTCTGCTGTTGGCGAATTGCCTGCCGGTCAAATTCGAAAAGTTGCTTCCTTTGGATGCATCCATCCTGCAAGGCAGACGGTGATGAGGCGTACCCAGGGTACATACTTGCTACCTGTACATTTACCTGCGAACCTTACCTTTACAGTAATGGAAAGCGCTGAACATGAAGCTCTGTTTGAGGGAAACTTTAAATTGGCAGTGGTGATTTGGAAATGAAATTTAAAACAGCAAAGTTGTCTGTCTATCCTTGCCCCAACCCCTCTCTCTTCTCCTTCCTCTTCATCTTCTGAATTTGGAAGCTTGGAGAGATTGGTAATAGTCAATAGATCATCAGAGAATTCAGTGTTTCACACGAAGACTGGTAGAAGGAAACAGTTGACAGTTGAAATATTCTGTGTGCAAGGTACCAGCCCCTACTTTGCTGAGAGAAATGCACGGGCATGAGATATTCCCAAATAAAATGCAGGTCTGGTGGTAGGTTGTGAGATAAAGATTTCTCTTTGATATCTTTTTAAAAGGCTTTGAAATCGCTGGCATGGAGCCTCTGTGTCCAAGATAACAAAGATTTACTCCAGCCTGTACAGTCCTGACCAATTCTAAACCAATCTTTCTCAGTTCCGTTTATTTGGATTATTCGCAAGTAACTGGTACAATTAAAACTCGGTCTTGATTACTTTCTCTACACTGCCGAGAATAATTAGTAACCAATGGTTACTGCCGATTTCTTTAGTTCTTATTTTTTTGTTCGCTGGTTCTATTATTATTTTTTTATTTTACTGAACTCAGCATTTATAAATGAAGCTGTGGAATTTGCTTTGATATTAAATTTAACTTGTTCATTCGAAATGGTCTTTGCTGTTTTTTCTCTCTCTCTTTCTGTCATTCTTTGGTTGTTCTCTTCTTTTTATGTTTAGCGAAATCTTGTGTAAGTTCTTCTCACCTTAGTCCAGGAATAGAAAGCAGAAATTATTTGTTTCTCCAGATTTTGCTATGCTTTTTATTTCTGATAAAAACTTAATAGTCGGATTTTTAATGTGTTAGTCTTAATAAATGATTATTAAAAATTAAACATAACCAGTCATTAAATCAAATCCCATTAATGTTCCTTAATCTACAATTAAATTTTAGCCATTTTTGTTCTTACAAGAATATTAATTTTTAAAAATTTAATGGGTTTTGGTGGATATTATTATTTATCAGGTTTTATTGTCGTGCCCAGTTGCTCGACGAGGAAAATTAAAACTTGTTTATTTACTGACAATGGTTTTGTAACAGATTTTGGTGTTTTTACTGCAATTTTTGCAGAACTTATTTATGTTCAAACGAATTTCGAAAGACGATGATGAACATGTTATTGGCTGATGGATAATCTGGGCTTTGATGATATATTTGTAATATTTGTAACTGACGGGCTGGTGTACCCAAACTTGCACTACATGCTTAGTATTTACTCGTATTTACATATATTATCACTAGATGGAGGACAAGTAAATTGTCATCCAAATGTTGCACTTGAAGGATGGCCTTTTATGTGATGATTTAGACCACAGTTTGGGGTTGGATTTTTTTTTCATTATACGACGATAATTTTGTCACATGGACTTCAGCAAGACTGTTGTGAATCTCTTTGACAGCAGAAATATTCTCTCTTTCTGGGTTTTTTTTTTTTTTTCGTTTGAGGCTATAAAACTTTCTCCTGTTACAAATAAGCATAGTGTTTCTAATTTCTTAAAAAGAAAAATCATCCGTGTGTGATTTCGCCTAGTTTATTCTCTCCTTCCAATTATCACCGAGACTGTAAATCTCGCTCCTGTAACAGGCAAGTAATCACAATTTTTAGTTTAAAAAATCGGAAGTAAAATAATCGCGATTATTTGCAATCCCTGGGTTTTTCGCCCAGGTGAACAAAATAAAATTAACTTCACTAGCCAAATCAGATGAGAATTGCCAGCGAAACTGGACCTTGCTGATTAGTTTAATGAGTCCCCTCGGCCCGTGTGGTTGAAACACTCCCTTGTCACCAGTTCAATGAGAGGCTACGGGTTCAGATCTCGTCTCGGGATACCTGTTGCCAGGGCTGGAATCACGATCTGAACCTTCGCCCGAGATAGCCATTCTCTCCTCTCAGTGCACATGCGATACGCATGCGTAGACAAGGTCCTCTTGATGTACGGCGAGATGAGTATCTTGAGACGGAGGATTCGCTCGTATGTCAGTATATGCAGCATCTGTCTAGAAGGAAAAGATATAATCCGTTTTAAGACAGAAAATTCGTTCAAATTCTAGAAGAATATTTGTTTTGAATATGAAGACCTAGTCCGCTGTGAGACGATCGTCGCTCATATACCAAGACAATAGATGTCGTAAATATAATGATGTGATTCGCTGTGAGACGACCATTCCTTCATAGGCTGCGGCAATAAATACCTTGAATATAACTCGATTTGAAAATGGCTTTCTTGACAAGATTAAGTGCACAGCCGGAGACATGTTTTCCTTACGGAAGTGACCCGCCATTTAACGGAAAGGACCCGTTGACTCCTGCGCGTGCGCACTTTGAGATGCGAGTGGTTATCTCGGACGAAGGTTCAAATTGTGAAACCAGCCCTTTTGGGGGGAAGGGTGGTCCGACGAGGAGTTCCTTGGGGCTACTCCATCGGGGTTTGGTCAGGTTTCCTTCCCCTCCCCCTCCTGTCATGCTGTGAAATCACATTTCCCCCAAAGTAGACAACCAGCCATTACAGTGACCTGTGACCTCATAAGCTGTGATTTGGAGTGTCCTGTGAAGAAACATGTTGACTGAGCAAAAGAACCCCTCCACCCCAAAAAAACAAACAAACCGGTATTCTCCTGGTAAGATTGTTTGTAACCAGTTGTGAGTTGTACTAACAGGGAGGATATTGAAGAACAGGGAAGGCAACTGGAGAACCTGGCCTTTGTCTTATCTACGGGATGCGCCCTGGAACGAGATGCGAACCCCGTCCTTTATTTTTATTCTTGTACTGGTCAGCATTGTGCTGTTGGACCTTCCAAGAAGAATAGTGTTCAGAGCTAAATATTAATAGGACAGAGAAGAGAGAGACAGACACCACCAACTAGCGCTGGGTGGAAGCACACCCCCGGTGACGAACTTCGAAAATTAAGTAGACAGACGACAGACAATGGTTGTCATAGTTCTAGCTAGCAGGATTGGAGTTTGGTATAGGGGGTTAGGGAGTAGGGGGTTAAATAAAAATTCTTACAAAATGTCTTCGGCGGAAGGAGTGTTGACGAATGCAAACGAACGAAACGACGGTCTCTTTGCCAAGGAAGTCTGAAAACTAGTAAAAACTAGTAGGATTTTTTTTTCTCCCATTTCTTCTGCTCGTCACCTTTTCTACATCCTTTCCGCGTGCGTCCGGACAAATTTTAATTGAAATCGACTTTTCTGCGCTGTTGATGTCTTGACTGGAGAAGGCAGATAAAATACTTGAGTGACAAATTCATCATCTGTGATGTATTGTCGCTTTAACGACATCTGCCGCGAATATTATTCCTCTAGGAACAAGAGTGGGCAACCGTCCCCGTGAAGTAAGCTTACTCATCTCTCTGGAACATTGGCGAGTACAGAGGCAGAGACAGCACGTGATGCTCGTGCGTGATGTCATTAGGTCGTAGACTTGACCTTACGATTGACATCACGACTTCTGCTTTGCTTGCGAGCCTCCTCTCTTCAGATCTCGTCTTTGAACTGGCAGTTGAATCCCTCGAAGGCATTAGAAGCGCAATGATACCATATAAGGGTAATCTGAGTGCAGAAATATTTTCAAAAAGGGAGGATTCATTTATTTAGGATAGTTCCCCCAATCGGAGCGAAAAGTTTAGCAGTTCGCGAGATACAAGTCCCAAGTCTTAGGTTCTTGGGGTTCGCAAGGGGGTCAAAACCTCGACTGACCCGACCTCGGAAATGCCAGCCTGCTAACAAGGCTAGCATCATTATCATATACTGCAACCACCTGCTTAAGTCAGTTAGAAGTTAGGTCAATCCAGGTGTGCTTTAAACAAATTTTTAAACTTGCGATGCATTTATGGAACACATTAATGACATCGTTTAACTTGAGATTATCTTCGCTTAATATTTAATATTCTTTACCTTCGATATTTCGATCTGAGATGCAGAGGTGGGAAAAGCCTGCAAAGCTGGGTAGTCTGAAACAACGGCGCACACCTGTGGAGATTGTGTGTGTGAGGGTCGGTGGGTTGGGTGTTTATTTATTTATTGCTACCTGTTGTTAATTTTTCAAATCAGTTCCCAACCTTGATATTAATGTAGGGGTTTGAAATGAGTAAATGGATCGTTAAGAAAATTTCCTATACGATGTTATAACATTTAAAAAAAATATTAATACGCGGGTCTTGCTGTACCGGTTTCTTTCATGTTTTGTCAATAAACCGTGAAGCTGGTAATTTTATCAATTAATACATATTAGAGCAACCAACCAAGCTAACCAATGTTGGAAACACATGTTTGTATCCGTTTCCAGTCAGGTGAAGCCTCTGTTCATACTTCTAGGACTATTTCTCTTGCCTACGTATCACCTTTCACAGGAAGTGTGCCATGGACAGGCACTACCCCTACAACATCACCACCACCCATCATCTCATCCAAAGAGCTTTGCGGCTAAAAGTCTCCCACTGTACTTTTCTTCTGTCACCCGCCCAGATGGCCCCTATGTCCTCCCAACAAGGTGTAATCCCTCAGCGTATGTGCAATCATTACTTAGTCCATTGGCACAGCAGGTCCTCCGTAATGGCCTCCCCTATATGCAGCAGGTAGTCCATCTGTCACAAAGGACGCAGAATAAAAATGTCCACAGATAAAGGCAGACAAGCAGACCAGCAGTTGTTCCCCAACCTCCATCTCATTTATCCGTCCTCTCCCGTATGATGTAGTCCATGTGTCACACAATCGCCTCCCTACCACTCCCCCTGCAAACCTCTGAGCAAGTCGCAGCATGCTTCCTTCCTTTCCCTTCCAAGCAGCAGCAGCTTGCATCCGTAGCCAGTCGGCAGATGACAGTATCCATGACAACTGAAATATGTCCATGGTCATTACATCTCTCGCATCCAGTCATAATCCATACATTCCAAGGGTCCTTGTAAAGGACATTCTCTGGCACTGTCTGTCTTCCAACATCTTTTGTTCGGCAGCTGCAGTCTTTGTGTCCTAACTTCTCTTGTAAGCAGCAGCCTGTGTCCTCCTAAAATTTCTTAAAACGAAAGAAGCAAGAATAGAACTCAGAAGTCGCTCACTTTCTTCCAAGAGCTCCTTGTGAAAAGCTGAAAAAAAGCGAAGGACAAAGATCCCCGAAATCGTCTGCAACCGAAATTTCTTCTGGCCGCCATCGGAAGTTCATTTATCTGTCTTACAACGACTCCTTTAAAAGGACACCGCCGATTTGGTCTGAACAACGAAAGTAGATTACAGTTTTGTTGTCGAAGACTGGTCCTGCTTTTTTGTTTGTTTGCTTATTTGGTTGGTTGGTTTTGTTGTTGATTTTTTGTTTGTTTTTTCTTTGTTTGTTTTTTGTTTGTTTGATTTTTTTTGGTTTAGGGTTGGCTTGTTTGTTTTATTTTGCCACATATTTCATTGGACTTAAAGTCGACAAACTATAGGAGACCAGTTGTAAGTGTGAGTGCGAAATGCAATCATTTGTCCTCGGGTCCCACGTGACTGAGAAAAAGAAAACACTGAACTTTATATCAGTGTATGACCGGAACACACTTCCCGAAGAAAAGTCAAAATGGACTAAGTCCAGAAAGGGGAAACAGCGACTAGACACCTCTTCCAGCATCGCATGACAGATGATAAAAACCCGTTCCGTCATCAATATTGACGTAAAAGTAACGGTTTCCATCGCCTAGCGGCCACACGGGGATCGAAAGTGGTTCATCGTGTCTACCTCTCAACATCTTCGCTGGTTTTTTTTTTTCTTCTTTTTTCCACCCACTTTGCGGTGTCGAGGCTCGATTTCGATGTTGTGGCAAGAAAACTGTTCCTCGCCCATCCCCTCACGCGCTGAAAACCGCAGGATCGTCCTTGCCTGCACGCGCACGCGTGCGAACATGACCGCAAATGCTCAAGCCAGCGTGCCGCCGCCAGGACATCAAAGGACTTGCGGTGGCGCACACACCGCAGCGCGTTATTACACTTTACGGCAACCGGGGTATCGGCGGCCCTCGGCTTCTGCCAATCCTTCTCCTTACCCCCTTGAGGAATTTCCGCGCCATTGGAAAACGAGGGGAACGCGAGGCAGAAGGGGAGGTAGCCCCGGGGCAGAGCGAGGATCGGTCTCACCGCAAACCACGCGTAAACAAGGGGAAGTCACTACGAATATCGAAGATCCGGCCAAGCGTGCGCCGGTAGGGAGCGAAAGAGTCGACCGGAAGAGACAAGCTTTTCCGAGGAGGAGAAAATTTGTTTCGGGTTTTATCATCCCTCCCACCTCTATTGTCGTTAGGGTTGATTCCTCGAAGATGAAAGTATTTCAGTTCTCTCCCTTGTCTTGTATTACAACAATCTTTTATTAGAGGTGTTAATGAGGAAATTAGTCTTTTGCAGGGTTTGGGGTTCGGTTTTCTTTTATTTATTATTATTTTTACCAACACTGCCTCCTCTACAAAGAAATGGATTGTTGATAAAAGTTTGGCAAAGTTTGGATGCTTATTGGAAACATTCCGATGGAAATTTACGGCTTCATCGTAATTAAGGTAGAATAATACCTTCAGATTAAGTGGTTTGGAAGCAAGATTGGCCCAGAAGAGGTCACAGGGTCACGTTCACGTGCACTTCGTCCTGTGAATGTGATTTTAACCCTTTTTGTCCTGTTTTCGTTCCGCTTTGCTCATCGGACACCTTTGAAGAACAACGGAGAGCTGTTGAGATTAACCTATTGTAGTCCCTAACCCTGGCGAACGAAATAGTGAATCGTGATGCATATGAATGAGATGTCAATACAGATGCCATGTTATGCAATATGTGAAATATGGTTTGATCATTTATTCACAACTCGGGAAATGTGTTGACAAGCGACTGATGCCGGCCTGACAAATGCAGATCGGATGGCGCGTTTGTTATTTAAACTCTATGAGTATCTTTTGACTAGTTTTAATTATCAACCACTGAAAACACACACAATAGAGAGATTATTTAAAAAATGAGAACAGAAAGTAACATCAACCGTCAGAATTAAATTTTAAAAATAACATTTATATTCTTCTTAATTAACCTTTAACACCATCATCTTACCAATGTTTTGCAAACAAGGAGCACCTAGACCAACAGCAAGCTTTCTAGATAATAACAGCGATGACAAATAAAGAACATAATATACTAATTAATTGATCAGTTGGATAATACCTTAAAGATTACCAAATTGTGTTATGAGCATAGCAATGATACAACTCTACTTTAACTGACCTTAAGTTTTTTTTATTGTGATTGTGTAAAACTCAGAAATACATCGGATCATCATCATTATCATCATCATCTGCGAAATGCTCGTGAATCTGAAAAATTATCTAGGCCTTCCCTTGAGAATATATTCCACTCTTAGAGAAGAAATTTCTTCCATCCTTAAAGAAGAATTTATTTCCAGAAGGCTATCTTCTCCGGTTAAGGAAGAATTTATTCACAGCTTATAGAATACATTCCCAAATACAAAAGGATGTATTTCCAGCTTACAGAATAAGTAATTAAGCAGACAAAATATGACACATTGTATTTAAATATTTTAAGGTTGTTGGGGAGCTTCTTGCGCGAGAAATTTATTGGATAAGTTCTGTTGTTCTGCTTTATTAAGGTCTCCTGGCTTTATGAGGTCCAGGCTTGATAACAATGAGTGGAAGCAACATATATCTTGCCAGATGTTTATGTGAAGCTTTCCTGTTCTCTCTCTCTCACACACACACACACAAAAAGAGAGAGAGAGACAGTCTTCCAAAAAGATGTGATAAACATGAGGCTGGGGATGTTTGTTAGTTAAAGTTGTTTACACGTAAACATATCTCTGAATATACTAAATCTCACAAGACTATGTGTTGATGTCGTGCTTTACATACAACAATAACAAAAGTATCAGAGCAACTTTTTCAAGTACTAAAAATAGAAATGAAATATATTTATAACTTTTAAAATGTGACACGCGATCTTCTTTATACTATATTAATAATTGGAGAGACTATTTCCCTCTTTAAAACAAATCAAGGGGCTTCCAGGCTCTCAAACTGTATGTTGTACTGTATTTAAAGAACCCGTTCGTAGTGTTAAAGAAGACTTGAACTTAACATCTGTTAAAAGAAAAACGGTTTCGGAGAAATTTAATAAAATCGCGACAGCTGATTGGTTCGCACGCTCGGACGAAGTATAGGGACTGACGTCATCGTGGTCAGCCAGCCAATAGCTTATGCGTTAATTAACTGATGGCTAAGCAAATGTATCTGACGACGAGGTTCAGAAAATTTTTGCAGTTCTCCTTTTGTATATGCTGACTAGTTGGTTTGTGAATTCCGTGATGCTCCGAAGCATGTTTATAGTAATTTTATGTTATCCATAATAAGATACATTATCAGCTGCTGCAAACAAAAAAAAATATATACTCAGGGAAATTTTGGTAAATATTTACACATCACTGATATCGACTTTTTAAAAATTTTATTTAGGATTTTTTTTTTCATATCGCTGACATCCACTTTATTTGAGAGGGCGCCGTAGAAGAATGAGAGAGTGTGGTTGGTGAGCGGAGGAAGTCACGTGATATCCGAAGCCTACAGATGGTGAACAGTTAACAGAGTAATCCTTGTCATGCGTGGAAATTCCTGTTTAAATGAACTTGAGTCCAGATAAGTGGTACATCAAACGTTGACAATAAAATCGCCGAAGAGCTGAGTTCAAGTGCCAAAGAAGATAATACTGGCTGATAGTCATATAACTGTGACATGTAGCACATAGTAAACATAAACAACTTTTAAAAAAATCACATTTTGATTCAATAGTTGTTAAATCCCCCCCAAGAAAAAAAACGACTTGACTGTGTGCCAGTCCAGTAGTTGTTTTTTTTTTTCGCAGAGCATCTCTTGCAATGTTTAATTAAAGCGAAATCACTGAGCTCATCAAGATGCTTTGGTTTCTCGAAGTACCTCTCAAAAATATTCGTACATTGAGTTTAATAGTTTCAAGTCTGTAAAATACTTTTTGTTTTTCAATAAAACTATTATTATAGAAAAGTAAAAAATGTCCGAGCGAATCTTGAGAGACTTCCCCTGACACTAGAGGGACGTACGGGGGAGACTACCCTCCCGTGGATTGTAGGTACAAAATGTTTTCTTTGCACGTGTACATTTCATAAACATCGGGCGTAAAACTTTATTATATATTACTCTATATATATAAAAGTTTATTCTGTCAATATCTATCGATATTCTTTTTAACATGAACCATTCAGTTTAAGTGTCTGTCTGTTTGCCTGCCTACCGGTCTGCTGGAGTAATGTCAGTATACATTCTTTTCAAATGATTTTAGTTTTATTATTAGATTGTGAGAAACTGCTTCCC
Organism: Pomacea maculata; assembly: GCA_004794325.1. Taxonomy (NCBI): domain Eukaryota; kingdom Metazoa; phylum Mollusca; class Gastropoda; order Architaenioglossa; family Ampullariidae; genus Pomacea; species Pomacea maculata. The sequence continues at coordinate 1,531,805 of SRHC01000131.1, read as the reverse complement.
ACCTTAGTCTGTATCTGTTGTTGACATTTTAAAAAGTCACAGTGTTGATCTTTCTGAAAGGAAAGTCGATTGCTTGCACATAACATTTTTGTGAGAAATGTAGCATAGTGTTAGTCGAATATAAATGTCTACAACTACTGGGTAGATGGTGCGCATGCGCTGTAATGAAACCTGGTGAAGCCATCACACTGTCATCTCACCACTCAAGCTGTCATATAAACCAGCATGAAACACGAGCAAAATGCCACTGACGTGAAACCAATATAAATACTCTGGCTGCTTGGCCGGCCGAGAAAAGCCGCCATCTTGAAAGCCGTTAGCTGTTTTGATTTTTTTTTAAGGTAGGTGTCATAATTCTGGTCGACCTGTACCGTTAGAAATACAAGACGCTCGGAAAAAAAAAACTTTCACGCGAACCGAATCTCGATGTCGTATTAACAGAATGTTTCACCACGTTTGGCAAAGATTTTTTTATATATATAAAAACTGTCATGTAAAATATTTTTCAAATGTTCACGTATATTAAAACCGTTATATAAAGACTTCGTCAAACGTTTTGTGGGCATAAAAACCGTTATCTAGAATATTTTTCAAGAGTTCGGGCTTGTATAAACCATCATATCACAGCTTTGTTAAACCTGGTCAAACGTTCGCGCATGTAGAAACCATCACGCAAAAAAAAAAATTGACACACTTGGTCAAACGTTCGCGCATATTCATATTTTTCCGGTCAAATCGCCCTTTAGTCCTACTGAGACGCGCATGACCGCCAGGTGGCAGGAGCTGACCTGCATATTGTGAACCTTCTTGACACAGGACACTGGCCGGGCCAACGCTCCACTTCCGCATTCGTGCGAGGGCCGTCAGACCTTGCTGACTCAGCGAACGTTTCGCCATGCGATGCCTTCTGCCCTTAAGGGGTCAGACGACTGCATGCAGTCGTTGGTAATTTAAACTTTATCTATATTTTTTTGTCTCGGGTCTAGATTCCCTTTTGTAAAGGGGCACAATGACCGTACACTTCAAGTTGAACGCCCTTTCAAATTTCTTTCTTTTCTTTTTTGTGAGTGCTTTGCATATTCCCACATGAAGTTATGTCCGAAGTATGTCACGAGCTACGGTTGACCATATCACCTGCTTTATCACTGGCGGTCAAGTAGTTTGGACGTTGCACTGCGGTCACGTGGTACGTAGTGTGTACATTCCCTTTACGACCGGCCACAGAGCTCGGCACTGGATTGTTTCTGGTGACGGGAGTCTGTGTGTCAGGTCAGGCGCCTAGCGGGTCTGCTGGAAGGTTTTAGACCTCAGCTCCCATGCAAAGCAGCACCGAATCACTTTTTCTAACTTTTTCTAACCCCTAAAAAAAATTGGAAAACTTTTTTCGACCTCATGCAAATTACGATTTAATAGATTCTGCCACTATTGGAATGCACAGCCTGAGTAGTGTTCAACCCCTCCTTTGTCTCCTCCACCTCCTGCAACACCTTCCCCCTTCCACTCTCTCTCTCTCACAAATATTTTTGTTCACAGCGGGCTAGGAGTGTGAAGAAGCTAAAAAGTTCTGCACAGCAAAGTCAGACATTGTGATGCTGATGCTGTCCAATGACTTTTCGACCTCTTGGTTTCTACAGTGAGCTTGGAAAGTTCTGTCACTAAGGTGCAAGTATTTATTGCAGCAAGATGTTGATGCCCAGTCCACGAATCCTCTGACTGTTTTTCCATCTTGTGCAGTACACCTGGCATTTTTCAGTCTCAGGTGCCAGCAGATTTGTGGACAAAGGTTGTTTCGTTGAGGCACGAGAAGACAGCTGTTGGTCTGATTGCAAACAAAGCTTTCACCAACAAAAGTTTAGATGGTGCTTTCCTCACACCCTGCCTATCCCCTGGCTTACAAGTTGGGAGGCAGGGTTGAGACCGGAAAAGACTTCATGGATGTTGCCCACTTGTATCAGGTCTGAGAAAAATGGAGTCAGTGTCCACAGCTTGTGGCCTGGGAGGACCATAACCTGTCTGTGAAACTGAATTAATCGTGCGGACCAACCTCGCAAAGCCTCAGTTCCCCGCTCGTGTCTTGCAATCATTCTTCAACATGCCCACCAACAATCCGAAATTCGTGTAGGACAATGTAACATGCTCATTGTAGGACAATATGACATGCAAGACAATCTAAGGTTTAACCTCTTAAGTTACCATCAAGTATTAGCCAAGTAGGACAAGATGATTAAGGCATGGGGGTGATGAAGAATAATATTACAAATTTCGCCGACTTTACACAATTTAAAGCTCCACCAAATTATATTTTGAGTAAAGTTTAGATGCTAAACAGTATAAAGCTTCTGCATTTAGATAATTTGAGATGAAACCATTGAGGACAGTGTGACTAAAGCTCAGAGATACATGACAATCCAGGCTAAACCATACACGATAATGTGAGGCTATGGTCTAAGGCTCAACCATGACAGTCTAGCTTAGAGATGTAAACCGAGATGATCAATGCTCATGCTTGTCAAAAAAAAAAAAAAAAAAAAATACAAACTATTCTTAGCCCTGTAGCATAATTGGACGAATGTTCACCCATCTGCCGGACAATCTGACCGTGGCTGTGCCATCTGTCAGACGATTTGTCTCCGTGTCTATCAGACACTATGACTAAAACTCCGGGATGTGGAGGTCTCCCCCACCAACCCATAATATATATCATGCATCAGTCCTACAAACCTTAGTCACAGACGAGTGACCTCCAAGTGTCGAATGAAAACAATTCTTTTCTAACGAACGAATAATGCCAGCCACTGAAACCGTTTCCCCATGCACAAATCCGTGCGATTTTATGTTATTTAAATTCTCCACTACACCCCTCGCCCTTTCAACAGATACAAACATCGTCTGTAACATTTCCTTCCTCAAGTTCCTTGTCATTCCATGAACATTGGTGCACTTCATGCACAGCATCATTGTCAAGAGCCAGTAGCAGTAAATTTCAGGTGAAAACTTTTCATGATCATGTTTTTCAGGCAATGTATGGCGGTCTGTAGAGCATCGAACTATTAGAATGAACCCTTTATTCTGCCCCTCGGTTTAATTCCTTCTTATTCAGATTTTACAGCTTCCTTGCTTGCACCAAGGTGACCAGAAAATTCAAGCTAACCAAGCAATGTCACACTACCACAAAGCCCGATGGGATTTTTTTAAAATCTGCAAGTGAATGATGAAACACATGTAGTCCATTGAAATATGTCTTTGAACGTGTTTTTTTCTTTTGAATTTCGCTTCTTGAAAGTAAAAAACAAAACTAATTATTTATAAGTTTTTTAAAGGTTTGTTCTCGAGACTGTCGAATATTTTGCTTTGTAAGAGAGGGACCTGTAGTGAGAGAGAGAAAAAAAAAACAAAAACGAACAACAAAAGCATGTTTAATATAAGAGAAGGTATGTAAGAGCTTAAGCAGGAGACAATGCACATCTCGAGATGTATGGCTGTGTTTTTTCTTACCCACAGTTCTCTCGACATTGTTTTTCTCCTTGAGTGGGAAGAAGGATGGAAGAGTTTTTTTTCTGGGTTGTGTCCAGAGTGAACATTAACTCCTTCACCAGTAATAACTGTTCGTCGTGGTTGCATTCAAGTTGTGGGAGAACACTGACATTAGTGTTTCAATCCACTTCACTCGCGATCCTCCAACTTGACAGCACCAACCAGCCCTCGCCACCATCCCCTACAACCCCATTCCTGCCCCTCCCTCTCCTTCCTTGTAATTGTGGTTTGTACAGCTGGCTTTCACATTCGGTACAGACAGACAAACACGCAGAAAAAGATGTTGACTGTGTCTTCCTTATATAAAACTCTATTGAATTTCATTTTTAAAACAAGAACATTGTAATTTCTATTCAATGCTCTGTTCATGACCTGTTTCTGAAAAACTTGTTTCTGGTCTGTTGCAGGGTGACAGAGTTCACACGTTGCTTTTGGCTGGTAAGTTGATATTTTGTTCTTATGTTCATCTCTATTGTTGGTAATATTTTACTGATAGAAACAGTTCATAACTGACAAAATTTTACAGCGTAAAGTTTTTTTTTTTCTTTGGTAAAATGCTGAAGTAGGTCAGCATACAATGCGCTGGACTGTGTCCTGTTCATCACAATTTTATGACATTTGAGGACATCTTCTGGGTTAGTCTGTATCATTCACTAGCGGTCAGCTGCCAAGAAAACATGGGTGTGTGGAGAAAAATGACCACTAACCACAAAGCCTAGTAAGTACATCATTGCATTATTTCAGTGTCAAGTATTGGAGGCGAAAGAAAGGACTATAGAAACGACCATCTTCCTTCTTTATCGCTTTCTCTAAACTTACATCTTCACCGTCCTCTTTATTCTGTCTGTGCTGTTCTTATATGAGCACACACATACACACACAAACACTTGTAGATGGAGAGCACTGGAACTACTGATTTATATTCTTTATATTCTCTCTCTATCTTTCTTTTCTTCCTCGTGTTTTGAGCCTGCTTCTGTACATCTCCATCCCAAAGGCCTTCAAAAAAACGACAACAAAACAAAACAAACAAACAAACAAAACAAAACAAAAAACTTTTACTAGAAATCCGACATCCAAAGCAGAGCAACCCGAAAAAACATCCTTTTGTCTACCTATTCCCAACCCGACATCTATTTATTACTGAGGTCCTTGTTTGCATACTTCAGACAGCTTTGCCAACCTCACTGGCCCACTCCACTAAGCATAAACTTTTTCCAGATTGATCCTAAAATATCAAATTGTTAACCACATATCATCTCCTTTCGAAAACAGTCAACAGTTTGACTTTTTTGGTCACACTAACTCTTCAAATAGCTGTTTGTGTGTATATTTTCTGATTCTAATTCTGTCCTGTGTTTGGTTGTCGAGGGCGGAAGGAAACCGAAAGTCATTTCTACTCAACTACCGATTACTAACTTATTTCAAAATGTTCCGCATTAAATTAATGTTAAACTTGTTGAAGTAAATTAATATTTTTCAAAATATCTTAACTTTACATCAAACAATACCAGAAGTTTAAGAAAGTCTTACAGTGTATTACAATACTTAATAACATCTACCTTTGACCTCGTGGCATGTCCCAGCGTAGGAAGGGACTATTTAAAACCAAGTTCATCATCCTTCTCTCTTTTTCCTTTCATTCTTTCTCTTTCTCTCCCCCTCCTTTTTTTCTTCTTTTCTTTCCTTCCCTTTCTTTCGCTCGCTATCCCTGTGTGTGTTTTTGAAGGTTTTAAGAATTTTCGGCGAATTCTGGAAGACAGAAGATAAAGCAGGAACAGAACAACACTTTAGTGTATACCTACTATAATATACACAAGCATAAATATTGGGTATTGCTAATAATTAAGGCCTTAATGAGGTAGGTGTGTATAAACATATGTTAGGTTAACCTATGAGTTCATTTTATAAATCAGAAGTGTACATGAATGCCTACCTACAGATACTTTTATAATATAAAAATATTTTTAGAATATAAACAACAACAACAACAACTACTGTTAATGTTAGGCTTATGTGTGTAAATAAACCTATGTGCTTTGTCATATTTGTAGAAATTTTATTGGCTAAGACCAAAGTATTCAGTTTGTATTGTAATCCTATTGATGCTGGAAGTTAAATACAATGCACTATTAATACTATAACCGTCTGGGTAAACAAATATTCAAATCAGTAAATAAATAAGGTCTGTGTGTATTTACAATATAAACTATTGGTATTCATAATATAGAGTTAACCTGATATGATTTTAGTTAGTAATTTCAGTGTTTAGTTTCATGAATTTATACACAACATACTGTTTGATAAATTATGTAAATTATGAATAGATGTAAATAAACAAATCTACATCTACTATAAAAACCGATTAGATTATACAGAACTATAAACTAATGTATAGCAACTGTTTTAGGTCAGGTTTACAGTACACGGGTATATGAGTTTACAAGCTTGTTATAAAATATACGAATTGTAAACAAAGCCTGTATGGATATAAACAACATGCAAAGTATATATTACTGTAAGTAAATCGTACGGTTAATTATGTTAGCCCTGGGTATATGATACGTAGTTGAAAATAATATATTTGTTTATAATAACATATTATGATTAATAATTTAGTAATATCCGAAGACTGACAAAGCAGTTGCTAGTATTTACAACATCTACAGTCGGTGTGTAAAGATGGCGGCTCTAACAGGTAGAAAAACAAACAAACAAACACACATCTGTTCACCATCTGTTTTCCTTGTATTGGGACCTGATCACACAATACCAGAACTGTGTTCTCATGCACTCGGCTCACTTTCAGTTGTCAAAGCACGTTTCAGAACATGAACACTGGTGCAAGTAGACAAAACATCCTGAAGCCATCTACATGATGGAAAGACGAGAACACTGTCCAAGCGAAGAAACATGTTTGACTGTCGTTCAGGTATTCCGGTGCGACGGGAAGTGGTCACTGATGGTAGAAAGAAAGTAGAACAAATAAATAAATACGAACTGCGAAAGATTGAGATACCACATGAACAGTCTGGATATTCGCTTACTGTTCGATCCTTTTAGTTCGATCAAAGTGAGACAACTCCAAGAGATAAAAACCGAGGCACCTCCATTTCAAGAATTGCCTTTTATGTTCCACCAGCCTTGCTGCGACAACGATTTATCGCAACCCACCCGAGTCATTCGTATCTCACGGAACGTCAGCTGAAACACCTGACGCCTGCCGCTGGATACCCGGAGAATAATGGGACATCTCATTAGCCCGGGGTGTGGGGTGGGGTGGGTGGCTGTTGTCTGGACTGCCAGTGCAGCAGTGCATCTTCCTCTCTCCCTCGCGTGTCGTCTCGAGTTCACGTCTCGCGCTCGTGACCTGCCATTACCCTTGCCACATCTGACGTCAGACTTGCCGGGGTTTTTTTTTTTTTAAACCCTCCACCAACCCCCGGTTGGCAACCTGCGAAAGAGTGAAGATCTACACTGAACAAATATATGGACACCAAGCGGTGAAATTACATCTTTGGGCAGTTGGCTCCTACCATGCGAGCCTGCCGGGGGCTAACGAGTTACAGGGGAAAGAGATGGAAGGGAGAGCTGGGAAGGAGGTTGGCATTCCAAAGGACGCAGTCTGACAGCAAAAAGGGGGAGGGAACTGTCGCCGAGCTTGATTCGGCAGGGGGAGGGACTTAGCTCCGAGCGGGGCCATCGTCGGGTGTGTGTGGGGGCGGGGGAGGGAAGGATGAGGCCTGCCAGAGACGCGGGGGTAACGATATGACTAGGGGGTGGGGTCGCCTGTGAAGGTCGCAAACTGAGGCTCAGCAGTCAGAACGGTTGGCGGGCCTACTGTCTGGTCGTTAATGGGGAAGGAAGGGAATGTGGAGGGAGGGGGAAAGAAGGGGATTTTTTTTTAAGGGTTCAAAACGTATCAGCTGCGAGCCGGGGAGGGAGGTGAGAGACAGCGAAGGAAAGATCGGAGGGAGAGAATGGAGCATGCAAAGCAGGGTGGAGCGGGGGTCAGAGGGGAGGAGGAGGGTGGTGCTGTAGACTTTTAGGGGGGGCAAGGAAGCGAAGGCACAGCCTCTGACAAGCGCTAACTTGGACGAGGAAGGCCGGGAAAGAAAGAGCGAGAGAGAAAAGAGAATGGCGGGGAATGAGTCCGGAGGTGGGGGTTGCCTCGGGTTGGGGTAAAGTTTGCGCATGCGAGAAGTTTCCGCCCCTACCCGTCAGCCAATCACGTGTCAGCCTCGCAGCATCTCCGCCCGCGTCGAGCTGTCGAGGCGCGTGACACCCCTCCGCGCGTGTAAACCTCCCCCCCTTCCCCCGACCTGCTTGCCCGCTGTCTCTCGTCACTTCACCAGCTCCACTTTTCCTCCCGCCATTCTTGTCTGCGTACTCACTCCCGCGTAGGTCTGACTTCTTCACCCTCCTTCTTGTGAACACCGAAGGCTTATTTTTTTTGTGTGCATGTTGGTGCTTTCTTCTCTCACTGCCAAGCTCCACGACGACGCACAGCCGGCATTTTTATTCCTCTGCCGCTGCTCGCAGGCATCTGTGCCGAAAGAACATCTCCAGGAAAAAGGTAAGAGCTTTGATATTGTCTACCGATTTATTCCTCCCCAGCCTCCAACGACAATCCCCACCCCTACCGCGGTCACCTGTGTGTCGTGTCTGGCAGACGACTGTAACCGACAACATTTACATGGCTGGAAGCTGGAAGCAGACGACACCGTTTGGCGGTCGTGGCTGTGCGAGGATCCGACTTGGCTGTGTGCTCAGGCCCTCGCAACACGCGGGTGTGCAAACCTACAACTGATCCCAAAAAATGACACTCGATATCATTAGATACACGTGAACCTTGCCGTGTACTCCGGGTGGACACGGGTTAGCGGGATGTGCTCTCCACCTACAATGCTTGTTGTTAGGGATTTTTTTTTTTAAAAGATATTGCGAGATTAATCCGCTTGAGTGTATTACGAACTCGCTGACCTAAGACTTGTCAGTTTCCGAGCCTTTCGCTAAATATAGTTTTTTTTTTTTTTGATGACGATAGGAGTGACATTTTTTTTTAAATGGCTGTTGTTTCAATGTTACACGCCGTTGCTGGTGAGGGTTGTGGTGTCGTGTACCGAGTGCAGGCTGTGTGCACTGGCACAGCAGACATTTCCGCTGCAAAGCACTCGACAAGAACGCGAAAGAAACACATAGGAACATGTTCGCGCCGGGCGTGTGTCCTGCAGGCAGACGGCCATGGCACGAGCCGGTGGGAGGGAGGAGAGTCGCGAGAAGTTGGGAGGAGGGAAGAGCCAGAGAGAGATGATGTGTGTAGTTCTTGCTAAACTAACCACGCCGGAAGTCTGACATTTCAACAAAAATGTTGAAGCTGACCACAAATGGCTTGAACCTCGACCGTCAGGTGGGTGGGTGTGGGACCTATGATCGAAAGATTTTCTGCGTGCGGAGGCGATACGTGTATGCAGCAGGTCGGCGCGGGAGTGAGACAGTTGGCGCCGCCATTTTGTCTGCCGTTAGCTGTGGAGTGTGCATTGCTGCACCAACCTCGTTTTTTTTTTTAAAAAAAAGAACCGTTGCAAGGGGCAGCTTACTGCGACTGTGAGTGTGCTGATGGCGTGGAGTAACAAGTCAGTGTTTATCACCCTTTAATAGCGAAGCCACATTGCCTGGCTTGCTTGCTGGTGTCTCCCAACTTTCTCTCAATCTCTCCTCCCTCCCACTCTCTCTCTCCCCCCACCATCCTCGACAGCCGCCATTTTTTCGGTACGTCATCCTGCATTTGTTAGCCGAGGACCGGTTTTTCAAACTCCGCAGAATGTTAGCAATTAAGGAAGAACGCGAGGAAGTGTGCTGCTGCATATCGAGAAGGAGATGGTGGTGGTGGTGGTGGAGATGGTGGTGGTGGAGAAAATATTGGAGTGATGATATTTCTTGTCCGAAACGAGGCTGCAAGCTGACAAACATAGCAGGTTTGGGAAGGAGGATGGGGACGAGGGAGGACAGGAGAGGAAGAGTGAGTGCTGGTATACTTCCCCTCCCCTCCATCCCCCCATACTGCACAGACCAGGGGCTGCTTGCCATGGCGCAAGGGAGTGAACTCTACTGACTACAAAGCAGCATAGACAAGACCTGGGTCAGAGTCCAGACTGTAGGATGTCACACAAAATATATGTTGGCAGTGATAAATCGCAGGGTTACAATTGTCTATCGGCTTACTTCTCCATCTGGAATGAATACACTTTTAAGTGAAGAAAAAAAAAAACAGTTTTGAAATGTGGTCACCGAGCAGTCCTTTCACTTCCCATAAATAATTGTGGACGAATAGTAATGGGGTGGGGGAGAAACGAGTTTTAAAGGAGGGACCTGCAATAACGCATCCACTAGAAAATATTTTGCACAAATATATTTAAACCCGTCAGAGTGAGGAACCAAAGAAAAACAAAACCAAAAACAAAAATGGAATGTTAACAAAACAGGATGTCCTAAGGTCCCAGTACAGTTTAGGATTCCAAACTGCATTCATAACAGGTATTCATGAACAGAGAAAAACAGCTGCTGGGTGGGAGGTCAGCTTTGCTGGGAAGGTGCTGTGCACGTAGGTCGTAGGTCATCGCCACACAAACACAAAGTTTACAGTTCACACCAACCTATTACTGAGGTCCTAAACTGTTACATATCAAAGCAAAGCTACAAAGAACAAAAAAGAATGCAGGAGGATTAACTCCAGACGAAATGAACATACTGAATGAGATATAAATAAATAAAATCCAAGACAGAAGATAATAAACATCAAAACGTCCGCCATGGTTTGAAAGGATAAGATAGAACATGGTCAGACAGTTAAAAATAATCAACAAGTATTTATCCATTGTCTTAAAATTAAGATTCGGATCCCGAGGACATCTGATTTTACTATCGGCACAAGTCTGATTTTCTTAATATACTTTTTAACCATTACTATGTTTTTTTTAAAATAATATTGTGAGATACTTTCTTGAATGTTTGATATTGTCGGTCTCTGCTTCTGACATTATGGGGTTGGTCTGGCCTGGCAGATGTTCTCTTACCCCCTGTCTCATCCTTGCCTCTTTAACAAATAATTTCCAGTATCAACTTGTTTGTGTTGGCTTTAAAGAAACAAGAGAATTAGAGTCAGAGGTATTATTCTAGAAAAATTAAAACTGAGAATAACGAAACAGTTGAATAAAATTTTTAAATGTCTCGGGAGTGTGATAGTGAAAGAGTATTACAGAATTTATACTTGATTGATAAAGGTCTAATTATACGGTCTGCAAATTCTTTACGGTATTAGAATGATGATGATGGTGATGATTGTGATGATGATGATGTCTAAAAATGTAGTGCCAAAATATCAGTCACAGCATTCGTAATATATGTCTGCTGTATATAATTATATAAATATGTGTGTTTGTGTGCCAGACTGTGATGCCCTTGTCTGTCAGACCACATGACTACCTACTGCCCTTTACAGTTTGTAGAAGTGCACTGACCTCGCCTCCTTGTGGGGAAATGTGCTACATAAATTCTATTATTATTACTACAAAAAATATTAAAAATTGTCTGTGTGTGTGTGTGTGCATGCGTGTGCACACTCCACATAGAAGAAAACTCAGAAAATGGATTTAATGGTCAGAGCAGGTCGTGAGCATACTTCACCTGAGATCGCTCATTACCATTGTCCATCCCAATAAAATACTTTCAAGCAACGGTAAAAAGGACAAGACTACAAGGAACCGTTTGTGGCACTTACACCAAAGACAATAATTTTTCATGTTGGTCAATTATTCCTGGTCAAAAATGATCTATCATATTTTTCCACACGTGCAGTTTCAGACCACGTGTGCGCGAGAAGATTGTCCACAAACACCCACCCACAGATGATGGAACCCTACACTGATTATATCTTATTATTTCAAAAGAATTATACACTAATTGTCATCAAACTCAAACTAGGACATAAATTTGAAAGCAAAACCAAATTGAACATATTAGGTAAAGTTCAAGAGTCTGATGTTATAATTTTTCAAACACAGACAATAGCAAATGTAAAATAAAGCACTCATTAAAACCCTTCACTCATTTAAATTGTCTGACATATTTAACATCCAGTAACAACTCAGCAATGAATTTCTTGTTCAAGCAATAACAGAAGTTTCTGGGAAGAAGGGAACAAAAGTAGTTTCGAAATAAATAAAAGATGTTACAGAAGAAATGTTACTTCTGACTCTTTAAACTTAAAAAAAAAAGAGAGAAAGGGCATAGACTAAACCCACTTTTCTATAACAAAAAAATGGTTGAGGAAAAGGGAAAGAGGTATTAAATGTGTTTTTTTTTGGGGGGAGGCATAATCTGCCTGCATTTATCAGGTTGTCACGAGTGTCTTATATGCATTAGAGAACTGTAGGCACACATCATTCGCTATCTGTTAGCAGGAGGAACAATGACTTTTTCAGACCCAAGCACTGTCCATAATTACATTTGCGAGTAAGGCACGGATCCCTGTAGCTGGCGGAGCAGACTGGGGTGGCGAGACCGACGCCGAGAGCACAAATCGCTTCCTCCTCTTCTGACGTCATATCCGGGCTTTTCCATTCCTTTCCATCCGCTCCTCCTCGGGCCAGTCGCACAAATGCTCCAGCAATGCGGGTGATGCCAGGAGAAACGGGAACATGAAAGAAAGCGAAACTTGCCAGGTTGTGCTTCCAATTCGTCAGATTTCTTATCCGATGAAGCAGAACGAGGATTGTGCTAAATATAATCCAGGAAATGATGATGGACAGACAATAAGAGGGATTAGAGACAGAAAGAAATAAATGTCTTTATAAGACAGACAGATAGCCGATAAAAGACAAAATTTAGGTATATCCGCACATACCAATATGTATATATAGCTCAGACATCCATTATTACAGTGATTCAAACACTCGCTGTCACCAGTGAGATGCTCTGGGTTCACATCTCATCTGGGACATTGTATGTGACACCTGTTGGCAGGCCGGCCATCGGAGGTTTTTTTCCCCCCGGTGACTCCAGTTTCCTCCTCCCCATTTATAATATGAAATCAACTCCAGATGGAAGGACTTTCACACCAAACCAAACATCTATACAGTATCCTCATTTGTGGCTGAAAAAATATCACATGATAGACAATCTGTAATAAAGAAAAGATATGACATTCTTTGTAGTTTAATAGCAAAATCAATCGGTCAATCAATCTCAATCGCCCAGTCTGTATATAGGGACTCCATCACTAATATATCTCCTGATGATTAATAATTTACCAAGCTCGTAAGGGATTCCACGAAGGGAATTACCAAAATGACAGACTGATCCTGCTGATGATGCCATGCCATGGCAATGAGTGTGACACCATGCAGAATAAGGATGGGTTGGACGACAACCGCCACCAACAACCCCTGCAAAACTGGTGAAGAGGTCTTGCGGAATTGACCATTTGGTCAGTCGACAGCCAGATACTAGGAACGGTTATATCCACCCGGTCAATGTACACCATCAGATGTACTTCATCTATTATCCTTCATTCAATCCTTAACGGCCCACTTTTGAGTTGCCTGCTGACCTAGCAATCCTTTATTTGTGGAAAACTCAGTAAAATTAGGTTTAAGGATGAGGTGGTGAGAATAATGGCAATGAAAGTGGACTGTGAAGTAGGAGATAGATAAGAGAAAGAAGGACAGTAGTGTCTAAAAAGTTTATTTGAAGAGCTCGCTTGATGTAAACAAACCTTTGGAGAAAGGTTTAAGCAGATTAAACCAGAACCGAGAGGTACCATGGGACTGCTCTAGTAATTCTCTTTATCGAGACTAAAATTTTCAGAAGGAATATTCCTACATATGCAATGGCGGCCTGGACCTGAAACCTGGACTGTGGTTTGAAACTGGACAATCGATGTCCAAGGGATTGATGATGACTGGGACAGAGGCTTCAGTGACAGAGAGAAGGAAAAGACGAGAAGTATGATCGCGCCTTACATCCGTGGTTTCTCTCAGACACTTGAACGGTTGTTGTTGTTGTTGTTGTTGTTGTTGTTGTTGTTGTTGATGATGATGATTTGTTTTGTTTGTTTTTCCAATTTGCTGATGGTCGAGGAAGTTGACCACGCGGTTTGGTGAAGTCAGGTCGCCTTACTCGCTTTTACTTTGTTCTGAGAAATATCCGAACACTGCTACACAAATACTGTTTGGTAATCAAAACTCTGAGCTTCATTCCTTAAATCCGTTTATGAAGCTCCACAAAACAAAACAAGCAAAGACAGAAGTCGGTGTCTCTCTCTCTTTTTTTTTTTTTGTCTGAAATGTATGTTTGACAAGGAAATGAAGTTGGACTAAATGAGTCTGTCAAGCTGTAAATACTATTCCACGTTTCTATAGTTCTTTTTCTCTTTTTTTAAATTGAACTTTGTTTGTTTGCTCTTCTTTTAAATGCAGGTGTCTAAGGATATATGAGACTTTTGTTAAATGACTTTCAGACATGGCTGTCTGATAAAAGTAAAAAGAAACTCATTCTGCGAGATAAAATTCGGATTGGATATCAAACTAAACTAAAAGCAAGATTGCACAGGGTGGTGGAGCAAGACTTGCACTTTCATTTTTCACAGTCGTTAGGGTTGAGCACACTACCCATAATATTTTACATGCAATACTCCTATGTGACTTGTCATTATAAAAAGTCACAACACTTGTTTGACATGCCCCTGGGTGTGTCTCAAAAGTCACAACACTTGTTTGATTGGCTACTTCTCCAAAGTCCAAGCACTTGATGGTTGTAACAGTTGTGTCTGGAAAGTCAGAATATTTAAGAACGAAAGGATTATTGTCGTTTTGTTAATGCTTGCAAGCATAAAGACGCACACACATACACATAGACAAATTTTTATGAAGAAAGTGCTTAATGTCCATTACCAACTGCTCAAAAAATACCGAAATGAAATCATTCTGAAGTGAACTTTCATTTTTCTGCTGCCACCAACACTTCTGTGGTGCAAAAAGCACATCGGTTTAATTTCACCGACCCACTGGACCACCATCTCTCTCTCATCACCTACCCATCCACCCGTCCACCGGGGAATGAACATCGCAGCCTCCCCTCCCCTTCCAAATAGTTTTCCCAAAAAAATATATAAAAATTACAATAGTCAGGTATCCATCGCATGACATTGATCTCACTGACAGGTAGAGTGCAAAGTTTGCCTCTCCAGCAGAAATGTGAGAAATTCTATATTTACCTGCTAACCCATTAAATTGCTTTAGAAGGGTGTTGGTATCTTGAAGTGCTGGTAGAAGATTGATGCGGGTGTGAATGGTCTCCAGATTAAAAATTTTGAGGCTGAATATGCAGTTAGTGCCACCCTTTTGTAAGAATGCTGGCAGCGCAGCGAAAAACCTCTCTGGACAAAAAGCAAGAAAAAGTCCCCGAGGTCATGTGACCGCTCGATGAAAACTGCTGTGTCTGCGGGGCCTGTCTGATGCAAAAGGTTCAAAGGTCAGAGGGAGCGAGAGGGAAAGAATGAGACAAGCACCCTCAATATTACCAGAACCTTCATCATCAACAACAACAACAGACCAAAGACATTGTCAACAACAAAATCATGTCAACATCGTCATAAATATCATCGTCTTCGAGACCTACCAGTAACTATTTTGCTCTTCATCTGCCACAAGTCTGGTGTTGCTCGGGTTCTAAATAATTAAACCAGCAAGAACAAAACCAAGCATCAGCTGGAGTTCTTTTGCTTTCAGGTAAAAGCAGCAAAGTAGTCCTCATCAGTGGATCCTGTTTTTTAAGCTGCCTCGCCCAATAACTAAACCGTAAAACAAAGATATTACAGGTACAATAAGTGGAATGATATATGGTACGAAACGAAATCCCTCCACTGTGCTCAGGTAAGAGTATCAAAGAAGCTACACTCATGTTCAGCCAGGTAACAAGCCCGAAGAATAATCCATATGTGTGTCACAGTCTTGGTATACAAAGGAAGACATCGACCCCAATTGGCAGGTACTGGGTTCTCCACTGCGGAATGAAGCCAGGTAGGAAATGTCACGACCCCCAACGGAAAAACAGTCACGTTTGTCTGCGAGAGAATTGCTGCAGTTAATTTTCTTCAAGCTCTTGTGGCAGTGAGAAACAACACGGCGAACTTCAGAGTGATTTTATCTCTTCTTTTGTTTCGCCAAAGAGGCATAAAATCGAAGAGCAAGTGTGGTAGCAGTACAGTAGTGTTAAGAATGTTTACAAAGATAATTACTGGTTTGTCTATTGTATGATGTTAAAGACCCTCCCTTGCTCTCTCTGTCTCTCTCTCTCACACACACAGAAAATATTGGTGTGACCTGTGATGTGTCTAGAAAGTCCGAATATTCAAAGAACGGAAACAACCGGATGTCTCGTGCAACGGAAGAGGAGATGTAGTCCTTTTGCGCTTGCGCACTCAAAGTTTACCATAAATGAAAATGTATCGCAAAAAACAAACAAACAAACAAAAATAATCAAAGACGAGTGATTCTGGTTTTGATACTAAAGAAAATTGAGTCCTCAGGACCATTACTCCTTTAGTAAATCGTGAAGACAGAAGGTGTGAGAGTGATTGCGAGGTTGGAGTAGGATTGAGGCAATGTTGCTACCACGTGACATTTTTTTTAGTTCCCTAAATTCTGACAGTGTTCTGGTTGCGTGCCTAATACATTTCAAGCACGTATAAACACACTTTCCACAATATTTTATATTTAAAGAGTTGTGGTGAAAGTCCTCGCAACAGGTGTACCATCTTAGGATGCTCACACACTCCAAAAAACAAACAGTCATCTACACCTGGCTCTAAGAAACACTCTGGGGGACTGGTTGAAATTTAATATGTCATATTTCTTGTAAATAAACAAAACAATCAGATTAAAAAATAAAGTAATGCGAATGTATATAATTGCACGTGTCCACTTCTGATGATAGTGAAAAAAAAATCACTTGTTCGGGGACGAAATTCATCCATTAACATACTAGTCTGATATGTTAAAATATTTGTGGTCCATTTTTTTCTTATCGTGATAAACTCAAAACGACTTTTCTAGAAGGTCCGTTTGTGTGTGTGGATGTTTTATGGAGAGTGAAGTTCTAATGTTACAGTCGGCAGACAATACAATTTCCTGAAAAGGATTAGTAACAAATGTTTTTATGTGTATACTTTACAGAAGACAATTTATTGGCGTTTCTTGTTTTTATTTGGGTGGAAGGGATGATTCTGTTTCATTTGATTTTGTTTGTTTTGTTTTTTTTTGTTTTTTTTTTTTTTGTTGGGTTTTTTGGGGTTTTTTTGTTGGAGTTTTTTTTTTAAATTTTGATAGTCACAGCTCTCTTATTCCTAGCCATACAGTGGCAAACAAGTTTAGCTGTTTGGTATCTTATAATTTTATAAACTTATAATTTGTTACTTTGTTACTTTGTTAATTTGTTACTCATTCTATTCACTTCTCCATTGCCTGAATGTGTATATTAGGTCTAGCAAATGTGAGCGGTTATAAGAAGCCTCATAGCTTTGTAGAACTGTTGGCTGTTTTTCTTCTTTGAATATATCACAGAGAGAGAGAAAGGATAAAATAAATGAGACATGCAAAGTTAGATTCCACTCTGAAGGCTTAGTAACGGTTTCTGGCTGTTATTTCTATGAGAAGTAAACAACTAGTCCCACATTAAGAAGGCATGTTAATCACGAGGCATCCCCACAATATGTGTATGTAACTGCTTCCACACACCTATCTCCACAAACTACAACAATGAAGGTCTAGGTACCCCAGGAACGTGTAGTACCGCCAATAATGAACAGTTCTCCATGACCCGAATGTTCCTAACAACAACATCTGCAAAACAACAACAGCAACATCACTTTCCAGCGCGAAAAATAAAACACAAAAAAACAAGAGGAAAAAAACAAAGTACAGAAAAGTCAGCTAATGCTGCTTGTTTATCGGAACCATTCTGGAAGTGAACTGAAATATTTCACAGGCAAGTATGAGAAGGTGCTTGTGCAGCAAAGATGGTGGGCAATGACCCTTGACCTTTGCGGTACAGCATGTTTTATGAACATAGTGTCACTGTCAACACCATTGAACATTCTCCTGTCTCCCTGGTACGATGCCTCTACCTCTGATGTCGACCTTAGTAAATGATCAATTATAAAATGTACTGGCTTTTATTTATTTATATTTTTTTGTTTCCAGTTCGTTAGAGAAGCCAAAATTGTAAACTTTATACAACTAATTTTTTTCAAAACCTTCAAAAACCTTCTTCTTTTCTCTCTCTCACACACACAGGTTGATGATATCAGTATTATTTGTGTCTCTTCCTTAATTTTGTTTTTTCATACTATTGCAGGAAACACGAGGGTGCGGAAAATTGCTGCTAACTACATCAAAATCAAGTAAGTTCTGCTGCCTGTCATGTCTGTCCGTCTGCATGTCTGTCCGCTTGCCGGTGTGCTTCAGTAATGTCATTATATATATATTTTTTTTTTCCAAATGAATTTAGTTTTATTATTGAATTCTCATTCCGGAAGTCTCCGCCCCGAGACCCAGACCTCGAAGCATTTTCACCTGTACTCAGTTACAGGTTAAACAAAATCTTTAACGCCTTTTTGGTACATTTTCGTCGCCATGGTGACAGACACCTTGGTCCTTAGTTATACAACAAAGGTAAGGTTAACCCCGTGACCTGTGACTGCACACCGCGCAGGTTAGTCGGTTTAGTAGGAAAGTGCTTCTACCCTGAGGCCACTTCTCACATGGAAAAGAAGGAGAAGGGAGGAAATAGAATTACCTGGCGAAAACACCTGATGACCAACCCTGCGAACAGGTGGCACAGGAGGTCGACTAATAATCTCGAGGTCCCTGTCCTGTGCATGCTCCATGTTGTGTGCATGTTGTATTGTAGCATCAGACTGAAGAAGGTTCAGATGTACCCTGGGTAACAACTAAGCGTGTGTTACTTAATCATATTAATTGTGTTAATTAGTTGTATTCAGTGTAGGATATCACAGACTTTACCGCCTTCAGAGCTCGTCTGTATTTCAAGGTGTGTATTTACAGACGTAAGGAATGTGATCCTTCATATTTTAATGTAATGAATTCAAACAACTTATTTTTTTTAAGAAGGCGCTATTATCTTTAACTTATCCAAGCTATATGTTTCTTTGGCTGACCGCCATGTCTGCTGAATTTTAAAAGTGCATCTTGTGTGGCAGACATTAAAAGTACATCAGTCATGTTGTTGTGTGGCAGACAACAAAAGTACATTAGTCATGTCATACAAAGATAATGTAACAATTCTTTTATTGCTCTTTAACTTTCTTCGTCCATCTCACCCTCCCATGGGATTAATTACATGTGATCTCTGTGTCTTACATATGAAGTAGAAAGGTCAAGATATCATGTGACCCGATGGATTAAAAAAAGAGTTTAAGGCCAGCTTTTTTCTTTCTTGTGAGGGCGGTCATACCCTGTCCCTCACTCCTTCCCCACCCGTCTACATAGTCAGGTGCAAATTCCACAGATGGGTCAACTGGGGAAAAAAAAAGTATGATGCTTCTCATGGGTATGGAAAGGCTTGGTGTGCCCCTCCTACAGGTTCGAACGCTCTTACTGTGAAAGTTCGCTCACCCTTGTATATGAGAACCTAATTCTTAACCATCCACCCTTCGGTTGGTGGGTTAATCATATGCAGCGCCGACACCCTACATAAAGTACAAGCTAAGAGCTATATTTACCTTCGGCAGGCCTTCTTGGATAAGTATGTCTGTGTTTGTTCTTCTTTCTATTTCTCTTGTACTCATGTCTTAAACTACAGATTAGCTTCACGATATCATTCTTCAATTTTCTGGATTTAATTTGCAAGCAATCACTCTCCAATCATGTTTCGAAGTTCGGAAACATTTCCACCAGTTTGTCTTGGTCCGCTGCCCCATTTCATAAAGTCTATGATTTACCTTGTCCTAGAAAAAAAAGAGAGAGACTTGAATTAAGGTCACGTGAGACTGCTACCTGGTTCGCCCCGCATTATTGATTGCTACCCTGGGTACGTCGATTAATAGAGTCTGGCACATTTCCGGAACCGTCTCGACGTTACAGGCTTGGGTATCGACAGATGAAGGAGACCGCCCGCCAGTCAACCTCCACTGCCAACATCGTCAACTCCACTTTTTTTTTCTCTCTCTCTCTTTCGTTTTTTATTTTTTTTTATTTTTTTTCTTGACCGAGAAAAGCGTCTGGCACGGAGACTGACCGTCTTTCAGTGTCTGCCGGTCGGTGCGCGACAGCTGTTGTCTGTCTTCGGCGAGACTAATCGAATCTGTAGATCGTGAAGTCACATGAGGTACACCTGCTGCTAGGCCAATGTGGAGAGTGTGGCGAGGGTTCGTGAAATGTCTCAGTCAGCAATTTTCCTCCTTCTTTCCTTTTTTTTCGGGGGGGTGGGAATAGGTTCTTTCCCTCTCCCATTGAGGTTGTAAGAGGGTTGTGTAAAATGTCTAGCATTTGTCTCCTGCGTATATAGCATACTGCACGTTCATCTAACACAGATGGAACAACATTGTATTACAAACAGACGACAGAAACCTCGACTACAAAATCCTCCCGGCTCTAAGAGTTTAAGGGTCGGCAGCAACAGCGCCAGACGATATGCTGACCATCCTCACACTCCCTCCCCCACGACATTCCTCACCTGCCTCACGTGCTTTTACAAGCTATGACATTATTTGTGTGTGTGTGTGTGGGGGGGAGAGGTGGGAAGGGGCGCGACAGTAGGTACCATCATCGCTGACGACCGAGCATCCCAGGTTTCTTTTGCACACGGCACGAGCCGACTCCGCGAAGCCGAGTTCACTTGGCGCCAAAGAGCGGAACTCGTGCTCACAGACTAGTTGGGGCTGAGCCGCCTTTCTCGTGTGACATGTGAAAGTGTCGTGGATAGGGGTTGGGTTGTGTTGAATAGCACTAACACGTGTGCGTGTGTGTGTGTGATTTAAAGGTTCTGTGAGTTCTCAGAGCTTTTTGTTCTAGAGGCTGGAGTACTTTAAAAAACTTTTATCTAATGCCTTTTATCTCATACTGATAACTGTTGGAAAGGAGGGACAAATTGGAGGCAAGACGGTCGCCAAGGCAGCCACACCATGACATGTCTTGACTGCAGGGATTGTTTTGTTTGTTTCGGGATTTATTTTTAAACCCACCACAACTCTCGTTTACAAAGGTTATTATCTTTCTTCTTTCGCAAGGTGGATTCTTGGGATCCGGGACTGATTGTTAACACGAGCTAATCCTTTTCTTTCTTTGTTTTATTTTTAGTTTTGGCATTCACTTTCCACGGGTACCTTGCATGGCACAGCCACGCTCTGTCCGCCAGCAAAACAGGAGTCGCGCCGTTTTGCACACGACACTCTGTACTGCATGCGCTCTGACGTCACGCGCATAATACTTCTCCGTCAGATGTGTACCGTTATACTCTCGTTTCTTCATCGGGTACTAACGCGAAAAAACTGAGCGAGCACACACAACAATTTTGAATTTGTTGTTTGTTTATTAGAGAAAGGGAGGAGATGTTGATGCTTTGTTGAAGTTTCATCGCCAGTTGAGCAAACATATCAATAATAAAACGGGTGAAAAAGTGAGAGACAGAACAAAGCGATGGAGAGATGAACGTGTTGAGGCGTGCGAGGGTGTGCATGGCCTGGTTATCATGCTTACGTCATTGGACTCGAACGGTGAACTAAGCAGTCGCACTACAAGAGACGCCGCCGACCCGGCATGTCTGGAAATTGATCAGAAGCCAGCTGCTGATACCTCCATCCACACACCCAGCAGCTCCTCCACCTCCACCCTCAACCGTGCACGGAGTGTAGTGTGCGAGTGGGTGTGGCACGAGGTCGACATCTAACGACATACGGCCACGCCGCACACACACACACACAACGCGACACCATTAATTCTACCCACCACCACCACCCTCTCCACCACGACCCCGACTACAGTCTTGATCGTGGACGTGAATCTTTTGTTTGAGCGTTTGCGAGTGTGGATGCGTGTTGCTGAGTGGGAGACATGTTTGTTGTGCTGGCCGGCTGCACGGTTACTTTTGATGGGGACGTTAGGGGTAGAGTTGTTTGTTTGTTTTTTTTTTTTTGTCGTTGCGCTTCGGTTGTGGTTGTTGTTGTTGCTGTTTCTGGTGCAGCAGTGCTCGGAGCCCCTTTCGGACCGAAAAGCCGGTTCTCCTGCACGCGCCCTGGAGCACGTCATTGACCTGTGTTATCCCGGGTGGGGTTCTCTACTTCCAGTCTCGAGATCACTGTCCCCTCTACTCACTCACCAACCCACCCACCCCGTTCCTGTTGTCGTACGAAATGACAAACGCCACCCGTCATACACCTATACTTATGTTAGGCGATTTTTGTCTCTCGTCGTAGTCGAGACTGTCACGCGCAGGTGAATCCATGTCACGCTCGGGGTCACAGGTCTGTCGGGTAGTTTCTGGCTTTGTGCTGTCGTTCCTGCATACCCACATTTCCGATCAAACTGCGGCGCGGAGAAGTTTCCAGAAAAGGAAGACGGTATAGACTTCTATCATTTTCTCTCCTCACGTTAAAAAAAGAGCTCAAAGGTTGTCATGGTAACAAGATGCTGGTCTAACAACGGCTTTTGAACGAAGGAGAAGAAAGAAACAATGGCGGAACGAACTATCGAACGAGTTAATGAATGGAAGAAAGAAACAAACGAGACAGAAAGTCTGGGACACAATCCTTGTGGATCGGAATTATTACAACCAGGAGTTGTCCCCGAAAAGGTCGGCCACGACGACTGATCACTATGATTTCAACCCAACTGTTCCTTGGATTCTCGTCTGCACTTATATGTCAAGGTATCCCAGTTCACACCTGTAATTGGTAAAATATGAAAAGTGAAGAATTGACGGGACATTCTAGAAACAATGGAAGAAATAAAACCTTCAAGATTGCAAAAACCCGGATGTCAGGTACATTCCCTAGACCATGATGTGCTCGGTGTAGGATGTTGTGTCTACTGGATGTGTGACACACACCCATGACACATCCATGTACCTAACGCTCGTCACGACGAGGGCTGTGACGTGCAGTCGCGGGGACACGTGACGTGACGGCTCCAATGCGAGGGCGAAAGTGATCTCAGTCTGCCAAGAATAGAATAAATTGGATGTGGACATGATCAGAACCGTTTGGCTGATGTACGCTAGCCAACAAATTGGATAAACACCAGAACAAAGCAAAACAAAATTACGGATGCTAAGAATAAAATGAGAGTGCTCCAGAAACCCATTAACCCTTTGCCTGCTGATGAGTTTAGAACCCTGGCGATTTCAATCACACTCGGAAACTTCAAACAGTATTTTTGTTCAGTCTTTAAAAAAAAAAAACAACTATATATACAAGTTGTGATGCTTGCTTCTTGCGCAAAGAGTGTGTAAAAATAGATAACCGGGATTACACTGAGGAGTAAAGAGTAACCCTGGGATGAGCCACTTCAGTCATGACTTTGTCACTGTCAGTGCACCCGAGCAGACATCTGTCACTGACACCTTGTGCTGGCAAGCATTTGCAGGGATAGGACGAAGGGTCAAAGGGTAAGGGAGGAAACGTTCTCGTCCATCAAAAGCACCCTGACCTAACCGACCTACTGACCGACCCTCCAGATCAGTCAACACAAATACAGTCTGTGGTAGAATAAAGGACAAATGTAGATGATGTGTCAGCTCTTCTGTCTTTGAAACAAAAAATGTCGAGCCAGATTCGCACCGGTTGTCGAAAGGAGGGGTGGGGTTACCACTGCCACACATCGATTGATGCGAAGGGCGTCGTCAGACGATGGTGCACCCTGTCAGTCCTACCCCAGAAGTATTGCAGACATTTACAGGAACATAAACAACTCCCAGACTGACTTGTAAATCAGTGCAGTTGTACAGCTGTAAACTTTTACAGTCGTCTCTCAACTCCTTCCTCACCCTTACCCACCTACCACCCACCCGCTTCCTTCACCACCCGGGACTTGCAGGCGGCTTAGTCTGAGTCTTTGTGAATAAATTATTATGTACATCTAGACAAAAATTTTTAAAAAAATTCCTCCTCCACCACCACCACCAACAGCCCCACCATCACCATCATCACCCAAAATAATATTATAAAAGCCCTACTTTTCGACACTAAATTCTGCTCTAAAAGCTAAGAGAATTTTTTTAAAAGCTTCAAAATACTTTCTTAATCTTAATATAAATTTGTGCAGTTTCATGTTTTGATAAAAAAAAATCCTCCTCCTCCTCCTCATCATCATCAATAGTAAGTATGTATTAGACATCTCCATCATTCTACGTTGGAATGTTCTCTTTGTGTTGAATGTTGAATTTGATCAGCTGCTATAAATCATCATCGTCGTCGTTGTCGTCGTCCTCGAGGTCATCATCAGTACTCCCTGCTACTACTACTCGATGAGGATTCGGTTCCAAAGTTTTACTTTCATCGTTATGAGAATTATTCATGGCCAAAAGGAACAACTGAAACATTTTTTTTCTGGGACTTAAAAAGAACTACAGTGAACAACCGGCTCCCTACTTCTTTTCCTTTAGCATCAATAATAATAATGATGATAAGAAGAAAAGAGAAAAACAAACAAAAAAAGTTTCTCTGCCACGGCTATATGTCTATGGATATGTGGCGAATGAGATATATGAACTTTCAGCACTTGAACTATGACCTTCGAGCAAATAAGTAACAGATCCAGGGATCCATCCCTCATTTTATTTTACCTTCTCTCTCTCCACACACACACCCACACATGTTATTTTTCTACCTGCTCTTCTATTCTAGCGACTTACTTTTCAGACCGACAGACAGCAGCTTGCATCAAATAGTCATCAGCCATCAGACATTTTTATTCATCTACGGGTATGGAGAAGGTGGCATACACAGCCAGCAGCCCACCCAGACTACACCCGCGTTTTAAAGACCTGGTTGATGATTGTCAACAGCTTCTTTTGCACATTTGTCTTCGCGAGAGATAAAGTAATGGTCTCCTGGCCCTGCAGCTCACCCTGTGTTTTGTTATCTTCAACATTTCCAACATTATCTACTGCAACGATAAACACACCTTCTACCTTCACCGGCAATGAACATCATCTACCTACAATTTCTTACTGTCATTGACACGACGGGTGTGTGGGGTGGAGAGAGAGAGGAGATAGACAGACAGTTCCGTGTGTAATTTAAAAATGAAGCTTTCTTTGGTTTTGTTGATGTTGAAGCAGTTCAGCTCGAGCCCACACACAACGAGGGCGCAGCCATGTTGTCTACATGCTCGTCTCCTATTAAGATAATAAACCTGCGATAAACATATGCTAACACGATTGATGGCTTTGTTTAAAGTTTACCTCTTTTCTTTTATTATTCGTCCAGTAATTAATTTATTTGTTTATTTATTTGTCTCTATTTTGACCCCCGTACCTTTGAAATGGTTTTGCGTGTGTGTGTGTGCATCAAGCAGGTGCAAAAATAAAACCTTGTTTGCCAGACTTTGTGCATGTGAACAAGGGAGGAATAATCTCTCTTTCTCTCTCTCCCTCACTGGCTGTACAGCAGCGATAACGCTCGCGGCCCTGCACACTGGCGGCGCGACAGCCAACACCTGCGTGAGTCATTCGAGACGGTAGGAGGACAACAGTTATTAACGAAACAGTCCAGGTCCAATTCTTCACGACCTCTGACCTATCAGGACGCGGTGGTTACGTGAATTCGTCTGCTCTTTCCGTGGCTGGCGTGAGATAAAGTCTGTGAAACTGATAATTTATAAAAGCGCGTGCTGGCAGCTCCAGCCCACCCCACCCTGCCCCCCCCTTTCTCCCCCCCTTCTCCCCCCGACCTCACCTCCAGGGCAAAACCTCGCGCCCCCTTTTGCTGCCTGCGAACGGCTGTTCCAATTTCCTCCCCCCACCATACCCCAGACTGTAGCTGTCTCGCGCCCACGCCATCTACTCATGAATATTCACACACTCGCTTAGCCCCGCCCCCTTGTGCGTCTATGGCTGGCGGTGTAGACTCAAGTTTGCTCCCCCGCGCTGTACAACAAAAAAGGTTTGAGGACCAGACACTGGCATAAAGGCGTTTTATCGAATACATCCTTTCCTTTTCTCCCTAATTTCAGAGATGGCTTGCAAAAGTGTACTTTATCGACCATGCCGAGAGTTATCTGCACAAACACTGAGGTACTTTTAAGGAGAGAGAGAGAGAAAAGAAGAGCGACATATATTTTCCATAATGTAATTTTTGCTTTACATCCGGCAATTTCGATAAGACAATTTTCCTAACATCTTTATTCATTTCCATCGAACAAGTGCACGGTTGTGGCGATAAATCTCGAACTACTGAATCGACTAAAAAGCAAACGATCCGGATGTGAACATGTTTGCAAGTAGCAAGCAGTACTAGTTATCGGACAAAACAATAATTCTTTGGATGAATGATAACAAGCCTTCAATGCTAGGCAGAGTATAATGTGAAAATCTTTCCATTTGTTCTCGCACTTCTCTCACTTTTGTTATTTTTTTTTTTGTTTGTTTTATTTTTTCACATCTTTTCCTTTTTTTTTTGTTCCTGTATGTCTCTCAATATCTATTCATTTGCAGCAGCTTATTTTCTTTTTTAATTTTCCTGCCTACTTATTATGTATTAATTTTTATAGAATGTTACTCTTATGTTTAATATTATATATTTATTTACTTATTTATTTTGAACAAACCTGTGTCTGCTGTGCACAAAGATCCGTGTTGCCTACTACCTGTAAACTAATCAGTAAACAAACCTCAGCAAGGTGGTGCTAGGGTCTGATATGCTGCAATGTAAGTTTTATTTTCATAACAAATCTTTTCCCCTTAACATCTGACAGACTGCACCCACAAAACAGGTCTGTATCGCCCTGTCTGTGGGTCTGATACATTTCTGTCTTTATAAGATAGACTAAATTTTATGTTTTCATGCGTATTTACTTCTGGTTTTTATATTTAACAACAGCACTGATATCAGATAAAAATTCAGGGTTGATGACTAGTAGAAGAGGAGTTTGAAGTTTAGAATGTAATTCGATAAAACCACGTGTTGCTGAAAAAAAAAAAAAACCCCGACAGTTAAAATTGGAAATGTCTAACTGGCTTTTGTTGATAAAGTGTTATCTAACATAGTAATAAAGTTTATTTATTTAGCGGTCAACCCCAACAGTGAAAACTAACTCTAAGCGCTTGACAAAAAAAATAAAAACACAGAAATAATAATAATAATCATCATCATCATCATATTCACAATCATCATAATCATCATCATCACCATCATAATCATCATCTGATAATAATAATAATCTCAAAACAAAGAATTCATTGTGTTCGCGGGTAGTGTATCTACCCATGTCGAGAAGCTGAATTCCATCAACACAGATGTAGTCACTTCCGCTCTGTACCTAACAAAGAAACCCTTAAATATGCTGTCTTCTTCAAACATTGTTGTTTTGCAATGAAAATCCGGACTCTCTTGATTGTGTGGGATTTTTTCAAACAAAAAAGTGTTCTGGTCAAGTCCTGACTTATCACTGGGTTTCCTTCAGATGTTTTAAAGTTAAAATAAATTTCTGTGCCACGACACATTGGTGTTGAAGCACCCTGAAAGCACCTAGTGTCTGAAATGAATATCTTGTCACAAGCATTGGTCTCTACTGTGCTGTCACACGGATTAAACTAAACAGTCACAAGCCTGTAATGCTCTGTTACACGCCTTAGTGTGTAATGCAGCTGTAACATACTAGTCACAAGGCTAGAGGTTCGGATCCTTTGTCCGGCCGCAGAGCTCTGCAGAGATTTTTCTACCCTGCAGCATACTATAAATTCAATAGAGATAAAATTCATATTCGAAGATGGCTTATTAAACATGGTGTAAGGGGACGGTATTCGCAGGTAACGGGGGCTCAGCGGTAATCTGGAGTGACCCATCTTTGCGCGCGACACCCTGTCGGTGGGGATTCTATCGCCCGACATGTGATGTGAGGTAACAACTCTCCGGTTTGAAAAATGAACTGTTCCTCGAGCAGCTACCAAAAAAAAAAAAAAAAAAAAAAAACCAAAAAACAAACAAACAAAAAACAAAACAAAAAACCCCCACCAAAAAACAAAGAAACAAACAAAACAAAACAAAAACAAACAAAAAAAAAGCTCCCTGACTTTATTGGCGGACTGACCACTCACTGACCCACCACAAGGCCTACATGCACGCGGACCGACAGAGCAGCCTGTCCTCCTACGAAGGGCGGATGTGGGCCAGACGATGGGAGGGGGTAAGGTGGGATGATGGGGGAGGAGTTACACCAAGATGAGAGCGAGGGGCTAATGGCCCTCGTCATATACTTGTTAACGAAGTCTGTCCGATAATTTCAGTTCTTTGAAAGTCACATCTGAAAAACAAGTTAGACCAGCCTATTATTGTTGTAGTTGTTGATGATGATGTTGTCTTTGCAATGTTAGTTAGTAGTCGAAGCGGTGGTGGTTTGAAACCGGGTGCAGGTTTCTTTCTCCCTCTCCCACTTTCAACTCTCCCTCCCCATTCTCTGTCTCCCTCACTCACATAAACATCTCCCTCCCAGCTCTCACTTTCAGTATGCTATGATGATGATGATGATGTTGTAGTAGTAAGCACTTTCCTTAGTTTCCCTTGTGTGGTTGTAATCATGGACAAGTGACTGTGATGTGGGTAGTGGAGTGTAGCAGTACAGGGACTATCTCGATGTACTGGTGACGAGTACTTCACACAACTGATATAAACTTCAATGGCCTGCGCATGTGCAGAATGGTTCCATAGTATGATTACAGTAGTCTGGTAGAGGTTTATTGACAATATATTTTGTGATATGGTTATAAAGTATTGTAACACTTGTAACATTTCTGTAACTTTTCTGACCTTGTTACTAGACAATGAAACAATAATCATTAAAAATAGTTTTGTTTCGTGGAAGTGGTGCTTACAGACAGCAATACTCTTTTCTGTGTCTCTATCTGTGGGTGGGTGAATGGGTGGGTGTGTTTTATCGGCTGAATATTCAACAAAACTACATCGTTCAGTCCATCTTAAAAAGTCTAGAATGGCCATCAACACCTGATGTTAGCAGCACTTTGCTACTTGTGAACACAAAATACATGCCAGACATATCCACCCCCTACCTTCACCTGTGAATTTTTACCATCAGGTATTTTCATTTTCTTCCGTCACATTTCTATAAATTTTTACAGTAATTTCTTTTCAATAGTGCTCTCTTTCCTATAAAACAACAGCAGCATTTATTCTTTCGTTTCTTTAACCTAGAAATGTTTCTGCAATTCTGTAACTTGAGACTGCGCCTCTGTGTACTTTAGAACTGTATTTTATTTTTGAGAAGTTTTGTCTGGTCTTTCCCTCGCACTTTAATCAATAGTATATATATATATATAAAGTACAAACTGATTATTTGCTTCTGACTGCTTAAAAAGAAATACCTTCCCCAGAAAATATAAATAAAACAAATAACCGCTGACTGTTATATTAGCGACTCCTCAATACCAACAGATCCCTCACTACTTACCAATAATCTACTGTCTTTGATTTTACTAGTTTCGGTAATAATAAACCACTTTATGAGAGAAGTAAAGGACCAGAAACTGTCCTGGAACAGCATGGCCAAACTTGCTCCTGACAGGAAAAAATGGAGGTTTCTAGTGGATGCCTCATGTACCACGAAGAGGACTAGGTAACCAAGTAAGCAAGTAACTTTCTATAAGAGAAATTATATTCCGGATTTAAAAGCTTGTGCTTACACAAGAAATTCAACCTGAAAGTATTTTAAAGAAAGAAAAGAAGCAGGATAGTCCAAGTAAAAGAGAAAAAACGAAAGTTTTTAGAAGAAATGGATTTGAGAGTCGCTATAAAAATCGAGTCTTCTACGAGCTCTGGAAAACAAGGAAAGTTTGATCATAGCCTCCGAAACGAATAAATAAACAAATGGTTGAAAGAACATTCAAAATCGCCATCAAGAACTCTCGTCAGGGTTGAAATAAGTGTTTGCCATAACCATGTCGATGCCAATGTCTCTCAAAGACAGTATATGCAAAGTGTTTAATGATGACTGTGATTATTGCTTTGGGGAAATGCCACATCAGAGATGAAAGTCTGTGAAACTCTTACTAACCCTCGGTGCTCCCTCCTCCTCCTATTCATCGTCCTATTCCTTCTTCTCATTCCGTCTCTTCATCTTTATCCTTCCGGCATAGAATCTGACTGGATGGCTAGTTCAGGAATGGTGACTTCTAGTCGACACCATCGAGAAGTGTCACAGTTCGGTGATTTTTGTCTTTCCGGCTTGTCTACCTCATCTGAAGCAACAGGTCCTGAAATAGCGATTGGAGTAACTGTTACGTCTCCATGGAAACAAGCAGTTGGGCTTTTTTAATATAAAAAAAATATGAAGAAAACCTTTCGAATTTTGAGCTTAATATATTCTTTCAAAGAGTATTCAATGTGTAGACATTGCTAGATATTAAAATAATATAAATCATTTGGAATATGAGACAGGAAGAGATCAGAGATGTTGAATTATCACGAGGTCAAAGGCAGGCTCAAATCGGTTAATAGAATATAAAAACGCATAGACATGGAAATAATAATGGAAGCTGGTCTTAGAGCAAAGAGTTCATTGTGTGGCCTGTTGGTATGGAGAGGCTGAGAAGGTGAAGGCCATATAGATGCTGTCTGCAGCTTTGCCTTTGCGTGGAATCTTCGAGAAGTCAATAAAGTTCTGCTTCGAGAGGGAGCTGCAAGTGATCATGACATTTGTAGGGAGGCTAAACTCACAATCTTGGGTGCAGGGGCCTGACTTTCGCAGACAGAAATATTGTTCCATCAACACACAAGTCTTGTTAGAGCAACATGCTAACTGCCATGGTAACCCTGGAGATGAACAATGTCAACCATGGACCTGCCTGTACTTGAGCACCGAGCTTGATGGGACATCTCAGCATCAAAACCCTTCTGGAGTGATTACAAGAAAAACTGAATCCGAGTTTAAAATCGATTCGGCTGTCGAACAACATGAACTATGAACCCTGTCACTCTGAACACCATGAACCATGTCACTCTGAACACCATGCTCTGTAATGTATGAACTACAAGATGTCCTAATTGTTCAGACTTGAGGAGCTCCAGTCCATACTACATCCTCCTGATATTATTTCATAATGTATGGAAGCTGCGGCATAATTAAATGTTCATTCTAAATGTAATATAGCTGCATCCACAAAATGTTTGTTCTGAGGTAATATTTTTACCTTTAAGGTAAGGTTTTTACTTCAGGAGGTAATGCTTTACTTTACACAAATTATCTCAGGTGCGAGGGAGAGGTGGAGGGCGGCAGGGATGAGAGTAGACAGTGTGGAGTAGGCAGGTGTCTGGTAGGAAATGAGAAAATGCTTGAAGTGCAGTTGTTTACATAATTAAATCTTTGTAATAGTGTATGATATAAGCCTCCTGACATTACCGGACACGATATCTGATATTAATGGGAGGGTGTCATGTTGTACTGAAGTCTTGCTGTCTGCAATTTTAGATAATAAAAATTACAAGTCAAGATCACAGAGAAACAACTATAACCGTCTCGTCAACGCGATCGTCAACAGCAGAAAATATAAATCGATTGTTGCACTCTACAGGTCTACCCGCTCCCCACCTGTTCAGGTAACTGCACTTTCCTTACCTGACCTCCGTTGCCCCCAGACACAGGTGCGCGTACTCGGTGAGTAGGTCTTGAAGTAGACAGGTCGAGACTATTTAAACCTACAATTACATAGGTTACAGTGCCCCTAGCGTGTAGCAGTGTAGCCACCCCGGGTAGCCACCCTCTGGGTGCAGGTTTAGTTCAGCGAAATTCTCCCTTCAGTACATATTTCATGACTCCACCCGATACATCCACCCAATACATAGCTTCTTCTGTGAGTGCATGCAAACGAGAGAGTAAACCACCCTTCATGCCTCCACCCGATATATCCACCCAATACATAGCTTCTTTTTTGAGGGTATGCGAACGAGAGTAAACTGTCCGGCCAAGAGTTACTTTCATAAAAAAAAATTGTAAACTCAGTGTGCGTGCATACGTGTGTGTGTGAGTGAGATAGATAGTCGGGAACAGTTCGAAATAGAGTTCGACTGAGTTGACATATAGTAAAAGGTAATGAGAAAGGGAAAGTATGTATGTTATCTATCAGGAGACCATGTAGTAGTTCATGTACAAAACCTGAGATGACAGAGAGCAAAGTCAGTATGGCGGGAGGATATATGGAGGAACACAAGATGGCTTGCCAATATTTTGCCATTTTTGGAGGTTGGGTGGCGAAAAGGGTGGAAATTTCTCAGATTACAACTCTCAACATTTGGATTAGACATGATGGTCAAAGCATGCGCAGTGTATGTGTGTGAGAGAAAGAGAGGGAATGTGTGTGTCTGTGTGTGAACATAAGTAGTGGCACAATGAAATATATATATATATCTTATTTTATGTATCATACATGTTTATGTTTCGACTTATATCGCTGACGATGAAACTGTATTTCACCCTACTTTGAAAGGGTCGTTGACCCATCAAACACACACATACACAAATATACATTCATTCAAAGATTCATTTATTCAAGCTGTGATTCGCGAATAATGTCGAACAGATAATGAGATGATAACCTTTCATTAAATCATCGCGCTACCCATTTTCCTAGGAATACACAGACATTGCCGGAATGAACGAAAGATATCCGTGAAACAAAGAAGAGTAGAGAACAATGTAGGAGCTCAACATAATGACAAGAGGTTGATGACCATAATTCTAGTTAATGAAAAGAAAAATGAAATTTCATGTTTGACGAGATGTACATATGAATAAACAGAAAATAAAATCTTGTGAATGCGGGGTGTGGGGCGGAGGAGGAGAAAGGTTTTTCTTAGGTTTTTCTCGCTCATTTTTTAATTTTTATTTTTAGAAAATTTTAGTCAGGGTTGTGAGTGAAAAAAAGTTTTTTTTAAAGTAAGGGCCAGTAATGTATGCCTGGGTAAGAAAGGTGTTCAACTTTCAGAAAGAAATCAGGTTTGGTCGTTACTTAAAGACATTAACACTAAAATAAAAACATTCTTAAAACTCTGAAACCAAACAGAACGATAAGTAACTATAATAAGTACATTAATAAGTAAAGTATATTATTCACTTATACATATACTATAACAGCATATAAAAATATCTACAAGTAGAAGTCGATGACAAACAAACACGATGACAATGGAGACACACCATGATGAAGGTGAAGAGTCATCCGGATCTTATGGATCCTGTAAGGGTTTCTTATATAAGAGCGGAGTTTTATTGGTTGTAAATCAGATAACCAGACAATTTAGAAATTTCCGCCAGACATTGCAGTTGCTTGTTTCTCTCTGACTTTTCCCCGTGAAGTCGTGGAAACGACGGAAAACTTACAGACAGAAGCCTGGCAAACGATGAAACGATGGCCTCGGAAATAGCATGAAAACCGATACCAACATTTTTTTTCTTGGAAAATATAAGCAGTAGGCCGACACTAAATTTGTCAGTCTTTTGGAAAACACGGTGGACAATAAGACAGTGTATGAATACCCATAAGATCATAATATAATGCCTTGTTGCTCTGCAAGATCCGTAAATAACGGAGGATACCACAAAAAAGAAATCTTTCAGACGACGAGAGTGAGGGAAGAGAAGAGAAAAATACAGGAATATAAAAATATAAATAGATGAGGAAGAGATAACTTAATTTTCTCGGCAATCAGACCGGTAAGAGAAAAATGAGTCTGGACACACTTTCTGGAAATGATAATTATAGAAATGTGGAGGAAAATCAGAGAAAGTCCTGTTGGCGAGTTGGGAATTGTTGGAGTCCATGAACATTTTATATCTCTGTAGTAACATTTGTTTCCTCAGTTCCGCTCTTTACCGCCCGACTAATGATTGTTGTGTGCCATCTTAGTTCCCTGTGTGTTCATCACATGTCCTCGTCATCAACTTCCTTTTCTCGGTAGACCAAAATGACATCATCGTTTAACGGATGTTGAGTCAGTTAGCTCATTCAAACAAACTTCGCTGGAGTTATTTTTCTCCATAAATCGTTGACTGTCATACAAGGAACTTGTTTAAAACTGGTAAGTTAATGTTTTTTACTAATTAAAAAAACATCACATTTAGAAAGTCATTATCAATGATTTCAGGATCCAAAGAGTAACCAAAACTTACTCTTGATGCATTATTTATTGACCACTAATGATCTTTTCAAACTAGAAATATGTCAGTGATATCAACTGGATATTTTTGTCACAACTCTGTTTCATTGCTAAAGAACGTGTGTTCATATGTCTAGTAGTTTGTTAAATGAACACACACCAAGTCGAAATCAGAGCAGAACATCTTTGCTTCTCGATCACTTTCGACAATCGCTGAAATTTGCCATGCAGGAAAATTTATTTACAAAAAATGCAAAAATCATCGACAGATTAATTTTTTTAAATCCTGGACAAATAGATATATTTTAGAAAAAAAAAGAAAAACAGTGGTGGGGTGTTTACACGTCCTTGCGCACTACATAGACTTTTTCTAATCTCATACCCATGAAAGTGAAAGGGTAAAGAAAAAAATCAAAGATTTTGTAAATATTTTTATTATTTTTGTTATTAATTATTGAATAAATTAAACAAGTCAGATTACACTAGCTTTGGTCGAATAGATTATTCAAAATGAGTTCTGTATCAAAACAGTTGTGTGTGAAGTCAACCATGTAGTAGCCCCGACTACCTCGAAATCTTTGTCACCTGTGTTGTTTTAATTTTACCTGTCATTTTACATCATTCATATCACCTTTCCCTGACTGACATTTGACCTATTACCTGCCTGCCATTTTGCTTTGTAGTCTGTCTACCATGAACGGATACCATGACTGTCACTCATGAAAAGAAAATGCGAATATGTTTCAAGGAAGCTGGTTCTTGGAACCGGTTACTAACTTTGGTTACTGGGGATGGTTTATGGTTGGTACACACTTAGCCGCTTGTAAACAAGATTAAACCAAGATTCAAGAAAGCAGCACAACCATCGAACCATCGTGTGTAAGACATGCGGCAACATCTGACGTCTTGTAACCATGGTGATTGGGTGATGATGGGGATGACCCGAGCCTATATGTCACTCGCGATTTAGAAAAAAGAAACCCGAAGACGACGGCGCTGAGACTGGAAGAAGCAAGAACAACTATTCTGGCTGTACTCCACCTAACTTTTCTTGTTCCTTTTTTTTTTTACCCCGAAAAAAAATCGAAATAACACGGCCCTTTGGGAAGCTCCCAGCCTCGCAGACTGATGTGCCAGCACCAGGAGACCACATTGGCAGTGCAAGGGAGACAATAAGGAGCTGGCTTTCAGCAAAGGATGTTTTTCTCTCAGACGGTGCACAGACCTCGTCAGATCGAAGTCCCGCCAAGAAAACCCGCTAAATATAAAATAATTCCTCTGTATTTGTCTTGGTGTATCTGTTCCTCTCTGTGTCTCTATCCTCCTCCCCCACTTCTTTGCGAGGGTGGTTGGTGATGGGGTGAAGAATGGGGAAGAAGTGAGGGAGAAAACCATGCAAGACCAAGAATCTTGGACTATATAAAAAAAAAATTCTCACGCATTTCGTTTGTTTTCATTGCGGAATCCATGACCCACCGCTGTACTAAAAATATATTGCAAACTTTACCGCTGGTACTAACAATTTCAGTCTCATTCAAACTTTGATGTTGATAATCCGTCTTTACACCACAGAGCTGTTACCAAACATCCATTCCACGACCATCATTTCTCCAGAGGAAAAGTTGAAAAGTCTGTTGAGTTAGGACTCGTACTGTTATCTCTATTTGGCTGGGTTTCACTTTTTTTTTTTGTCATCCCGTTTGGCGATTCGAACAGAGCGAGGAAGGATGCAAAAGTAGGAATGAGCTCCACATCCTGGTCTTGCTGCAAGTAGCAAAGCAGCTCTCTAGGCTGGAGGTCACGAAAGTTCACGATGGCGACGACATCTTCTCCCAAGAGGTATTTAGTTCGACACGATAGACATGTTGCTCAATCATGAGTTAAGAGACAGGGCAAGGCTGAGTTCTGTCTCTTTCAGATGTTGTCAAATGTATTCTTCCCTCATCCTTCTTGTTATCCGGGCGTTATGCTTATCTTTGAATTAATAAACTCCAAGGTTTGTATTTGTTGTCCGCTGAAATGACCATGTTGGAAAGTATTTGAGCTGGAAAAGTCGTGGATAAAAATGTTAAAACAGAAACACTGAGTCCTACATTTTCTCGCGATTCTCTTCCTTAAACAACAAGAAAGAATTTTCAGAGATCCAAGTTTCTTCAGGTCAGAGGTGAGGCTGTTCGTACCACCTCGCTGTACCACCTTTCATTAATCTTCAGTAACTCCACTAGTTTCGAAAATTTTTTTTCAAAAAAAGGAAATGTGAGCACAATTGTCACTTGTTTTGTATTTGAAATAGTGATCATCAAAAACTGAAGCGAAACTCTGTTGACTTGTTTACTTTTAAGTAAACATATTTGTGCTGTATATTTATCAACTTCCTCTTCACATCTTTGTACAAAGAAAGGTCTGTGTAAAATACGGCTGCAACCAAGAGTGTTATTATGATAAGAGAATTTATTTCCCAAGAGTAATAAGAATTTTGTTTGCTATGAACATTGAAAAACCCTCCGAAAATCTTGGACATGGAGACAAGAAGACCGGCCATATGCCACGCATGGAGAGAGTTCCAAGACTTTTTTTCCATTTGAAAACTTTCTCTCTCACACACTTCACATAAGAAAGTCACAGTCATATAACAGGTCCTGAGTGTACATTGTAATTTCCCACTTTTGTATGGTTGTAGTATCTCAAGAGAAACGAACAACACTAAAATAAAATTATTATTATTATGGTCAGTAAAGTCAACAGCTTAAGATCACAAAAATAACTGGATTTACTTTGTTTTTAAAACAATAAGGTGGAAGCGGTGTATGATCAGTGATTTTTTTTTAGAAAGAGATAGAAGGCGAGTGCGAAATTCAAAAGTGGTTTTTTTTAAAATTATTATTCTGCGGGAAGACGATTGATTAGGTGGCCACCTGGTACAGGTACAGTTGGCAAGGGGTTGGTAGGAGGAGGAGGAGCACCTTGAGTGAAAGGTGCACGGGTCAAAGCCGGTCGCACCTCCCTTCACTTTGTGCACTGACTGCAGGAGAAACAAAGGTTGGCGGAGCAGCAGAGCGTTTCCCATGGCAACCGCTGGTGCAAAAGATTATTTCCGCTTCCAGATGCCACGCAAGCAACAAGAATGTCTAATCAGTCAGTCGGAAGATGCTAGGTGTGAACAAGATTCGAAATATTATTTTCAATTTTTACTGCTTCACACAAACATATCGTGCGAGTCGAAAGATTCACAAAGGCTCAACAGATTATTTATTATTCTTTGACATTGGGAAAGAAAAAAGATTATTTACCGAGACTATAATATATTGGGATGAACATATCTAAAGCATATTGTTGTTGGATGAGACTATACTTGACAGACTGGGATGACACTATTAAGACGACGATGAATAATGATGATGAATACTGACGATGATGATGAGGAGGAGGATGAGGAGGAGGATGATGATGGCGGCAAAAATAACAACACGAAGACAAAAGAAGATTTTGACTGATGGACTGAGAAAGTTTAAAGCTTTTGCTGTACTCGACAGAGTTTGTTTCGAAAAAAAAAATAGCTAGTGGAGACACGATACTCGTGTCATCTGTCTCTTCTCTGTCATCTCATCGCTCACATTACCAACACATGTTCGGTAGTGTCACCCAGACGAAAAACCTCCATGTTTCTGTTCTGTCCCCTCATGTAGCTGGAGTGAGAGAAAGGGTCGTTAGCTACAGGAGGAAAAGCAAGACCAAATACTTGGCAAAATGGTTTCAAGAGAACTAACAAGATGATTAAAGACCACCAGACCGAGAGAGTATTGATAGGACTTTTTTTTAACACTGCGCAGAGAAAACAATTGTTAACTGGAGGTTTTTTTCCTCCCAGTTATTGAACTTTTCAGAGTCCTATTCATATGTTAATGGCACACAGGTTGTTTCGCAGATGTCTGGGTCGTTTTCCTTTCACTCGTTCTGCGGTGTTATTCTCTTCCCCACCCAGTGTCTTTAATTTTCTCTCTTCGCTTCTGTTCGCCTTTGTTCACTTGCCTTCCGTAATGACGGCGTAACTGGTGTTTGCTGGCTATTTATAGCTCCTCAGTCACGAGCTGCGCTGCGGAAGATGCGCAGGGAGTGTGCGCAGTCGTTCGTAATTAGTACTCGTGCTATTTAAAACAACCATCCACCCCACCAAAGAAAAATAAGATCTGGGTTGCACTTCGTGATCTTTGAACGTTCGTCTGTAATTGCCTGAAGACTACTACCGTCTGTCGTCTGCCACAGGCCTAGTTATTTTCTTTACATTTCACTATGTACACCGCCGACGTCATCAGCGCTGTAATTAAAAGGTAAGGACGGTAGTTGCCGACTATCAGCTCGCGGAAACCTGCTCACAAAGGCTTTGTTTTCAGAGTTGTAGGTAATCTCCTTCTCGAGGACTGTACAGTGGAGAGTATTTGTATTGTGTAAAGCTCCCAGGTGGGCTGGCTGTGTAATGGCACGTTACGGGGTGGCCACGTAAAGGTGTAACGCCACGCTACGTGGTGGCCACGTAAAGGTGTAACGCCACGTTACGTGGTGGCCACGTAATGTGTAATACGCGTTGTTACGTTGCGATTGTTCACCCTTGGCGTAGCTCCTTCCCACTTTCCTTCTTACATGCCCCTACCCACAGTCTTCTTCCTCCACCTGCCCACCCTTCTTATCTCTTAATAAAACGTCTGGTTCCAATGCCAGTTTAAGAATCAACCAGACAGACAGACGGCCAGCCAGCCAAAAGTCAGTCTCGTACACGTCACCTTGCATTTCTTCTCTCTGTCTCTCATGCAGCATTGCATCCTATTCACACATACTTCATACAGAACAACAGAACAGAAAAGGTAGAATGTTTGAGAATGTTTCTAGACAGAGGAATCCAATAGTTCTTTGTCAAGAGAAGCACGTACCCGCCATCCCCTAGAGCTAATATCCAGTCGCTCGAGTTACTTCTGCCAGACTTACGGTAATGCATTCTTACATATATATTATATTGTTACCTACACTCAGGTATGAAATTATCGTTCTACCCGTCCCCAGAATTATCCCTGCAAAACTTCTGACCAGACGGAGCAATCTGTTTTGTCTTTGAATGACCAGCCGGATAGAAACTTCTCCTAACGATGGGAAAGATAAATTGGATTTCTTTTTTTTTTCTATCGGCTACTTCTCTACTTCTCTTCCTATGAGGAATCACGATACCCTTGGTTCTTATTACCCGATTTATCTTTGCGTCTTCTGGTTTAGTAATCTTGCATTAGTCATCAGTATTGTTGTTCATCCTTCCGTCTTTCATTTGTTATCCATGTCTCGCTCCTGTCTCACAGAGCTTTCTCTTTACGAGCGTGAGTATCCACTGTATAAATCACGTGTTTATTATTGTTATTACTATAAATCATCGCTCGGTGCACGGTACTACGCCCTGGAGTTCTGGAGATACCGGCTGTAAATATCGTAACCAAGGGAAAGACAACCGCAACACAGGTGTCACCAGTGTAGCTTCAACCAATCATCCGAAAAACAGTTTGCATTCCGACAGTCCTTTGACTAACACTCAAAGTTGAATATTAATAACATTGATTGGTTACTGGTTAATGAACACTGGCTTCAACCAGACTCACCTTTATAATACGGCATTCTGGGAAGATGGGGTGGGTGAGGGTCTGGTCACTCTCAACATCAAAGTCTGACAAAAATATTTGTTCAGTCCTATAGTCTCTGAATATGATGACGATTTTAGATATGTCGTTTTAAAAATTATTTCAAATAAAATTACCTGCTGACAGTTTTTTTTTTTTGTTCATTTACAGATCTGTCTAAGACAACATCTACGACGTCAGCAAGGTAAGCAAACAAAGACCAAAACTAACAACAAACAAACCTAAAATAAACAAGAAACTAACGACAAACAGAAGTGATGACGTCAGCGAAAGGCTGTTGTAGTAGAGGTAGTGGTGGTGGTAGTGGTTGCACGTGCGTGGCGTGTGTGTGTGGTACATATATATAATGTATGCAATACCTATCTGTTCTCTTGTGTTCGTTTGTTTGCATATTTTCGTGCTTACATTTATTTACACTTCGATTCAAATGACTATCAACAAAACAAAACAACGGATGAACAGGTAAGGAATTTTAAACATAAATATTTTTCTTGCCTACAGACAGCCACAAAGTAATCTTTCGATGACGACGACGATGATGATGATGAATGGAACTTCAGTAATAATCTTATTATAACTTTCTAGAGTTCTCACATTTTTTTCTTTTTTTTTTTTTTTTTTTTCTTTGCTGTTAACGGATCGAAAGCTGATGGAAAGCCATCCTGTTAAACTTTGTTTACACACTGCAGCTTTGCGGTCTTTTGTCTCAACTCACTTCACAGCTGTGTACTTCACACTATCACTGTGCCGGCTGTGAGAGTTTCACACACAGCTGTAATCTGTGATCTTTGCTATTGCAACACACAAACGAACGAATATGTTTTGAAAAGGCTACTGTAGAATAAACGAAAAACTGAAAACTATTTCCGAAGCATCACAGTGACAGTCTCTTCCCCTCGCGAGAAATATATGTCACACAATATCTTAACGGTTTCAGTCTGGATTAGGTGGGTACGTCACATACCCTTTTCGTCAAGGTTTAGAAGGCTTGAGAAAAAGAAAACAAAAACAAAATGTATTCCACGAGTTTTAAACCTGAGTGAAAAAAAAAACAAACAAAAACAAAAAACAAAAAAACCAAAATGTACTGCACGAGTTTTAACCCTTGGTTGAAAAGTGTGCCACAGAC
Organism: Pomacea maculata; assembly: GCA_004794325.1. Classification (NCBI taxonomy): domain Eukaryota; kingdom Metazoa; phylum Mollusca; class Gastropoda; order Architaenioglossa; family Ampullariidae; genus Pomacea; species Pomacea maculata. The sequence goes on along the minus strand of SRHC01000131.1, from coordinate 1,491,067 downwards.
TTTTCATGAAGATTTTCTGCTCGTGATTAAATTGTCACGATGAACTTCTCCTGAAATGTCAGGATACGCGAAAACTGTGCATCGTTAAATATTCTTTAGATAAAAGTAAGCACAAGTGTACTTTGGAAACATTCCCTCGATGCACGACAAGTCCATGTGACAATGTGTTCCCCTGAGACTTTGAATCGGAAGGAGACATGAGTATTAAGTGTGTGACTCAAGGGAAACGCCTGAGGGATAAGTATGGGCGTCACAATTTCCCCCTCGAAGTTTCTGAATTCAGTAAAAATGGGGGGATTTCCACATCAACTATGTTCCATAGAGAACCAGGAGCCCAAGATAGAATCGCGTCACAGCTGTATTTTTGTCCATTGCGTCACAGCTGTATTTTGTCACTTTCCCGACAACTTTACGTCACAGCTGCATACCCTCGACAAACTTCCATTACAGCTGTTTTACCCCTTCACACGACTAGCGCTCGGTAGAGTAGCGGTTAAAACACAGAGGCTCTGAGTTCAGATCTTGCATCGGCACACTCCCGGTCTGTGACACCTGTTCGCAGGGCCGGCCGGGCGTCAGATGTTTTCTCCGGGTACTCCGGTTCCCCACTACCCCACCCCCAAACCCTCATCGTGCGAAATCACCTCGAGGTGGAAACACTTTCCCGCTAACTAATCAACCAGCGACCTCGACAGTCTCACCTTAGTGCAAAATCAGGCCTGCGGTGGTCGAGGGCGGGGATGAAGGTCGGTGAATGACCCAGTTGTTGGCCACGTCAGCACATTCATGTCACCATCTGGCCAGACCCAGACTCCATAATGGACGTGCTTTGTCTTTAAAATCCACCCAGCTTTCTGCGCATATTAGTGCGAGCTGAGCTAAGACTTCTAAATTACTGTCATTACGCGAGGCTGGGGTCGGTGGTGGTGGGTGGGTGAGGTGTGCGTGTGGTGGTGGCGGGAATGGAGGATACACTTTAAAAAAATGAGACATGCATAGTCAATGAACGAGAAATGCCTGAGTGTAGAATACATGAGTGGGGTGGAGGGTAGGTAATGAGTGATTGCTCTCGCTACAAAGTAGATCATATTTCATTAGCACACATACACAAACATACACATCGAGGTGGGTGTACACAGACCTCATATCTCATATTCTAGAATTTTTTACTTATTGATTGTTGTGTGTGTGTGCGTGCGTCATTTTAAATGTTTGTAAGTTTGTGCAGAACATACAGACCAACACCACTGTCAGGGTGTTATGCATATATGTGTAAAAGCATGCATTTATGCTTGGTTTGCTGGGTATGACTACAGTTTTCACTCCGTCCTTACATTCCAACCGATAGTCTAGAGTCCTTTATTGTCACCAAGTGACAGCCGCAGTCTAATTTTTCGATTCTTAAAAAGTAATTAACAGTCATTAGCACGGTTTTTTCTTTATTTCTACATAGTGGTAAGTAAACGACAGTGGAAGTAGCTGAACACATATTTTCGAGTACACGCGAGTATACTTGACAGGTCAAAGTGCATGACAGATAAAGGTCGGGAGGTATTTACCTTTTGTAAGATAATCATGACTTATTGTCTGGAAATGATAGAGTTTGTGTGTTTGTCCACCTGCATTCATCTGTGTATACTTGAGACTACTTTCACAAGTTTCAGTAGAATGAATATAAAGAACTGTCCGTCTGTTCTTCTGTCATCCTCTCAGCCCTCCCACCCACTTTCCTTGCTCCTCCTCCTTCCATCACCCTTCCCCCTCATACCCCATCCACTCCCTCCCATCCAGTCCTGGCACCGTGTTACTAAATCTCGGGCCTGCTGTGTTTTGTCAACCTTTCACCTCCCCCCGACGCCATCTCATGCATAGATTATTCGCGCGGATTAGCATATTCACTCACCGCACGCTACTCGGTCTCGCGAGAAGGGCCGTGGCCAGGCGAGGCGAGGTGCTGACGAGAAAAGACTGCGAGACATACTCTCCGGCCCAGCGTGCTTCCAGCACCCGCCAGCTTCCTTCACCAGCATCCCTCCGTGCTCCGGCACACCAATGGCGTTACGGTTGGTGTCCACGATGACAAAGTTTCCTTTTTTGTTGTTGTTGTTGGGTTTGTTTTTTTCCGTTGTTGGTTGGTTTTTTTTTTCTTCTCCTTCCTTTCCCTGTAGGAGAGCAGCGAGAGTTGTCGTCCTTTCCAACGCGGAGCAACTTTCGGAGGGTGAGGCTTGATCGAAAGATGGCGGAGAGGCTGAGAGAGAGAGAAGGAAAGAGAATGGTAGGGATAGAGTGGGTTGAGAAGGAATGATAGAGATTGTGTGTGTGTGTATGTGTGTGTGGTGGGTGTGGTGTGTGTGTGCACGTGTACGCACGCGCGAGTGATCGGCAGACGACCACGCTTCGCCATTCTGTCGTCTGCACCGCGTCCGACGATGACGACTCGCGCTCGGGTCCAAGTCACGCTCCGAGGCCGTGGCGCTCGCGAGCAAGGGCGACTGTCGTACATCCACAACTAGACAACCGCCCGCCGCCACACGACAATAATTTAGACTAATTATCCGCAATATTTGTCTTTTTTTCTCTGTGTCCTTTTTTCATACATTCTCTTCTTTGTGGGTTCATGTGCCTAACAGCACCTCTCCCGCACCACCCCACCCTGCCACCCGTATATGTCAGAGACTGCGAGGCTGACGTGCTCAGGGAACTTGGTGGGAATGGTGCAGTCGTCTGATCTGAAGCTATGACCTGCGGCCATGGTTCAAAGGTCAAACCCAATCTTACGAGGGTGGAGTTAAGACAAAAGAGGGGTCGTGGGTGGATCCGGAGGGTAGGTCCAAACACACATTTGCACATGCATACGCATGCACACACATACAATAACATCCACGCTCACACACACACATACACGAGGTCGAATCAAGAATAGTGTTTCATATACTTGTCCTCCCGGTGATGAAAATTCTTTCTCACATTTGTTTTTACATCACGACCCTGACTGGACAGACAGCTTTCGCAAAACGATCGTGACAATCGACATTATAACAAATAAGTCAGGTAATTAATTAAATTAATTAACTAACCATCACTGTCATAATCCTCCTTCTCCTTCTCATCGTCATCAGCTGGGTATTGGCACCACGCTCAACATAGCATTAATTTGTTCCTTTATCTGTCAGTTTTCTGCTGAGAAATATATATATAAGATTTTTAGAAATGAAACTGAGAATACTGGAAGAGGAAACACCAACATGGTGACAGTGAATGAAGTAGTGCCTAGGGATGAAGAATAATAAATAAACAACAGTTAAGATAGATAACTTTATGTCTGAAATGTAGCTTCACTGGCAAGTGCGTGAAATTAGTAGAGAGGTTCACTACCTCATAATTTTATTTTAGAATAGCTTAAAACAAAAACAGACCTTGTGGACTGTAGTATAGTATTTCTAAACAGATTGTCACAAACATTTTAATAATATTGTAACGTAGGTGGAACACGGGTGGCTCGGGTACACAAAAGAGACCGCAAGAGAGCTGAGATTGTGAGCAGGTAACTTCCACCCTAGTCTCACCACCCACTGTACTGGTCTGTCTACGGCTTGGCACCCACTTCAAGCTCTTTGTGAAAAGTTTATGACCTCAAAGCTTTAGAAATACGGGTAGAAACATGCACGAGAGTGAAAATGTCTGAACTTTGTGAAGTTCACCCAATGTGGGTTGAGGGGACAACATTGGCAAGCATACTATAGCATGACCTGTACAATATATTTTGTAAAGTACCCGAGGTATCTGCATGAAACTTGGCGCACAACCCCAACACATCAAAGGCTAAATATTGGTTATACAAAATAAATATCTGTCGACTATATATTCTGTGATGTTTGAGGAGTTGCATACATGTATCTAAGCAAACATAACAAAGTAAGATTGCAGTACCTGTAGATTCTTGACATGAGTGTGTAGTGTACCCGTTTCACACTGTTTTAAATGTCCTTTGTTTGAAATAATTTAAGATTAGAAAATGTTAATATAAAAATTAAAGTTATTCTCGACAGGTTTAATGTTGAAAAGTAGACCAATGACATTCTCGGCGTTTTTACTACCGAAATGAGTTCATGACAATTTCCTCTGATGTTGAAAATTTTTGTACCTATATATCTACATAATAGCAAACCTCTGATTCAACTGTTAATTTGTGGTTTTCCGAGCAGATTTCTGTAATTGCACTTCGTAGTTTTTGTATGACAACTACAACAACATCCAAACGAACACTGTCGCCTTGTCGTTTAATTGTGAGTCGTCTTTATTTCAGGATGACTGCTGTTTTTTTTTAAAGTGTTAAAAATTATTTGCTAGTCTCTAATCAAATCCAACATAAATACCAGGGTAAGTGATCAATGTTTTGCTCAGCCAGCTGGTGGCTTTTTGCTTAAACAGGTTGTCAATACAACAGGTGGAATATATTTGTCATTAAACTGAACATATCAGTGGCTAGACTGAACATACACATGGTAAATAAAATGAACATATTAGTAGCTAAATCACACCTGTAGAGTTTTTCTCCCCAGTACTATCGGCATGAACTAGAAACAAACATTTCATGGAGTATTTCAAACACTTATGTGTCGTCTGTCAATAATTACCGATGGCCTTATCCACGGAATAAAAAAATAAAAATCTTTACACCGAGTTACGGAGATAAAGGAAAGTGTATTCTTGCAACCTTTACCTGCTTTGTGTACATTGACAGGTGCTATAAATATCTTTCCGTGTGTATGAGAGAGAAAGAGAGAAAGAATCCCTGATAATCAAGACTGTGGCAGAGAAATTTTCACCTGAAGAGTCTGGTTTTGCCGAGATACAGTTTGTTTTAATCAATGTACATATGTACATATCTATTATAGATAAACCTTGGCTTGTGTGTAATGAGAAGAGGATGGGGTTAGGGTTAGAATAAATCTCAAACAATATAAGTTGGATTTTTTTAATCTGAATGAACGACCTGTCTAATATATCACTCTTGATTTTTATGTCTGACCTCTGAACTATCTGTGAGAGAGAGAGAGTGTGTGTGTAGAGAGTTTCGGATGCCTTGGAGATGCAATAAAAAAAGAAATATAAATGAATATTCACTTCTTAAAAATATTGTACTTCTTTCATAAATGAATAGAATCTCTCCGTCCATTAGGGGATCTGTTTGCTTACTTGTTTATTCTGCTGTTCGGTCCACACATCCACCCCTCCTAAAGTCCTCAAGACAAGCACATGGGAGTTCCTACAAGTATCATCTTGCATTGATGGGATCGTTTCAACAAAAATGAAGATATCCCTCTGACTTACTGCTCATTTTTTAAAAGAATTCCACACGATCAAGCTTTGTTTCTTTCCAATCCCATATCTTTCTCTTCCTTCAATTCATTCCTTTTTTCCAGCCATTTCTCTCTATTTTCCAAACGTTTATCAAAGTTTTTCTTCCTTTTGTTTGTCGGCTGTGATGTAGTCTATGTTGCTGACAGGCGTTAAACACCGCCACCCGACATCCCCAGTCCTCTAGTCTTACATCTGTTGCTTGTCGCATCCTGCCATGATGAACATGAGCACCAGCCAGACTCATTTCACATCATTTCACATTCTCTATTGATGCTTAGCTTTTCACAGACTGACAGTCAACTTCTGTATTTTATTCTTTCCTTTTTCAGGCACTTTGCACACCTGTTTAACAGGTGAGCTTGGCATGCACGTGCACTGAAGTCGTGACTTTACCGCCTTTATTTATCAATAATATTCCCATAGAAAGATCAGCTTTCAGTCTAAAGATATGTATCAATCCAACATTATCAACAGTTGAAGATAATATTTATAATATTAAAGTGATAATAATACATCATTATCATTAACTTCTTTACTCCATTATTTGTCTTTTACGAAGCGTTTCCGTGTGTCAGTCCCTTTCAGCTGTCCTTGTCTGTCCTTATCTCTGTCCTTTACATTCCTTCCCATTGTGTATATCTGTCTTTACCTACCCCAGCACGTGTGAGTGCCAGTTCACAAATAATGAGATTTATTGTCGATATTTTTATGTTTCCTTCTAGTCATCTATACACAGAGTTCATTTGTAGTACTGAACGATAACAAAGTCTTTCTATGAACAGTACCACAACCCAGGTAGCACAGTAACCATCCTTTTAGTAATAATGTGATTAGACCTAACTGAAAACCTTGAAATGAGGTTGGTGGGGTAGTAAGAGATGGCAGGGAAGGGATTTTGGACGGGTGGATGAAAATACAATCGTACTACGGACTGTAAGAACGTGAAGACACTTCAATTGTCGATCAAGAGAGAAAGAAAGAGAAATGAAATGTTTTCACATTTCTCCAACCGTATAACCACTAGCAACACTACAGAGTGTCAAGACAACCTGAAATATCTACTTCTAGCTTAAGAAAATAAATGAAAAAAATATGAAAAAAATGGCCAGTCCAGTGCATCAGGGCGAAACAAAATATTCCATCGTAAATAAACGAAGCAGGTTAGCCAATAAACTGAAAACAAAAAATAATTGTAAATAAAGTTTAGGTGATACGAGGGGAGGGGCGACAAGTGAAGAAGTATTTTACATGAACAGCAGGCACATATATCAGTGTGAGAGCAGAAAACATATCGTCTTCCGCTTTTTTACAAGAGAAAAAGAAATCTTTACACCGCCCTACTTATGTCAGCTTCTGACATATTTAAATCGTCACTGATACGACCCTTGGAGGTTGTGAGCATGCTTCTTGCCTTTCAAAAAAAAAAAAAAAAAGAAAAAAAGGAGAAAAAAAAAACCCACCCGCGTTCACTTTGCTGTGGTTCAGATCTTGCACATTGTGGGAATATCGCTTGTGACTTCCAAATATCGGTGCTTTTTAAGGGAAAAGGTGGTCCCTGAGTGGTCTTTCTCTCTCTCTCTCACCTTACACACAAACACACACACAAATCACTCACACATACGCCACACACATGTGCGTGGATATACATGTTGTACAGAGACTGGAAAGGAGGAACGATGCAGAGATATTCTTCCACGGCAAAGCAATTTTATTCACTTCTAGGATTCCCCGAAAAAAAATACGAGGATGACTTGCAAATAACTTGATTGATTGACAGATTGATTGATTAGGGTGTTCGGAATCGGAAGATATATATAAAGCTTATTGTCGAGCGTCACAGTCGAGCTGAGAGATGCTGTGGGACCAACGACTTGACTAGAGTACGAGGACAGTCTTGTTGCCGGTGGCAACCGCCTGCTTCTGCAATAAGATTCATCTTCATCTCAGCCAAACTGTAGTTCTGGAAGGTGGTAGAGGAGAAATGGGATCCGTATGGTCAGGAAATGACGACAATAGTCCAAACAAGAACAAAGGAAGAGACAGAATGAATGAACGAACGGTCCTTAAAATTTGCCGCCCAGGATGAGGACTGGTCAACCTGCGGTCCGCAGACAGAATGAGATCTCTTATTTGCTAATTTCATTGTCTGGACTGCTTCCATCAGTCGGATTTAACGAAGCAAAAGTTGTTTTTTGTATTGTTAGCTTTTTTAATACATTTATTTTTTGTTCGGAGCTTTTCTTGACATGAAGGTTACCAGGCAGCAGATTTCCATATTGCAAGATGAGCAGGGGATAAAGTTTAGCCCAAAGTTCAAAGTGATTACGCGGTGGTAAAGGACAGCCAGGAAGTTGGGTACATGCCACAGTTAAGTTGGCCTCCCACTAACCCCTTTTTTTAAAAAAAAATCTTCAACGTTAACCTGATGTATATTCACCTGGTTTAACCACTACCGACTGTCTACTTCGTTTTGATTAAAACCTGTTCTGGGGTTCCCAGCTTGATTCCAACAGAAAACGTTTTCTGTCACGATAAAAAAAGAAGTTCTGATGGTGGTGTAATCACCAAGCACGATGAGGAGCACTTGTTTTCCCTCAAAACAAATAGTGTTTGTTTCCCTCTAAATAAACAAATAAATAATTACTTTATTCTGATGAACGATGTTTTGACTCAACTCTTTGTCGAAAGCGAAACGCCACAAACAAAATGTTTGTGCAAACTGATGTGCCACATGGCTGACAAACCTGACGTCACTACTTGTCTGACAAACTGACGTCCCAAAGTGCTTGAGAAACCAACGTACCACTTGTTTGACAAACTGACGTCACCATAACAAACTGACGTTATCACATGCGTGACAAACTGACGTTATCACGTGCCTGACAAACTGACGTCACCATTACAAACTGACGTCACCACGTGCCTGACAAACTGACGTCACCACGACAAACTGACGTCGCTGTGACAAACCGATGTTACCACTTGTCTAAATGTACTCGTAAACAGAAAACTGTTACTAGAGATTGCAAATAAATAAAATTAATAATTTTCTGAGTTAGAATATTCTGGAGTTTCTCCTCCCGAAGGCAGTAAAATGTTTTCCCTGTAAGCTTCAACAGTTAAGTTAATTATTTATTTGTTTATCTGACGGACATCACAGTGGTAATGTAGAATTCTTCACATACCTTTTACCCAGACAGTCTATTTCGACATAAATCTTAACTCATCAATCAGTTCTATTATCTTTACCAATAGCGACTGTTATCTAAGCATTATCTGTGATAATTAAATCCTAATTGCTGCTGATCGATTCAACATTAGACTGGTATTTGACAACAGTTCTTGAGGAAAGACAGTCCTCCTGTGGAAACTATTCTGATCAAACATTTATCCCATCAAATTAATGTTCGCTCAGCCTTTTTGTTACTTGTTTTTTTTAAAGATTTGTATCCTTGATTTTGCTTAACTCACAATTTCTTTACCTTTTTAAAATTATTTTTTAGGCAAAGACTTAATTTGCAGTTTATTCTAGTGGTTTCCTGTCTCTTTAAAGACAACTGTCTGCTTTTGGATTCCATTATATTTTCCTGAGGAATCTTCTTTTGATTCAATAAGGTTTACATTAGTTATCCTGCTCACGGTTTCTCTAATATTTAACAAAACAGACCGAAAATGTTGTTAAATATCAGTCAATATTATTACTTTCTATCACAAGGAATTTTTTAAAGGATCGTAGAGACGTGCGTGCAGGTTCTTCTACCAGCTAAATAGTAATTTTCTCAGTAGCATGGGCTTTGGTTAAAGCTTCTTATCATGGAATTTTCTGTAAAGCCTTAATGTTCTTTGCTTTTTGACACAAAATGTCATTTAGTACATCGGTCTTGACCGGATGATCATGATGATAAGATGACTGAAAGCAAAGTTCGTAAGTTGTTTGTTCCCCCACCTGTTCACCAAAACAAACACTTCTTACCTTTACCCTACATGTCGTCTGCTAACTAGCATCTTTCACTTTTAGTTGTCCGCTTTCTTTCTATCTTTCTTTGAATGTTTATCAATGCCCAGTCCAGACAATTTTGTTTCCAGTCTTTCTTTCTTCCTGCAAAATTTATCTCCCAAAGCAATATACACTCAACAAAACGCGTCTATCGTTAGGATAATGAATTTTGAAACTTAATTCCAACAGATGAACAATAAAAATGCAGAGATGACTTCCTTCACCTTCAGCCTGGTTCTAGGGTCAAATTTTTTATTAGGAACTTACATATTCTTCAGTTCTCCCTTCGGATTTTAATCATGTATTGATCACTTATTTATCTATTTATTTATTTTTAGCATTTACTTTAATATATTTAGTAGAAATGCAGCAAAACATTTTAGCATTTGTAATGATCTTTTCTGTTATTGTTGACATTGAAGCCTCCGCTTTTTAACCGAATCTTCACCTACTTCCAAACAGGGTGAGGTGTCTGTGAACACATCTTGTGAACGCCTGTTCTCTGCTATTTATATTTATCTGTGCAAAGCTAGCTTGTTGTTCCTGTGAACCACTCATACTGTCACTGGTTGAGTCATATCTGATGTTAGTTCCATGAAGTCAGAATGAATTCCTTCACTCTGTAATTTTTGTTCTTAAAAAAAAAAAAGATAAATCGGGGCAATAACGGAACTCAGGTGTAAGACAACGAGGTTACAATTTCACTGTATTAGGGTGCAATACGATCATTTCATCACATTATATATTAGCTATACAATACCCTACTGTTAGGATATCATATGACCATCATTAATCATATTGTCTAGTAAACATAAACAGTATACGGTGCACATTACACAAAATCACATAAGTAGTCACCTGGATGTCTTTGGAGAGCATCAGTCGTGTATTGACAATTACTTTAGCCTAGAAATGAGTTTCTGGTATCGAAAAAAAAATTCAGGTTAAAATTAATGTTCTCCCATATGATTAGCATCAAAGAGGTGGCGCCATAAGTCTTGTACACTCTTGAGCATTTTAGTATTAAAACTCTTGTATCTTGTTAGACACGAAAGAAAGATTGTCTCGACTGAATGAAATGAAGAAAAGACTATAACATGCTAAAAAGATAAATATTGAACAAACAAACTTATTCATTCATTCTTTGACTCGTACTAGTTGACCAATATTGGTCCGCATGTACTGTTCGCGGGGGGATAGATAATAGGTGGATAGATACAGAGGTTGACAAGACTCGCTTCTTACACCTGTCTTTCATGGTATGGCCAGTCCTTTCTTTTATGTTTACTAGACAATTTGCTCGCTCCTGCCTCTGTTTTAACCACCCTCCAACGTACCCGACATCATGGTCTTACACAGAGTGTCGTGCCGGGTCACGTGTCCAAATTGGACCAGGTGTTGCCTGATGACCCAGGAGGGTGGCGACTATGCTTGGAACAAAGTCTTTGCTTTTGCATCCCATCCACAACATTCATGACAGTTTTCTCAGGTGGAGTACCCGGATTTTCTCCTCTCGGCATCGGCAACCAGAATCCGTACAGCAGGATGGGAACTATAGACGAGCTGACAAAGTAATTATTTTCCTGACTGGCAAGAAATATTTAAATAAAGGCTCTCTGGAAAATCCCCGGTTTAGTTACTGTAGTGTGAGGCAGAGAACACAAAAAAGGCTGGAAGACAGGAATGAGGGAACGAATCAATGAACCACCGACGCGAACGAACGAAACAGAGATGTAGTCAGGAATCGCAAATGAAAGACAACTCGTGGCTAAATCATAATTTCCACTAAGGCCACTGATTTCCCTTGATTGGGGGGTTAGACGGGGATATCAAGACAATTCCGACATCTGGAAAATAAGCCCCGTGGCGAGATGACCGGGTAGGGGCACGGGTAGGGTGTAGAGGATGAGCAGAAGAAAGGAAAGGTTAACCGACATTCAAGATGGCAGTTAAGGCAACTTTTCGAACTTTTTTTTTTTTTTGGTAACGATTCGTCTTGCGACTAAATAGGATAAGGTCGTCAGACAGGATAACACGGAGGAAGAAAACTGAGAACAGTGGAGCAGTAGTAAGAAAGTAATTACCTTACTAACAACAACAATAGCTCAGGCAGCAGTTAGGAGCGATGCTCAGACAGGATGATGTTTACCTACAGAAGTATTCGGTGACTGAAGACTGAAGAAAATAAATATTGAATAGCGCGAACAACAACAGCAGTCAGGTTGGTGACTAACACAGCAGTATGGCATCTAAGGTGTCTGATGTCATCAGAGGATTTGTGTGAAACACACAGTAGTGTGAAAATATTAATACCAATATAAAAATATAATTTTTAAAGACTGGAATGAGTAATAAGTATTGCAAGTACAGTCTTTACAGTTGATGATCAAACAGCATCAAGCCACCCGTATGATTGTACTACGGGTACATTACTTGTCAAGATACTTCTACCCACTCACCCCCACACTGTATATATCTATATAATGTATGAAAGCAAGGCACAGACACGTGACAAATAACAATCCCCATATTAAATCTCTACCAGTAGGTACTCCAAGCTGATGTGACTGCGAGGTTGTTTTGTGAAAAATCGCTTTCAAACACGGTCCCTTTTTATTATTGTGTTTTGAACATCGACATATGAACGAAACATAATATTTGTTTTATTTTCTTTCCAATTGTGTGGATTTTTTTAATTACTGAATGCAAAATAAATGGCAAAACTTGGCTTGGAACTACCCCACCCGCGGCGTCAAAGGTTGGTCATGGCCGTAGTCAGATTCCGATACTTTCGCGTTTAATCCCTACGTGTAGGAGTATAGAACCTAATCAAAGGTAGTTTCATCATCTATGGGAGAGAATAAGCTTTAACTTGATACCAAAAGATGACAACTTTTATTTCAAAAAAGTGCGCAAAAATGAAATGTCTAAAGTGCGAATAGCGATTTGTTATCATCAGAAAACACACATTGAATTTAATATTGACATAACAAATGTAGAATTCTATAAATTACAAAACTGTCATGTTTATTTTTATGAAAATAACTCTTACGTGTTGGGATCTGCCTGTAAAACATCTTGTAAACCCGGATCCTGCTCCACTACCCATCACCGCCATGGCGGACGACATTAGTGAACCTGATCGGTGTTCGGGTTTTTCGACTGAGTATTTTTGCCTCTATCGTCCTTGCTGTTCATTTTGGAAATGATTGTTGGTAAGTTTACACATTTATTTCAAGTTTTGCAGTTCATTAAGTTTGTGAAATGTTATTAGTAGGCGAGAAAATTAAACTGACTAGACACTAGTCATCGTTGATGTAGTGTCATAGGTGCCGAGGGTTGGATGGAAGAAATACTTTATGAATTTTTTTGTGATCATCTTTTCACGAGTCACTTGAAAACTTTAGATACAGAAAATGTTTACTTCACGACCACAAATTTCACTTTTGTTGATATCATACCATTTATGAGAAAATGTGCACTTTGTGTGGTCACGTGACCTCAACCTTTACACAGGCTTGGGAAGTAAGAGCCGTTGATCTATGAAAATTATTTGTAAAATTTAAAAAAAATGTTATTATCTTTTTTTCAGTGACCATAGAAGTAACATTTCTTTAACAATGGATATTGCCTACTTCTTTCGTTCTTTTTTTTCAGTTTCTAGTCATGAAAGTACTTTCTGTCATCTTGGACGTTCTTTAATTCCCGAGGAATGCACAGGGAGACACTGGACACCACCCTTCACTGAACATGTCAACACTGCTGATGCGCCCATGTAGCTTCAGACTCCATGTGACAGAAACTGGTTTCCAGATAATGTTAGGCGCACACTACTAAAACTCCGAGGAGTTAACCAATATCACTGTGTGCAAGTGTCATCCAGATGGTGGCCAAACTCTACTTGGTATTACATTCCTCAGAGTGACCTTCCGGGCATTCAGACTACATTAAATGTTGCTGATGAAGGCCAGGTGTTGTCACATTGTCAAGCTGCTGAAAATATGCTTCAAGCAAATCACACCACTGTGTACTTTGATGGTACATCACGTGATGACCACAAACACCAAGTAACTCTGGATTATGAAACCACATTAGGACTGTCCACTGCTTCCTAGAAAGTTGCCAGCACACTGCTAGAAAGAACAGTAAAGCTTCTGGAAGAAATTTGTAATTTTTATATTAGCAAACCTGGGGCTGAAGCTGGTGATTTGCTGAAACAACATCTCAGCAAAATTACAAGCATTACAGCAGACAGGGCATCTGTCGTGAAAGAAACTAACCGGAAATTGCAAGATTTTCTTTCATGGGAGGTGCAGATACATCTTATTTTTTTATAATGCACATTTTCTGCTAGGAATCAGCATATGTGAATCATCACTGAAAATCTTGGAATACCAGGTAAAAAGGTAGACAGAACATGGGGCGAGATAGACTTCACACATTTTCTTGGTTCAAGTCCACTGATTCAGCAACCAAGAGTCAGTCGCATGTCATGTGAGGTCACAGGCCCCGGAGGAGATAAAAAGAATGGCTGCCCACTGTGGGGAAGTCCAAACCAAGAGCTACATGACAAGTTTCCGCTCCAACCGGTTTCACTGCGTGTTTGAAGCTGATGCCACCATTATTCATCACAAGGACCATCTTAAAGGACTGCTTGGTAGTGAGACACCGAGCCACACTAACAACAAGCTGAATAGTGTGCATGCTGACTGCAGGGACAATAGTCTCCTGTGCCTTGTGTGTGCCATTGCTCTGCTGTATTTTGGTCTCACAGGTACTTTCTGGGCCTTTCTTGACAGTAAAATCACAGACACAGGTCTCCTTCTCTGGGTGGAAAGCAAGGAACATAGTATTGAAAAATTGGGAGATCCTTGATTTATATTTTCCTGGTGATTTTTTCCACAACTTTAGAGAGATGATGTATTCACATCTGCCACTGCAAACTGCAAACTACCAAAATGTCAAGTCAGTAGTATGGTTTGAAGTATACAAGCCTACCTCATTGAACACCAACAAGAAAATGTTCTTTAGACAACTGATGACACATTTCTCTCAGACATGTTCACCTTTAGTAGGCATGACCAGTGGCTAACCACCTGCCATGATCATCAATACTATACTGAGCAGGATGTGAGCATCATCTCACCAAATACTGCAATTGTCCAGTTTTCTGAGAAGACATCTAAAGAAATAATTTTTCTCCTGTGGTCAGGCACAGATGAAGTAGAATCATGATTCCATCGGTGCTTTAATGTTCTGCCAGTGATGACAGAATCTGTCAGGTTCCAGATATTACAGCCATTGCTGACAGCTATGAAAAAAAAATTAGTAAGCAGATATGTGAGTGGATGTTTTCTGGCTGAAATTGTACTTCTGATATTGATTAAAATCTGTTATTTTATACATGAACAGCTCACACAACTTCTGATGCAAGTCTGAAGTGCAGTGGAACAAAATGAGTAGACACTTTTTTTTAAAGGGTTCAAGAATCTGAATCCATTGATTTATTTCTGTAAGTTAATTAAAACTTGCTTTTTTATCTAGGTGTCAGTAACGCTGCTGTTTCAAAGCAGTATCATTTGCTTGAAATCCTAATTTTCAATCATATTACCAGTATGTTTCAGTACCTAGCTGTCCAGAAACAAATTAACCCAGTTCTTTGTAGTGCTACCAGATGGCTGGTTCTAAGAGTGCTTAACTATTAGTGTAGGATTTTCCAAAATCAGCATTTTATTATCTGTTTTGTGCAATGATTTACCTGGAAATTAAAATATTAAAACATTCGGAACTTTGTAACTATTTGAGCTATAGAAAAATGCTCGGTACCATTCAATCAGAATTTAAAAAAATATGTTTGTCTGTGTAATTTAATTGGTTACAAAATCAGCTTGGAGTACCTACTTCCAGTGAAAAGGTTTTTTAGGTTGAATGTCTGAGCTGACAAGGGGGGAAAAGGGACAACCTCCCCACGACCCACCCCCAAATCAAGTGTAGACAGTCTAGTTCTCTCTGTCTACTTTCTACTTTACTTCCAGTAGAGTGTCTTTGGTGAATTGCCTTTTTTCGGAGTCATTATATTGAATATGTTTGACAAATTGTTCTGCTGGCCAACACAAAGTCACACAGTCGACACCATATGCTCGCTTCATCAGATCATAATGAGCCTTGGTCTGAGGAGAATACTGTCTGTCTGGGAGAAGCTTCCAGATTCTTCTCCAGCAAGCTTAGCTCTGGCGGCCTTCGTATATGAATAGAGTGCGAACACAAGAGTACTGGAGCATAAAATACAAGAGACAAAGAGGCCAGGTCTAGGGAGGGTTCCTATTCCCTGCAGGCTTGGTCTGGATTGGGGGACAAGGGAAGGGGTCATGGTCCTGGGGATGGCTATTTTTTTTTTTTCACTTAGCACATGGTGGAAAAAAAGAAGAGTTGTTTTACCTAATTGTTTGGAGTTTACAAACATATCATCAAACGAACTATTTGATGATGACAGACTTGTAAACTTGAAAGGCCTGTAAATTCGGTTGATGACGAGGGTGTAAACTCGAACCAATTCATTTGATGACAGGCTTGTAAACTTACAACAATTGATTTGACGATAGGTTTGTAAGTTCGAAACATTTAGCAAGAAAAATTTCATTATTTTCTTCACTTTTGTTTCTTATTTTGTTCCTTCTCGCATCCTTAGTTTTTATTTTCTTTCTTCTCAATTTCTTTCATCAATAGTTTTTCCTCTCTAAAAGAAAGAGAAATGTATTGTCTTCCATCTGCTTCTGCTTCTCACTAAACGAACACGATCGCGCCTCGTGACATGTTACACCTGCTGCTGACTAGTAATGGCTTGCCCAGGTGTATCATTGTTGTTGTTTTCCACCTGCATCAAAACATTTCTACAGGTGGTAAGTGAAACAAGCTTTAAAAGTTTTAAACTGTCTTAAAATTCTAAGTTTTTGTAGCTGACATCAAGGCTGGAATGTCTGAAATTATTTTGTAACAAATCTCAGACAGCCCTGTAATATGTTAATACGAAGCTAGCTTATATTTAATATCATAATAAGGGTTATATTACAGTATTATCCTAAAACAGAAGATAAATTACAAGTAGTATTTCAGAAACAGGCTTACTTAATACTTCATTGAGACTGACTGTTTGAAAAAAAAAAAAAAGAAAAAGAAACGATGGGATGTGAACCTCGTCTCATATTGTTCGACTAATGCTGTTCATTATGATAGGGACATTATGTAATGATAGACCAGCAGGAGAACTCAATACACAAAACAAATATCTGACTTACAAGCCTTGATATTGAATCTGCAAGCAACCTATACATGGACTCAAAATCCGTGCAATGTTTTAACAGCTTTTTGTTTGTTTGTTTGTTTGTTTGTTTGTTGTTGTTGTTTTTCTCATTGCATGCTATAAACTTGGGATGTACATACATTTATTATGGCAAAAAGTAGTTTGTGTGCTGTGTGTGAATACTATGTTGTTATCACTACTTGAGAACGGACTATGGCAGCTTGACAGGCAGACAGACAATCAAACAAGTAAATATTGACATTTACACCTATGTTCGTAATGAAATTATATAAAAATAAGTAAGAATATTCGTGTATTCATGCATGCATACGTGCGTGCATACAAATTGTTACATCCACATATTTGTTTAATCGCCATCTGTCCCATTTGGCCTGATACTCCACCCCTGAGAAACCAACAATCAACTGAAATATTCGATATTGTCAAATAAAGTTAAATAAACTTTAAAAAATCTTTTAAACTTATAGTCCTGGTGATGAGGGTAGGGAGAAAGATATGTCAAGACGATTCTGAAAACCGAAAGACAAACAAACAGACAATGACAAGGGGATCGGGTAGCGGCAGGTACAGGGGTGGAGAAGATGAGAAACCCAAACCCGTTAACCGACATTCAAGATGGCAGCCAATAAAATTTTCTGTAAATATTCTTTTGCCAAGATAGGATAGCGAAACAGTTTGATTTCCATTCTTCTACACATCATTGATTACTCCCAGTGCACAGTTGTGCTCTGTAGCTGGAATGGGAAGATGATTCCCGCACCTACCTTTCGACAGGTAACAGGTGAAAATGTCCTGTGCGGTATTTTCATGTCAAACCTTCTAAATCTGACTTTTGTCAAAGTTTCTATTGCTTTTTGTGGGCGATAGCGAAAGTTTGTTACTTTTACCATGCCGACAGATAACTAGTTAAAATTTCCCATATTTTATCTAAAATCTTATAAATCGTGTTTGCTTTGTTATATTTGAAAACCAATGGTGATGTTTCACAGTTAATTTTCGTGTGGAACTGCAAACACCTTGTTTGCAGTGTTACTCTGAGTTACACACCCGGCAAGCAAGCTAAACATTTCCCTCAGTATTTCTATTCATAAGATTCTATATAAATCATGTTTGCAATGTCATATCTAAAACTACGATGATTAAGTTTCACACGGAGTTTGAGTGTGTAATCACATCCATCTTTTACAGTTCCTTATAGACGAATAGAGGAACAAAGAACAAAAGAATCTCAGATAAAATTATACAACACGTATATGTATATATGTACCGAGGGCCATATAAGTCTTTACCATGTAATTAGTTTTATCATGATGCTCTCGACCACCCAGACATCGTATGTATCAAATGCCACGAATATCATTTTCTCGGTTTCTAAAATGACCGATCGGTGATGGTATGTCTCGTTTCTAAACATTACAAAGATTTCCAATCCTCTCCCGCCCACTCCTACCAGCCACAAATAGTGCTTGCAGACTGCTGATTCCAGACGATTGGTACAACTGCGTGTTAAAGACCAACTCGAGTTCATACTTATTTTTTTTTAATTTACTTCATTAAAATATGTTCATTCACAAAATTTTATCAAAAAAGCTCTATTCTGTTTATGAGAATCAAGCCTCTGAACATTGCAGTTCTCACCTGGGTTTTTGAAAGAGGCTAAGTCGTTATTTCCTGTCACGTGACATATGTCGGCTTGCTGATTGGCCGAAGCCTTGTTAACATGTGCTTGAAGCTCAGGCACAGGCTGTAACCTTTAATGCCAGAACCACGAATATCAGTCATTCCTCGTCTGCTTGTCTACAAATAAAAATTACGGCAGAGAAAAATTAACAGCTTCTATTATGTTAATTATCCCGCGGCTTTGACTTTATGTTTGGTATTTCTCGGGTTGACCTTTAACAGATACACCACGGTTGTCCGTTCGTACACCTCCGAGGTAGAGATACCTGACAATAGATTACAGGTAAACACCTTCCATCCGGTAAATAGCGAGGCGCGAGGTGGAACATTCAGGTGATGCTATGCTTGGCTAAGCTGCGCTAACTCTGGCAGGGTTTGTCTTACCTGAAATCATCTCCCTTGACCAGATGCGCAGAGAAAAAGCAGAGTTGAAGAAAATTGAGGTGCCGGGTAGAGGGAGAGATATAAGGGTGCAAACTGGTCATGTATCGCCACATACACACATCTAAAGGACAGTCGATGAACATTCTCGAAATATACAGTCCGTTGACGGAGTTTTTTTTAACATTTCTAGAGACGAGTTACTTTCAATTGAAACAAGTTTCACTCCGACATGATCTATATCACATGACAAGAATTTGCACGTGATTAATGTATACCCCGTCCCACAAAACTACTGACAATAAACAATAAAGTTCATCAATAATATGTGAGGGTTCTTTCACGACAAAGATGTCTGCTATTGCCAGGTTGTCATGTTAACCGAAGTATTGACCAGACTAGTAAATCTGGGCAAGTGATGAGGTTCACAAAGTTCAATGGAGTGTAAAAACTTCTCACCCCTCGACCAAACCAAAAAAGAAAAAAAAAAATAGAAAAAAAAACTTTGTCATGTGGTAGCATGTATCTACAGGAGCGCAAAAGTTTTTACAGCCAACATCTGAGCGAAGAAAATGAAGCAAAGTTTGAAAAGCAAAATAATAATTAAAAAAAACAAAAAAACACAACGACTCAGTAAACAGTCAACAAAAATCTGCAGGGTGTGGTCGGCAGCAAAATTTGGAACTGCCGGTTGTTGTTGTTTTTTTTCTCCCCACTGTTGACTTGAGACCGAAAGGTCCGTGGGTACAGATTGTTGTGAACTATTTGCTCCTATCCTCCGTGCATAACTGTCTCTATGTTTGTGCGTTTGAGCGCATGCATGCATGCCAATGCACAAATAGAAGAATCGGGGGTTGTGGGTGGGGTTGGGGGCTACAAGAAGGTAAGAACGACAGGAGGAAGAGATGAAATCCAATGACGCGAGGCGTGGAGGCGGGCAGCAAGACAGTAGGAGGAAGAGAGAGAGAAAGGGGGAGATGGTGTTAGGGGAGGGGTTAAGAAGTCAGCTAGCGACGGACAGAAAGATAAACAGGCGGACTGGGAGTGAGGAAGAAGCTGGCGGAGAGAGAGAGGACCTTGCAGCAGCGTCTACGAGGCGAGCCGTGACTGCAGACAACTCCAATAGTATAGCAAGCGCAAGGGGGAAGCTGGGTGGTGGGGTGGGTTGGGTGGCTGAGAGAGAGAGACGGCGGAGGAGTGTGTGGGTGGGGGATAGGTAGGGGAGAGGTGATGCGCTCTTACAGCCAGCCAGTGACTGGCGGGCGATGTCGGTGGGGGTGGAGGAGGAAGGGGGGCGATCGGTTGGGGGTTTTCGTAGTCAGCGGCTCCAGCCCTTTTTCGCTTGTGGTCGTGGAATATGGAGCAAGATATGCCAGACGACCTAGATACTGCTTCTCCTCCCGACCAGCCGAGGAAGCCTCCTGTCTATTCGTTCCCCTGGCTTTTCTTTTTCCCCCTTTGGGCGAGAGCAGGAGGCTGTGCGCTCTTCTCATCCGTCGCCCCGGCTCATCGCCGTCCTCCACAGACGTTTCGTCGGC
This sequence comes from Pomacea maculata, assembly GCA_004794325.1. Classification (NCBI taxonomy): domain Eukaryota; kingdom Metazoa; phylum Mollusca; class Gastropoda; order Architaenioglossa; family Ampullariidae; genus Pomacea; species Pomacea maculata. The sequence goes on along the minus strand of SRHC01000131.1, from coordinate 1,470,786 downwards.
CCACCTTCCTCTTGTCTGCCGGCGCGGCGTCGCTGTCGTCGAGAAGGACACCACCAGCACCAGCACGACGGCCTAAAAACCTATCGCCGCTACCTCCACAACCACCACCACCACCAGCACCACACGGAGAACTGACTACACACCTTGGCTGTGCTCGCGTATTGCGATGTCGGTGAGAGAGGGGAGGTGTGTGTGTGTGGGAGAGTGAAGTGGGGGGGGGGACAAAAGCTTTCAGGGTGGTGGTCGTGATGGTTGTGGTGCGAAGGGTGTGGGGGTTGGAGGCGCACCTGGCAACAACTTTCCCTCCCACCTTCACGGGTGGGGGGTGTGATCGTCGTCCACGCGTTTGACTGTCTGTCGAAGAAGGTCACGTGAGCATTCTGTGTAACTTGTCTGTCTGTCTGGATACAGCTGATTGGTCGGTGCTACCATAGGCGTGAAAACGCGAGATTATTGTGTATGTGTTGGTGTGTGTGTGTATGTTATCCGACTAGGAGCTTTCCAGAAGTTATAATGTGTTAATATGCAATGGATGTGATGATCTACTAGAAGTACCTGTTAATATTAGCCCTGTACTTAGACACCTGTAGCTAACCAAAGGGACATAATGTTTTGCCAAGTCAGTCGTTTTTCTCTCTATCTCTCTGTTCCTATTTTCATTACCAGTCTAATGATTATCGTCGTAACAAAAACTCTTTTCAAACAGGTTTCTAACATGTGAGAGAAATCATGTGATACATAATATCCCACCGACGCTGTCTGCATTTTTATTCTTCGGTTTAGCCCAGGAACAAACTTTTCTGAATTTTTTTTTTATTTTTATTTTTTTCGAAAAAAAAAAGCAGAAAAAAATTACACACATTGATGTAAGCCTGTTTCTCTGGTCGAGGTCAGCATAAATTATATAAATAAACATTAATATGAATTCAACTGTTCTTCTCCAGCTATTGTGGTGATCTTGCTGACATATTTTGAACTTATTGTTGTTAAGAGAGAAGTGAACTTCTGTTAAAGATGATCACCCTACCTGCTCACGTGCGTGCTGCTTTTCAACCAGTCCCAGTCCTGTTTTGAATGGGGATATGACTAGTCTGCGCCTTTTATCTTACAACCCTGAAGGTTCTGCAAAGAGACAGTAGGTTGCTGTAACTAAAGTTCCATGGAGACATGATATCTTACAGAATGACTTGCTAGAACTTTATACTCCACAGCGACTTGCCTAGAACTGTATCTCAAAAAACCAGAGATTAGAAACTGTTTTGAATTCCGATGGACTTTCAACCAAGTTTGGCAAAGATTTTCTTTATAACCGTCATGTAGACACTTTTGCAAACTTGGTCTCAAGTCCATCTACGGTTGAGAACATCCTTTATAGACCCTCGCTAGTTATTGGCATCCTAAACTAACTACTATCTTAAAGTGCTTCCCAAAATAATGGAGTCCATAAAACAATCAGATTCCAAAGCATCCCCAAAGCAGAAGGTAAATAAGAACTAGTATTCTCAAAACTGAGAATAACTTAAAGTAGCATTCTAAACGAAAGTAGCTGACATTTAATATCCTAATAAGGGTTATATTACAACATTCTCCTAAACCAGAGAAGAATTACAACTAGTGTTTCAGAAACAGGCTTACTTAATACTTCCCAGACACTGGGTGTCTCAAAAAAAAAGTTTCATATATAAAAGAGTTAAGTTTTATTTCAAAGAGACTTTTTAACAACTAGGGTTTGATGGGCGTTAGTCTCCTTACAGGGGTTGAGAGAGGGCAGAATTGTTTTAGCCAGGGTTTTACAAATCTGACTTACTAAATTTCACTCATGTATTAATCTTCAACAGCCTGGGTTTTGTAAACACTGAGTACCTTACAGCAGCCAATGTTTTACAACGATTTCCGATTTTAAAAAAATTTCAAACTATTACAGCATCTAGTGACCAACAAACAACAAGTTTCATAGGATAACTGGAGGTTAAATGGTGAACTGTCAGGTGCAGGTAGGGGAGAGTGAGCTTACCCTCGAATCCCACAAACATACACACGCCAACTGCCAACTGTTCCAATGCAGTCACGTGTCCAACAGTCCAACAAACCGTAGGTCCGACAGTCCAACATGTATGTTCCAACAGTCCAGGGTAGGTTTGACAGTTCGACATGTGGCGGGTAGCTGAAAACTAACCTTCGTTAATAACAATTTTTGCTTCAGACCTTTCCACTGAAACTAATATTTGCTAAAACTCTTCTGCAGCTCCATTTCGCCCAACCGCTGTCCTCGCTTCATTCAGATGTTTTTACTGATTTATTTGTCGATGATAGTATCGACTTGTCTCAAAGCATGATGGGTAGGTTTATAAAGCCAAAACGAAGAGGCAGAAAATTATTTAGTAGTTTTTTTTATGATTCTTGTTTGTGCCTCTCAATTTGATTTATCGCGATACAACAAAGAAAGGTGAGATGCTCAAACGCTCACGACAGACAACAGGACATAGTATCAATGCCCATCCATCTCATACAAATCATAGAAAGTAGCGGCTTCGACAAAATTCACCGAGTCGGGACAATTCCGGTGGGTAGGTGGGTGGGTGGGGTCATGCCACACGTTTTAGCTACCCATGATTCGTCATTACCCACAATGCAAGGTGCTTTATTATTCCGCTGCTCTGTACATCGTTACAGTTCCTCCATTTAGACGTCTGTCAGAAATGTCATATTGCGCCGTGCCATGACATGCCAAGAAGGGCAGTCTTTATTTATCTTCCACCCGTCTGCCACCCTCATACCTACCCAGCTCCCAAATTGCCCGCCATCACGATCCTAGCACACGGAACCTCAGATGATTAATAAGAAGGAAGAGCGGTGAAAGACAGGAAGGCAGTGACAATACTAGTCATGACCATTCTAGGAGAACCGACATTGGGACGAGAGTCCTGCCAGTCCGAAATCGTGTGAAGGGAATCAGGGTCGGCTACGGGAATGTATTGGGGAATCGAAAACAGACATCAGTAAACGATGTGATAGTTTGGGGGAGAGGCATGGAAAAAGTCTGATATCAACTAAAAGGCTGAAGGTAATCCTCTAACCGTTCAGTCTTTTTGAACTCTTCTCATGCCCAGAATTTTGTAATGGGAGTTGTTCATCTTCTCTTACCTTTCCCAACACTCAACAGAGTCAGGTATCCAGCTGGTTAACAGCTAGTTCGAGTGAATTGTAGAAGGAAAGGGGAGGGTGGACTTTGCTGCACCACACGGGTATCGAACTGACCCACCTGCAGGCTCAGATGACTGATCTATCCGCTACAATACAACTACATGCTGACTACTGCCACATCCCACCTAAATGAGGCATCCTGGCACAAAATAACAGCAAAATGTGAATTTTGGCGATTTTTCGCGAACACTGACTTGGGTAGGCAGGGATTCACAGGGTCCCTAGTTCAACACCTGTCGGATCCAGAAAAATACCTGCGCGTAGATATGATTCTGGCCCTACAGGGGCTTCCCCAACTAGCAAGCCTGGTCCTGGAGATGCTAATAATAAATTTGTTTGCGATGGGCGAGGGGGGAGAAGTAGAAAATATCTGGAAAATACAACTGAATGCCCTGGTATCGCTCACTTATTTTATCTGTGAATGTAAAATCTTTTAATCTCGGGTCAGGAAGGACATCTTCTGAATCCAGCTCCGACACTTAGTTTTCCACATGCATTGAGAAACCTCAGTTTATTTTTTTTAAAAAGTATGAAAGAAAAGTTAGATAACAAGCAGCATTTTCTCAATGGTGGTAGCAAGTAAGCAGAATGGGAGGGAGAAAAAGTTAAAAAATACAAGAACTTGTTTTAACGCAGGGTTAACAGTGTTAACAGGTGAAAACTTAGTCTAACGGTTAAACTGTTCGTCTCTAGACACTTGGTGCGAAGGGGAGAGAACTCAATGCCCTCAACTGAGAACTTTCTTACCAGTTGTCTTAAAATAACTAAAGACAGAATGGACAGCAAGGTCTGGGACTTGAATCTTGCCTTTATATTCCACATCCCTACTCCTATGGAGCTAAAACTACAAATCACGTGGGTGTTTATAGGGCTAAAGGTGAAAACAAGGTAGGATGTGTGATGCTAAAGAACGAACATGGTTCTAAAGCTAACAAAAACATATATTTGTTTTTTTATTAATACTAAAAGCAATCTCCCTATTTATGGTGTTGTAGTATAAAACAAAGTACGTTTAAATGTTGTACAAACATATTGTAGCAGAGCTTATAACACTAGACATATATAACGGTGAAGCTTAAAACAAACTATATGTTGTGCTAACCATAAAAAGTTAGTGTAAAATGTTAGTGTTAGCATACTTTCAACATAGAAGGGATAAAGAAATTTTTGATGACACCATGCTCGACAAAATCACTAAACAAACAAACAAAGAGATGACAGACCCGGGAGTGTGTCGGTCTTGAGTGAAACAGGTCCTGTACTGAGTAACCTTTATTATTTTTGTAGATGCCCAGCATTCCAAACAAACGATAAGCAGCTTGTATTTTTAAAGGTGTGATTGTCGGGTGACAATTAGCTTGCCCTATCTGTCGCGCGGCGATGTAATGCAATTAAGCTAAAGCCCTCGGTGAGGTCAAAGGACTCTCCTACTTCCCGCCATCTGTAACAAAACCACTCCTACACCTGATAACTACACCAGTGAAGCTTTATTTCTTTCATTCCAACACTCCTCTAACACCTTATTATCTAGTAAACCAATCATGCTTCTAAAGTTACCCTGAATTTTATTGCTTTTGTTATTAATGTATTGACACTATCCCAGCCTTCGTCACTGATTTTTATGGGGTTTGATATGTTGCTCGCAAAGTAGAGGTACATAACTTTGTCAATATATATAAAATTATTCATTAAGGCTTAAGGTACTTTATTTATTTATTTCGCACATCGCTTTTGAAGCAAATTAATGGAAGTAACCGATGAACTGATGATGATGATTAAAACAAAAGGAAAGGAACTCCACTTTTTGTATTCACCTAGTGTTACATTTGTACTCTAGGGTAAATCATGTAAACATGTTTATCTAGGATAGACAATGTGAAAGTATAATTTTGCCTAGCATATGTCCACATGCAACATTTGTAGGTACAGGGAGACAACAACAAACAAAGTTACGGGTGGGGTGTTCAGGCAGCGGGCAGAACAGGGGAGAGAAGAAGATATGAAAGTAAAGTTTTCCAACCGCCTGAAAATAGGAGTAAGCACCGTCTATAGATGGAAAATGTTATCAAAGTGTGAGGCGAACAAAAATGTTACAAAAGAGTGAATTCTTAAAAGATTCTGTGATGTCTAAATTAAGGATATCGAGCAAGATCTCACCGTAGGCTAATTGAACATATGTTGACATTTTCTGGAGAGGAGGAGGAGGAGAGAGTTTATAACCACGCCGATTCAGATCTTAGACAACTTACTCTTATCAGTCTTACTCACCAATCGCAAACTTGGAAAATGCATGCTCGACACAGCAAGTTTCCCTAGGACTGCCCTCGGTATGTGCAAGCCTATACTGTTATTCAGTCAACACAATAGCGGTTTGTCCCCAAGCCTTAGCATCTGTGTGTGTACGTGTGTGTTGTGGGGGGGGAAGGGAGGGTTCACCTGCTGTTTTGGGAGGGATAGGGGGAAGGTAGCAAATGATGCAATCGCTGCAGCATGGAGCAGAGCTGTTGTATTACTCTCAACGTCATCCAGAAAGGTTAGCGCTCGGACAGAGGGTTCTTTATCCCCTCAGCCAGGGGTGGGGAACCTTTTTTTCTGCCAAAGGTTGTTAGGATATTTATAACATCAAGTGAGGACCATGCAAAATTCTCACCTAATAAATGGGCATGCTATATTTGGTCAAGCCATAGTTTCTGCAAGTGTGTTAACATTTTTGCAAGGTGTACATTGCCATCCTGTATGGTTCTGACTGTCCTCTGAGTCATCACAATGCAGACAGACGGGCCGCGGGTGGCCGACGAGAGGAATGCATTGCTATCCCGTCATGTACTCGTGTGTCGTCCTGTCTTTACCGTGATAGATGTTCCTTGCTTGTCCTTCAAAATTTACTTTATTGTTATAACTCAGTGTAAATGTACATTGCTTTGAAAAAAGTTTTTTTGTAATTTCGAATCCCACCTGGGCAGGGCCAGACCAAATGATTTTCTGGGCTTTATTCATTCCCCATCCCTACCTTACGCAGTACCATATTTAACTATTTAAATGCTTACCTTTTTAAAAATCAGTTTTTGGTAAGCTTGTATCATTTCCGAGACTGATCATTTACTCAGGTATGTGGAATCAGTGTCTTGAACTGAACCCAGCCAGTCATTTGAAAAATAAAAATATTGAATAGGTAGGTGCAGGCCTTGTAAAGAAATTTCTAGACGTTTTAAAGAACCGAGTTTTGAGTATCTCTTCCATATACCCCACCCTAGGCGTGTCGAACCACTTACAGTTGACAGTCACTATGGCACTAAGCTATATAATCTGCATACCTTTAGCTTCTTCAGACCAAGAAGAGAGCTGAGTGCTCGGATTACATCTTGTGCGCCTACCTATGACTGACTAAACCAACAAAGAGTGTATTGTACACAGCCTACCCACAGAAAGGTAAACAGTGGTTTGTGCACAGACCAGGGGCCATAGTCTCATCGCGTCGCTAAGCCACTTAGAGGCCATCAAAGGTCCGACCACCCTCTAAGTGGTTTAGAGGCCGAAATATGTCGCATCTTTTGGCTGCGCTGGCGGCTGATTCGGCCTGTAAGTGTAGAGACGGCCGCTGGCGCCTGTAACTCGCGAAGGGCTCGTTAAACATGGCCGCCGTGGTGTTTTTGCTGTATGACACGGACCGAAATCTTCACAGAAACAGGATATTTCGGGATCAAAGTAATCCCATCGATTCATGGAATGACATAACGATATACAAACGTTTAAAATTTCGAAGAGTTGACATCCTGGAGATCGTCGACGACATTCAGGAGGCTTTAACATTTTCGAATCGAGGGCGCAGTGTCACACCGACATTGCAAGTATGTCTTGCCCTTCGTTTCTATGCGACAGGTACCTTTCAAAATGTGTGTGCTGACCAACGTGCTGTACTATTTTTTTATTTTAAATGCTTTGTTTGCCTGGAAAGGGCCTGGGAAAATTAGGTGGAAGGGGGAGGTGTGAAAGACCCCAATTAATGGGGCTGTCAGTGTCGACAGTCTGAGGCGTGCCGCACAATGCTGGGATGGCCGGCCGGTCTTTTTTTTTTTTTAAGC